>JAVXUP010000199.1:0-500000 GCA_033070095.1 Escallonia herrerae
CCCCCCCCCCCCCCCACGTGGTGTCCCCCCCCCCCTTGATGGCCCCCCATGGCCCCCCCTTCCCCTCCCGTGATGCCACGTGGTGTCCTTCCCCCCTCACTCACGGATTTTTTTTCTGTCTTCTTTCTCTTCCTCACTTTTTCTCTTTATAATCCCTCCTCCCCGAACCCTTTCTTCCACTCTCCATCATCTTTACCAACTGTCTTCATACTCCATATCTCACCTACATAGTCTCCACAACAATACAAACAAAAAAATTTTACGCTAGAAGATCGGTGGATTTTTCTTTAAATATATCAAGTCAAAACAAGTAAGTATTTTGAATTTTCTTATAATTCAATGTTAATTTCAAAGTTCAAAAATAGTCATTGTAGACTCAAATCGAAGATAAAAAAAATACAAATTGAAGGAAACAAAAATTAGATCAATTGCAGATCGGATGAGCGGTATTACATTTATAGATTCCAAAATAGCGATTTTTTAGGGCGTCAAAATTAGGATTTTTCACAATTTATAAAAAATAGCTAGAGCTAGATTTTGCCAAAGTACAAAAAAGAGACCCTAGTTATTTTTAAAAGATCTATATCAGGTAAAAATTTCAGATTTTTCCAAAGACTGGAAAGGGGTTAACTGATACAGGGAACCTTGTAACTTTGCAGTGTAATTTAAAATATCAAGCCAGCGCGATTTCGCGCGAAACTTTTATGAGAACCCTAGGATGTTGGGAAGTTCCATCCCCCAGGAATTCGGGCCATTCCGAAGTCGTTAGCTATTTTTTTGGCCGAACGGGCTTTTAAGCGCTCGATCCGGACACCGGTTCGGGATTTTTGGGCGAAAAGTCCGTAAATACTTTTTAGATCAAGAATGAATTCGGGAAGCTTAAAATAGCATTTCAAAGCACTTTTGAGATTTTCTGATGCCAGGGGTATTTTGGTAATTTGCCACCCCGAGAGGGGTATTTTGGTAATTTTACGGTGTTAAGTTTTTCAAAGGACTTTTTAATCCAGAAATGTAAGTAAAACACCTGAAAGGTTGTTTTGAAGCTGGTTTGGGGCGTTAGGGTGATAATGAACCCCCGGGGGCATTTCGGTAATTTGCCGCTCATCGGGGGTATTTTGGTAATTGAACATTGTAACACAAGTGGAGGAAATAATTTTTAACACTATGTGTGTTCCTAGGGTGTAACACTATGTGTGTTTAATGTGAATACGAAACGTAATTGTCGCTAAAGGTGAAAACTTAATTAGACAGTTTTTCACGAATTTATAAAAAATAGCTAGAGCTAGATTTTGCCAAAGTATGAAAAAGAGACCCTAGTTATTTTTAAAAGATCTATATCAGGAAAAATTTCAGATTTTTCCAAAGACTGAAAAGGGGTTAACTGATACGGGGAACCTTGTAACTTTGCAGTGTAATTTAAAATATCAAGCCAGCGCGATTTCGCACAAAACTTTATGAGAACCCTAGGATGTTGGGAAGTTCCATCCCCCAGGAATTCGGGCCATACTAAAGTTGTTAGCTATTTTTTTGGCCGAACGGGCTTTTAAGCGCTCGTAGAATACTTTTTAGATCAAGAATGAGTTCAGGAAGCTTAAAATAGCATTTCAAAGTACTTTTGAGATTGTTCTGATGCTAGGGGCATTTTGGTAATTTGCCACCCCAGAGGGGATTTTGGTAATTTGCCACCCCGAGAGGGGTATTTTGGTAATTTTACTGTGTTAAGTTTTTCAAAGGACTTTTTAGTCCAGAAATGTAAGTAAAACACCTGAAAGGTTGTTTTGAAGCTGGTTTGGGGCGTTAGGGTGATAATGAACCCCCGGGGGCATTTCGGTAATTTGCCGCTCATCGGGGGTATTTTGGTAATTGAACATTATAAAATTTTCCGCAACTGGAGGAAAGAGTCTTTATTTTTATTTTATTTAATTCTATGACTTGTTGAGAATGATATAATTTTTATTTTTTAGATTTCAGTATAAATATGGATGCAACTGGAGGAAATACTTTTTGTGAAGATTCTGATCCACCTTACTTGGGTCAAGTTTTTCAAACACTGGACGAAGTTGAAGCATACTATAGAGCATATTCGAAAACGATAGGTTTCGGTATTAGAACTAAGACTACTAGAAAACGGGCGAATACAGATCAAATTTGTGCAAGACTATTTGAGTGTCATAGAGGAGCACCGTATGTACCCCCGGTTGTTCGGATCAGTGACGAAGGGCAATCAAGACAAAGAAAACGGGACACATTTCCGGGTACCGGCTGCAAGGCCCATGTGTATGCAGTACACCGGAAAAATGAAAACCATTGGGTTGTGACGGGAGTGGAGTTGAGCCATAATCATCAGTTGATGACCCCTAGTAAGATTGGTCAAATTCATCAACACCGAGAAATAAGCGCGGCACACAGACAACTAATATTTACAATGGCCGAGGCTAAAATTCCACCTTCTAGAATGATGGGGGTTTTCTCAAGCCAGGCTGGGGGGATTGACAAGTTGAGTTTCAACGAAGTAGACCTTCGAAATGAACTTCGTGCTCAGAGGAGAGAGTCTTTCGGTAAGAGTGATTCTCAAGCTACACTTGATATCTTCAGGCACCTTCAGAGTGAGAATTCTGGCTTTTTCTATAGTCTCCAACTGGATGATGAGAACCGCATTAGTACTATATTTTGGGCGGATGCCCGTTCTAGAGCTGCTTACCAAAATTTTGGGGATGTTGTGACGTTTGACACCACATACCGCACAAATAAGTACTCTATGCCTTTTGCTCCGTTCACCGGGGTGAACCACCACTATCAGTCAATCTTGTTTGGCTTTGCCCTGCTTAGGGATGAGACGGAGGAGTCATTTACGTGGTTATTTGAAACGTGGCTTAAAGCAATGTATCATATTCCTCCAAAGACCATCATCACCGACCAAGATCTGGCAATGAAAAATGCAATCGCTAAGGTCCTTCCAGATACTCACCATGGCCTGTGCACATGGCACATAAGCAACAAATATCCCGAACGGCTTCACAATGTATATGCAAACCATCCGACATTCAAGACTGACTTTAATACATGTGTGAAGAAATCGTTGACGGTAGACGTGTTCGAGGAGAGGTGGGCCAAGTTAATGGATGACTACCATTTGCACAATCATGAATGGTTACAATCGTTGTATGAGATCAAGACACAGTGGGTCGGTGCCTACACCAAGAAGTTTTTTGCAGCCGGAATGACTACGACCTCGAGAAGCGAAGGTATGAATGCATTCTTTGATGGGTACGTAGGCCATTCTTCAAGTATAACAGAGTTCGTACTAGAGATGCAGAAAGCCTTGACAGGCAATTTTTCCTTGAGAGAGAAGCCGACGCGGCTACAGTTTACAGAGAAAGAGCCATAGTAGTTTTTTCACCTTTGGAGGCTCATGCGGCTCAAGTCTATACCAAGGAAATGTTTAGACAGTTTCAAGAGGAACTACTAAAGTCGAATCAATATAGCATGACAAAGTTGCACGAGTATTCCACCAGAGTGATCAAGGTTTATGCTTTGACAAATGTGACGAATTTCGCCAATCCGTGCTCTTCGTCGGCTCCGAGGAGCAGAAGACATTTTACCGTAGCAGTTTGTATGGACACCGGGTTGGTTAATTGCAACTGTCAACTGTTTGAGCATAAAGGTATACTTTGTCGACACGCGTTGAGGGTTTTTAGCGCCAAGAATGCTCGTGAAATCCCTCCACAGTATATCTTGGAACGGTGGACGAAGGAAGCCAATAGAGTCCACGGTCACATTCCTTACGTGCCCAATGTTTCAGTTGATTTCGAGCAATCTGAGACGCTGCGATATAATCACCTTTGTAACATCATGCACGGTTTATCATTGGATGCAGCGTCAACATTTGATGGGTACAGGTATCAAGTTGAAGCAGCCGCACGGGATAAGGCTAACCTTGCACAGTTTAGGATGGCATTACCAGAAAGACGGGACACTCCGACTAGTCGGACGACTCCAGCCGGTAGATTCAATCGAGCTTCACAGCCAGTCATTGACGGCACTAGCCTGCAAGGTGAGGAGGACGACATTTTTGATCCGATTATTTCTCAAACAAAAGGGCAAAAATGAGCAATACGCATGAAGAATCCGATTGAAGAAGCAACGGGTCAAAAAAAATTACGAAAGTGTGCGTTGTGTAATAAGATGACTGATCATGACAAGAGAAACCATTATAAAGTGTTAGGTATCGAACCTGACAGTATGGTCGAGGAGGACGATGATGATGATGAGTGTTAGGGTTAATGTTTCAGTTGTATAAATTGAACTTTTATAATGTTTAAATTTGTGATTTGGTTTGTGGAATCATAGCTTCCAAAAAATTACGTAATTTTTTTGGTCACTTTTTTTCCTCATTGAACCTTAGGCACGCTAGTTAGCCCATTTGTATCAATTTCGAAAAAAAACGAGACACATTATTTTTTTGATTTTCCTATGAAGGGCCTGTTCGGGCACACTTTAGGGCCCAATTCATAACTTCCGAAAAATTACGTAATTTTTTTTGTCACTTTTTTTTTGCTCATTGAACCTTAGGCACGCTAGTTAGCCCATTTGTATCAATTTCGAAAAAAAACGAGACACATTATTTTTTGAGTTTTCCTATGAAGGTCCTGTTCGGACACACTTTATGGCCCAATTCATAACTTCCAAAAAATTACTTATTTTTTTGTCACTTTTTTTTTCTCATTGAACCTTAGGCACGCTAGTTAGCCCATTGTCCAAAATCGAACAATAGTAATAATAAGGCTAATTCAATTTCAAACCTTAATATCCAAAATCCAATAATAGTAACAATAAAACATACGAACGTCTACTACATCTCAGGATAATGGTAAGGAAGGCGTCTAGCTACACCCTTTTTCAGCTCCCAGGCTATCCTATATCTAAACGTCAAGGCATCGTTTCGAGACCACGTATCATATTCGAGCACATCTGAGCGAGCTATGTAGTCCATGTACTTGAGGACGTAAATCCCGCAATCATGACTGTTATATTGCTTTGGTCGGTTTTCTATCGTCACGACCGTCCAAGGATCTATCATTGTTTTGCTCGTGATGGCTTCCCCCTTAAAATGTCGACACGCTAGTGGAATGATAGTCCAATAATAAAAAAAGGTTATCAAGCCTATGTAACAAGAAGAATAGACTATGAGCGAAGGTCAAGATATAAACTAACCACCACATTGATGTACGTGGAGTACATCTGCGCCAGCTGCCAACCAGGTCCATCTTCCCTTAGGCTATCGTATATGTGGACCACTTTATTCTCTGGAAAGAGAACTAATAGGAAGAAGTGGCTTGCATGAAGAACAGGTAGCATGATTAGGTTCGCCTCAGCTGCGTGACATTGATAGTCCGCGTTCAAGTAGGAAAGCACGTTTGCAGATGGTTGCCATTCACCCTTGCTTGTCCCTCGCTTCCTCCTCCATTCTGTGAACTCCTTCATGCTATTCACCATGAATGGGATAACAAAAGAGGCATACATGTTGAGCTTTGAAGTTTGGCAGGGGTTATAATTTAGCTCTCTAACACGCAGCAGATCTATATAAGCGTCAATGAGAAAATTCAAAATATCTGTGTTCGGCGCCAACAGTCTTAGATCAGAGTGAGCTAGGAATGAAGCAACAGGAAAGTCTGCTGTAGCGATTGGCTCATGCCCAAAGTAGTGCCGGTCGATCCAATCCCTTTTGGCCGGACTCAATGGCTTCGTCGCTTGTCCTTTATCCGACCGGATGCTTGGGCGCGATGCCTGGATTCCTACTTGGGTCACCTGAATCTGGGGCTGAGAGTCGTACGCGTCAGGAGGCAAGCGAGTAGACGGCTCCCACACCTGACTCTGGGGCTGATAGTCGTACGCGTCAGGAGGGAAGCGAGTAGACGGCTCCCACACCTGACTCTGGGACTGAGAGTTGTACGCGTCAGGAGGCAAGCGAGTAGACGGCTCCCACACCTGACTCTGGGGCTGATAGTCGTACGCGTCAGGAGGCAAGCGACTAGACGGCTCCCCTTGGTAACCCCGGTACGCAAGACTAAAGTTTTGAACTTCAGTCTTGTACCTCTCAATGGACCTCTTGAGATTGTCAGGAGCCTGCGCGACAAACCAGTCAAACCCTCCAGCTGCTTGAACACCTCAGTGCCCTGGTCAACCTAAAAAACATGCATACAAAATATGGCTAATCATTTCAGGCATGGTAGATAAGGTGCGCAAATAAAAATTGAAACAACACTAGCATGACTTACAATGTTCAATGCCCAGAACTGGTCATAGATCTCACGTGGCGCATACGATGTCTTCCTCGCCTGGGAAGGGCGATTCACCCTCGTGCGCGTCACCTTGAGAAACCATTGCAGGTACTTCTCAATGCTGATGCTGTCGGCCTTCAGCGATACAAGGCTATCATATGTTTCTTGCCAGGTATTCCACTGTTGCACCTCGTCACTCAACAAATTCAAGGCATCAGGCACCTCGAAGTTCGGCCCTCGACCACTCCTGTATGGCCGCATGTCTACAGCGGGTTTTGGTATCCCTTGTAGACAGCCAGCTTGCCTCATAGCTCGATCGGGCATCTGAAACTCACATACTTCGAAGTGAATAAGCGGCACCCGAACCAAACCTGCCAGCACGTACGACACCGGAAGTTGCCAACACCACTCATCCAACCGATGCATCACCTTGCTATATGGCTGCCACGTCACCTGGGATGCATTGAGTATCTCTAGTTCCCCCCGATAGAACTTTAGATGGTGGTGCGGGTCTACCCGTCTCCTCCGGTTGGTCGTAGGCCCCCAGGCCCACACCCTAGGCCACGTCTCATCGGAATATTCTCGCGGTTGTGGACGACCCGTGGGTAGCCTCTCGTAAGACCAAACCTGTGAATGCAAACATTATCTGGAATTAGCACATTAATGCACGAATATATTGACACGTCAACCAAGAAAATAAATGCTCAAACCTGTAATAGAGTGAGGCAGGCGGCAATGGACTTGGCACCCTTTCTCGTAGCTTTGTGCAGTGCTCGATATAGGTGCGCAAGGACAGCTGAACCCCACGAATACGAGTATACCTCCTCAAGATCCTCCAAGAACACCATATACTTCGGATGCACCGTGTTTTTCGAATGCGTCGGAAGTAATATGGCTCCAATAATATACAGAAGGAATGCTTTCGTATACGTCACGAAATCGTGAGGAGTGTATTCATCCGGTAGCACGCCATACTGCTCTCTCAGCCATTTAAGTTTGATGCCGTTCGTTGTAAGAGCTTCCCTTGGAATTCCCGGGAAATACTGCCTAGCCATCTTCGCTATGGATGCAGACGTTTTGCTCGAAGTAATGGGTTTGCCGTGACATGGGATTCCAAGTATAAATCCGACGTCCTCTAATGTAATAGTCATTTCACCAAACCGGAAGTGAAATGAGTTCGTCTCGCTCCTCCATCGTTCAACTAGAGCGGATATAAGGCAATCGTCGTGTCGAGACCAAATCCCAGGATCGGTGAACATAGATAAATTTTGACGGTGTAATAGTTGTATTTGTTCCTCGTTTAGTACCCACTCATCGTGGTGACTTGTGCTTTGAATTGTTTCCAAAACACCCCTATCGACACCGTCAAATACGTGCCTCGCGACGTGGTCATCGTCATCGTATAGGATTGATGTATCATGAGGTCCGGCGTTGAAATCCATATATCTAAGAACAAAATATAATCGTAAACCAACTTAGCATCCATAATATTTACATTCCAAAACTATAAATGGATCTTTAACCTAGCTTACCAACGCATTAGCAATAGTCATTATCTCATTATTTCAATGTATTAAAACAATTCCTCACTTCTCACCACTCCGAACGCTTAATTACGCTAATTCCTTAAAATTTAGCGCCAACGTGGTTATTTAGCAATATACCCCTTGATGGCCGCTACAGCCCCAACACCTCAAAACCGCTTTAAAATCACTTTTTAAATGTATTACATCAATTATATACCAAATATTTTCTTTATCAAATTTTAAAGGGGATGAGTTACCAAAACACCCCCAACTTATGCAAAATACCCCTGACCGCCATTGACCCAACAAACATCTCAGAACAACTTTAAAATAACTTTTCGGGTGTCTTACATAAAAATTATTTCCTCCAGTTGTGTTACAATGTTTAATTACCAAAATACCTCCAATGAGCGGCAAATTACCGAAATGCCCCCGGGGGTTCATTATCACCCTAACGCCGCAAACCAGCTTCAAAACAACCTTTCAGGTGTTTTACTTACATTTCTGGACTAAAAAGTCCATTGAAAAACTTAACACCGTAAAATTACCAAAATACCCCTCTCAGGGTGGCAAATTACCAAAATACCCCTGGCATCAGAACAATCTCAAAAGTGCTTTGAAATGCTATTTTAAGCTTCCCGAATTCATTCTTGATCTAAAAAGTATTCTACGGACTTTTCGCCCAAAAATCCCGAACCGGTGTCCGGATCGAGCGCTTAAAAGCCCGTTCGGCCAAAAAAATAGCTAACGACTTCGGAATGGCCCAAATTCCTGAGGGATGGAACTTCCCAACATCCTAGGGTTCTCATAAAAGTTTCGCACGAAATCGAGCTGGCTTGATATTTTAAATTACACTGCAAAGTTACAAGGTTCCCCGTATCAGTTAACCCCTTTCCAGTCTTTGAAAAAATCTGAAATTTTACCCTGATATAAATCTTTTACAAATAACTAGGGTCTCTTTTTCATACTTTGGCAAAATCTAGCTCTAGCTATTTTTTATAAATTCGTGAAAAATCCTAATTTTGACGCCCTAAAAAATCACTATTTTGGAATCTATAAATGTAATACCGCCCATCCGATCTTCGATTGATCTGATTTTTGTTTCCTCCAATTTGTATTTTCATTATCTTCGATTTGAGTCTACAATGACTATTTTTGAACTTTGAAATTAACATTGAATTATAAGAAAATTCAAAATACTTACTTGTTTTGACTTGGTATATTTAAAGAAAAATCCACCGATCTTCTAGCGGTTATCCACCGATCTTCAAGTGTAAAATTTTTTTGTTTGTATTGTTGTGGAGACTATGTAGGTGAGATATGAAGTATGAAGACAGTTGGTAAAGATGATGGAGAGTGGAAGAAAGGGTTCAGGGAGGAGGGATTATAAAGAGAAAAAAGTGAAGGAGAGAGAAGAAAGAAGTCAGAAAAAAAATCTGTGAGTGAGGGGGGAAGGACACCACGTGGCATCACGGGAGGGGGAAGGGGGGCATCACGGGGGGGGGGGGGAGGGGGGCCATTACGGGGGACTGCAACACTTTGTTGCGGTTGGCATGCCAACCGCAACAAAGAGTTGCGGTTGGGCATGGAGGGGGCCATGGGGGAGGGGGATGGGCCACGTGGCGGGGGAGGGGGGACGGGGCCACGTGGAGGGGGAAGGGGGGCACCATGTGGCCGGGGGGAAGGGGGCCAACCATAACTCTTTGTTGCGGTTGGGCATGTGGGGGCCATGGGGGGAGGGGAGGACGGGGGGAAGGGGGGCCATGGGGGAAGGGGAAGGCCACGTGGCGGGGGAGGGGAGGACGGGGGGAAGGGGGCCATGGGGGAAGGGGGAAAGGCCATGTGGCGGGGAAGGGGGACACCACGTGGCGGGGGGAAGGGGGGTCAACCGCAACTCTTTATTACGGTTGGGCATGGGGGGGGCCATGGGGGGAGGGGAGGATGGGGGGAAGGGGGGCCATGGGGGAAGGGGGAAAGGACAAGGGGGGGACAAGGGGGCCATGGGGGGGGGGAAGGAGAAGAGTGGGAGGGGGCGCAACCGCAACAAAGAGTTGCGGTTGGCTTTTGAAACTCATGATGCCAACCGCAACTCTTAGTTGCAGTTGGGCTTTTTCGCTCAATTATTCCAACCGCAACAAAGTGTTGCGGTTGTGTTTTTGTGAAGAATAATTGCAACCGCTACAAAGAGTAGCGGTTTGGTGGAGAAATAAGTTTTTTCCCACCGGTCGACAGAGATCGGCTCCCTATATATATATATATATATATATATAGAGAGAGAGAGAGAGAGAGAGAGAGAAAGAAAAGAAAAGAGGATCAATCTCAGAGTTTAAGAACTACTACATATTTCTGAAAAATGGGCATAGTCAAGGGAGCCAAATGGAATTAGCAACAACATTGCAATGGACCCAACTGAAGTTACACCTGATCAGTTCACTTGCAATGATTTGATTGCTTTAAGCAATCTTCTCACCATTTTTTTTTTCAAATATCTCCCAATGGATTTCACGCACCTTATACGCTCTTTCGCTTACACACGCTCTGTTCTAAGAGGCATAGCAGCCCGTTGCAGGCTCATCACATCTGGGTTTCATCCAGATGTTTATTTAAACAACCACCTGATAACAATGTACTACAAATTTAACCGCATTAACCATGCCCGCAAACTGTTCGATCAAATGCCTGAACGAAACCTTATTTCATGGACAACTTTAATTTCGTGCTATTCCTAACTAAACACTTTCAGACTAATTGTTACTGAGGGTTTCGAGCCGAATCAGTACACTTACGTCAGCGCTTTAACGGCGTGCAATAGTATAGGGGACTCGAGAACCGGAAAAGAAATTCTCGGGAGGATTTTCCGATTACAGCAGGATCTAAATAGCTTTGTTAGTAACTGTTTGGTTAATCTTTATGGGAAATCTGGGCTGTTGAAATCCGCTCGGGCTGTGTTCGATACTATGTTGGAACCAAATCATGTTTCATGGGCTTCGCATATATCGTGCTCTTGCCAGTGTGGGGAAAACTTGGAGGGGTTAAAGATTTTCTTGAGGTCCCGTAATGCTCGGGTGAGGGTTAATGAAGTTTGTTGTGCTACTGTATTGGGTGCTTGCACTGCCCTGGAATATTTAAAACTTGGGAAGCAATTGCATTCGCTTGCTATCAAGTGTGGCATTAGAATGGATCAGTTTGTTGTGACTGGATTGGTTAATTTTTATGTGAAGTGTGGCGAATCTGACTCTGCCCATCGAGCTTTTTGGGAGGTAGACAAGCCACACTTCACAGCATGGACAGCATTAATTGTGGGCTGTGTACAAACAGGGAAGGGAAGAGAAGCCATTGATATCTTCGTAAAGATGCACTCTTCAGGAATGAAACCAAGCGAAATAACATTCTCATCTGTGTTTGGAGCCTTCGCTGAAGTTAAGGAAATTGAAATTGGAAAACAACTTCATTCGTTAATCATAAAATCTGGATTCAGTTTGTTTACGTTTGTTGGCAATGCAGTTTTGGCCTTTTACTCCAAAGTGGGTTTCTCGAAGGATCTTTGAGAACCTTCGGAGAGATGGATGCACAAGATGCTGTCACTTGGAATACACTGATTGCTGGACATGTATACTCTGGTCTTTACCAAGAAGCCGTTGAACTTCTCCGCTCTATGATTTTGGAAGGGTTTGACCTTAATTTCTATACGCATTCTTGCATTTTGAGTATCTGTGGGGATCTCCCGGCTGTTGAATGGAGCAAGCAAATCCATTGATACATTATGAAACCAGGTTTTTATTCCAATATAGTTGTTGGAAGTGCCGGTATTGATGCGTATGCTAAGTGTGGGCGATTGGGTGATGCACAAAAAGTTTTTGATAGTCTTCCTTCGAAAAACTTGGTTTCCTGGAATACTATGCTTGTGGGATATGCCCAGCATGGATTTGGGAGAGAAGCTTTAGAGATTTATGATATGATGCCGGCAGATGGGGTAGAACCTAATGATATCACATTTTTTGGTGTTTTGTCTGCCTGTGGGCATGTTGGTCTCTTAGAAGAGGGATTATGCCACTTCGAATCCATGACCAAAGACTATGAAATTGCCCCAAGGGCTGATCACTTAGCTTGTATGGTTAGTATATTTGGACGTGAAGACAAACAAAAGGAGCTTATAAATTCATACGTAGTTTTCCTGGGGAGCCAGATAAGGCGGTTTGGCGCTGTCTGTTATCAAACTGCAAAGCTCACAAAGACTTGGAACTGGGAAAAATTGCTGCTGAAAATATTTTGAGGACAGATCCAGATGATACCTTGGCACAAATCGTTTTATCAAATAGTTATGCAGAGTCGAAGATGTGGAATGAAACAGCGGATATCAGGAGACTCATAAAGGAGAAGACGTTGAAAAAGGATCCTGGATATAGCAGGACGGAGCTAAAGAACAACTTATATTCTTTTTCTGCTGGTCATAATGTGCATCGTCAGGGAAACAATGTGCCAGAAGTTTTGAATGGATTGACAGCCCAGCTATATGATGAAGGATATGCGCCCGATGCTATGTTAGTGTCACAGAATGAAGAGTAACTGAATGCATTTATACAAAAAGATTATTGGTGATAAATCTTCCATTTTTGCATTAGGATGGGGCTACTCTTGATGTATCCACTCAGCCACAGTTAAAGGTTGCACAAAAATGATAATTAGCTAGTCAGAAATTTGTGATTAAGATCATGGTGACTTCGGGACACACATCCCCGTACAAAAAGATATGAATTCTGCAAGACCAATAGAAACATGAGAAGCCGATGGGATTGGGGGATCCTTAGGTGAAAGGTTAATGAACTCCAGTGCTTGCACCCTTAGCTTCTGAGGGTAGTCTGCAACACATCCTATTCTTGGACCAACTCCTGTAGACCAATTCAAAGATAGTTGTTTCCCTAATTGATATGAAGTTGTTTCCTTCTTGGAGTTGATCCTTTGCAGTATCTCCTTCTTAGGAATTCTCATCCTTTGGGTCTCGAGATTATTGGATATGGTCCTCACATAAGTCTGTCGTCCTTCAATCTGGCAAAACTTGCATGGTTTCGGGGACTGCTTTTGCTCAATTACTCTTGGACTTTGAAGTTTGTGCTGCTCTTGGTTAGCTGGGAGTGCAAGTTTACTCCCACCTTGAGCAGATTTGCCTCTCTCTTCGTTGTGATCTTCTTCAGCATGCGAAATTACCTGCCTAAGAGAGGAAAAGCTCAGAAAATTAGCTTATGAAGCATGCCATTTAAGAATTTGTGGATCATCATCAAACATGAAGAGGAGGGAGGGGGGGGGGGGGGGGCGCAGAAGCAGAAGAATTGAGTAAGGCCATTTGCAAACCTAATCTAAGTTGTGCAGGAATGGTACTCTGGATTGCAGTACCTTCTTATGTGAAATAGATGTATTCTAACTCCATGTTTTCAGATCCATTAACACATATGAGTCGCATACCTGAACTTCTTCTAGACGAATCCCATTGTCCTTGAGGAAGGCTAAGAAGCTGCTGAGGTTCTCTGCTGTCGGCCGATAATGCCCACTGTATGCTGATACAGACTAAAAATGAAGACAACTATATGAGTCTGAGCTTAAAGAGAGTGTTACATGTCCTGACTCGCAGCACTCCTTCGGATGTACCAACTACAACTGAAGGTCCTAACACTCAAGTAATTTCTTTTCCTCTTTCATTTTATGTTGTGGACTACTTTCAAATTCCCACTGGAAATAAAATGGCATTCCAGCTCCTTTACGTACTGCAAATTTTTCTGTCTATTGCTGTCATATCGTATCCACAAATTAAAGCTCCTTTTGATCCTTTAGGCACAGAGTTCCTATGTGGCATCTATACATTTACAGAGTGTAATTTGCAGGTGCATTTGAGTGGCTCAAGTTTGGGATTACCATTGAGCTGTTGCACAAATTTTGACACGAAATGACAAGACGTTGCACCGGGAACAAGTTAGATGGCTCTAATTCAGGACACCATGAGACACGTACAAAAGCTGCGAGAACAGCTCTCACCAGAAAGTGTGAGTAATTCATTGCTTAGCACTTAGCAAAAGGTAAAAGTTGCAAGTTTGGAGGAGATGAAGGGCGGGCTTGGAGACTAAAGGGCATTGCAAGAGTCAAGAGGCATTTGGCATCTGAGAGGGGCAGCAAATATTAAAAGAATGAACTTGTTTGGTAAGCGATTCATTCATTTGGTTCGTTCTTCTCTTGTTTCTTCTAGTCTGCTGCGTCCTGGCTTCCTTCCTGTCTCATAAGTTTGCTTCTGTTTCCATCACCACAAGGATATTGGATCTTTCTCTGAGAAATTAGAATTGCAAGACGAATTGTCTCTACGGAAGTGTACAACTGTATAGCATTAGTTATTATGACATGCATAAAATCGCTCACGTTATTCTCCCTTTAGGTAGTCAATCTCCACTATCCTTGTGGCGGAAAAAACAAAAACAGAAACAGAAGCAGACAAATGATAGAGAGCGCAAGAAAGCAAGGACGCAGCAGACTGATAGAATCAATGGAAATACAAGAACAAGACCAGATGAACCATTTACCAAACAAGGCCATTCTTTGATTTTTGCCACCCTTTGAGACGCCAATTGCCTCTCGACTTATGTGGTCCTCTTGAGCTGTTCTCAAAGACTTTAGCACCAAAATTTCAACTGTTTCTCTTATCAACATATGTTTTTCTGAGTGATTTCTTTTAAAATCTTTTCAAGTTTAGTCAAACATTTGCAATCCCTTTGCAAATCATGAAATCTAGAAATTTTATGTGGTAAAAGGGCACCCTTCTGCATCTGATGTCTTTTATATTAAAAAAGAAAAGAAAGAAAAAACAGTCCTTCACCATAAATAATTTGAATGCTACCGCTGCATTTGTAGTTAATTAGTTGGGATTGGAGTTATTTCTTCGAAAGAGACTTTGAATCCTACTCCAAACTTGTAGGAAAGATTACCACATAGCAATATACTTGGTGCTGAATATTTGTGGCTTCCTTCTTGGAAATTATATAGTTGTATCATCTAGTTTTCGCTTATATCTACTCGAGATCATGCACATAGTGACCCCTGTCACAATACCTTGAGCTTTCCGCATTCTACCATAAATCGTCCAGCAGCTAGAGTAGCACCTCCTGCAAGGAAGCTGGAATGATGAAACAATCCCTTCCTTTTCTGGTAGGAGTAAACCATAGAGTTACAGATAGAGTGAGAAACCAAAGGGAAGCAAAACAGTTCTACATAGCTAGACATAGTGTACAAAATTCTTTGTTCATCTTACCTCACCAGCATATATTCTTGAAGTACTCATCACAAATATCCATTTAGAGTCTTGCAATTCATGCTTTGTATCCAGAAGACCTCAAGTTTGTTTGTGCACTATTGTCCCTTCAGCCACCACATATTCGTAGAATTCCCTTTCTTGCTTTGTTCCATGAACAGTGATAGAAAAGGTAGGTTAGCTCGTATTACAGGAGCATAATTATGTACTGTTAACTAGGACACAATTTGTTACCATAGGATTCATGTCATAGGATCTTTAGTTTTTCTAGAAGAGCTGGAGTACCATAAATAAATCATTTGTTATTGCACGTTGATCTACTTAGATAGTTAGGAAGAGCTTACAGGCCCAAGATATATGATGCATTCTTGTCGAAGCCTTGATCTAGGGCATTCTTCAAGATCAACCTCTTTACCATCTCCAACGTCTAACCTGTGCAACATTGATTAAGGTATTATCTATTTATTCACTAGGATTGAGTCTAATTCACTTTAGCATAGCCAAATCTTTCCATAAGGAAGTACTTATCCAAGGCAGTCTAGTTTTTAAACTTTATGTATTCCCTAAAAGTTTGTTGTCAAATCAACACCAACTTTCAGAGCTTTATATAAGAAGTGTAGGCCTGTGCCTGCGTTGTTCCTGTGCTAGATTGTAGTATTTTTTTTAAGTTGTCTGATCGATATGGTGGTTATTGATAAAAGCTCCTTATGGTGATTTGTATATTCTGTTTCGTGACAATGGTTACAGCTTCGCACCAGATACCAAAATATTCTGAATCCCCAGTGCTCTGCGCACTAATTCGTTGTCCGTTTTCACCTGTTGCAAACTACACAGATCCATGCACACAGGATCCTGTATCTATGCCAATTAGCTTCGTGCATAATGCTGGAACAAGGAGGCGCTGCATCGGTAATGCTAACTCGTTATCCGTTCACCTTTTGCAAGTCTACTTCGGAGTACATAATTTGCCGCAGCAAAGGACCAAATTTTTGTCCAACCTCCACTCTTCGCTTCCTTTTCTTTTGGTGCGTTATCTTCGAGTGAATTAAACTCATACCATTGATTGCAGTCACTTGAACCATTCATTTGCCACAACTCGATCATAGCTCATATAATTGTCAACTTCAGACACATGTATGATGCTGACAAGCCATGTTGCACATTGTTTATAGAAATAAAAGATATGAGAGCTCTTCATTTATTTTCCTTGGTTCTTTATTAAGGTAGTTGAAGAGTAACCAATGTTGAACTTTAGCAAATTGTTTTACCTCAAAAATAGTATGAATTGGTTTGAAGTGACTAGTGCGTCTTCTTCATCCATTACAGTTTCTAGTTCGTCAGCCTAAGTCTTGGTGTAGCACTTGGAATATCAAGTTCTTTCATCATAGAGATAAGATTAATTTGAGTACCCTTTTAGTGGCAGAAATTGTTTTGGTTTTTGCTCATCCTAGACTATTTATGATAACTATGCCATAAAAGGATTAAATTAAAAAATATGGACTCAAGCAGCGACACGCCAACTTACTGTCCTTAAGCATCATCAGAAGAACAGTGGTATACAAGTAGAAAAACGGCTGTACTGCGTCGCTTCTACACCATTCTTCATAGTAAATCTTCAAGTTATGACCATAGCAATGCCTCGGATCAATCTACATGACAATAATAAGAACAAATACAGAAATTAAGGCATTTAAGTTCTAAACAATTTTGCGAAGGCTTACAGCTTCAATCCAGTGCTGGAAAGCAAACTTTTGAGCCTTGTCGTCCTTACATGAGCCCTTACCAACCTGCCAAGAGGATCATGAAACACAACAAGAGAAGTCCCGATCCACTCTGAAGTCAATCAAAAACAGTGATGATGCATGCCTTTGAAGCAATTAAGCTGATCCTACTCCACCGTGATGTTGCCGTCTCAGGCTTCAAAAAGTTGAAGAAGGATACCTTGCTGTGATTCAATCTAGGATAATCTAGTGCTTGCCACCTTCATCAAACTCATCACAAGCATTCAGTCTGTGTGTCTGTGTGTGTGTGTGTGCGCGCAAGTGGTGTGTCTGAGTAAGTAACCAGGAGTGGAAGATAAGCAGCACCCACCAGAGTTGTTCAGCAACCACAACGCTATCTGCCAGCCTTCACCGAGTGCGGTAACTCCTGTAAACCTTCTGCAATTTCACTGCAGCAGCTGAGGACTCAAAAGCATCGCTTTCTTGAGTTGGTTGCATATCGGAGGATGGAATTGCTTGGTTTGTCAAGCATTTGAAAACCAAAAATAACGTATTTCTACTGGAAACATTTGGGTAGATATGTACGTGTCGGTTTATATTGGTAACATGCACATTTTATGGTTAGATAGATTTCTCATTAATTGTATATCATTTAATGGGTGGTCGAACAGCTCATAACACCGAGGACAAGTTAACTACTTTGATATCAGGCTAGAAGCGAAAGATGGATGAAGAGGACGATGAAAGTGGTGTCTCTGTCAACTCCACTCGGTCCACTGGATGTCATGTCAGGTACCACTGCATTTCACTGCTCCACAAAAAGTGCTCACAACTTCACCCAGTCTCCTTTCCTTTTAATTCTTATATGTTGATACGGCTTGTTCGTCCACCATCTTTGTTTGTGTTTTTATTTTCATTGTTGTATCCAGATATGAAATATAGTTGTCTATTTTTGTACATTCGGCTAGCTTTCTTTTAGCTACTTTTTTTTTATTGCTTCCTGTATTTACACCATTTTTATTTCTATTCTGTCACTTGTTTATTTGTGTTTTTCACTAAATGTCCTCATTGCTCATATGTAAAGGTACCATAATACCCCTAATCTCTCTCTAATTATCAGCCATTTGTTCACTCTTGCTCCACTGCTTCTGACTAGAGCCCCACCCTTTTTCCCTATTGAAAGAATAATCCCGACCTACCGTTGCCCCAAACCCCCACTATCCACCATCCCCACGACCATCATCATTAGGTAGAATTAGTTGTTGAGGGTTGGTGTTAGGCTATGATGGTGGTGGAGGATGGTTTATAGTGGTTCGACGATGGTCATGGGTTGCGAATGGTGGTGTAGAGAAGAACAATTTGTTGTGGGTGCGGCTTTATTGGTGGTTGAGGGTGGCCTTTGCAATGGTTCAGTAGAGGTTGTGGCCCTCGTTTGGTGGTGGAGAGAAGACCAAGGTTGGTTTTTTGGTGGATTGGTGGTTGTGTGTGTCGGCTGTGTTGTTATAGAGATTTTGATCTGACGTAATAGGTGAGAGTGGTGGTTATGTGGTGGCTGTGTGGTCACAATATGGCCGGGGGAAATGATACCTGAGGTGTTTAATGGTGACCACAGTGGTTGCGGTGGGGCGCATGGTTCTTTGTGGCGACACGGTAGCGGGGTGTGGTTCTTCGTGGTGGCATAGAGGTGATCAATGGTGGTGCTACTATGGAGTGGGGGGGGGGGGGGGTTGAGGGGAGGGAGCAGTGTTGTGATGTTGTCAGAAGTTGTGCGTGAATGATGTTTATCATTTGCTTTTTTCTAACACTGGATGAGGTTTGGTCGATAAAATTGATTAAACGAACATGTCCAAGCATTTCACTATTTTGAACTTTTCCCCTTACGTAACATTGTTTTGCAATAGTTAAAAAATAAGGTGTATATATATATATATATATATATATATATATATATATATATATATATATATATATATATATATATATATATATATATATATACACACGGGGACTAATTCACTGTTAGCGCGATTTTACCGTCCGCTACATTATGTTGCGGATGGTGAAAAAAACTGTTATTGTGGCGCACGATCTGGTCGTTCATTCTCACGCGTGAACGGCCAGATCGCGCTAAGAACTTAGGTTAAGTTACTAGTTACTAGCACTAACAATGGATCAGCTCCTTATATATATAGACACACACACATCTAAATATGTATATACATACATATATTTTTATATACTAGTAAGAATCACGTGCTTTACACTATATATATTGATTTGAAATAAGAATATTCTAAATCTTGATTAAAAAATAATTAAAATTAATCATTATGACTATTATAATTAAACGTTAATAACAAATCAATTATTAACTGCTAGTCAAATACTCAAAATATGAAAAGTTCATTATTCAAAACATGGTCTTACTTTCAAACCCGAATTTTTCACGTCAATTATCACCAATAATTTTCACTATTTATCATACTTATTTTTTTCATCACATCAAGTTGCCGCTAAACAGAATTGTGACTTTTCATATTATATCTTTTTATCCAATGTACACTGGTATTGCAATTAGTCTCAAACATCTCCTACAAATATCTAACTCTCACAAAACACTATAAGTTTGATTGTACAACGATAAAAGTAAAGAAATTTTTTAGAGATAATTGATATCAAATGTTTATATTGGAGTATTGACACTTTTTTCTGCAAGTATCACCACTAAAGTTCAAAATATCATCACTAATGATTTTTAGTATTATACATTACCTATCATATTTCTTTCTACTCAGTTATTGTCATTTCTTGTGGCAATGATTATTGGGGGTCAAAATATCCCCTGCAGTTTATTTGCTTTTGATAATGATCTATTCATAACTCCCTATGTCTAAAAAACTAAAAAATAAATATTGATTTTGTTTTTTTTTAATGTCCTAAAAAAATTGATCAGTTTTATTCTACTTCTCTCTCCACATTTAGTCATTCACCGACCCATTTTTCTTTACTGAATCAATTTCATCATGTCCCTCTGTCTCTTGAGATAGAATGAGAAACTCATAAAATAAGACTTATATCTAAAACAAACGTGCGTCAAATATGATCAAATAATTTGGGACGAAGGGAGTATAAGTTTCATGTATTTCTTATTTTAGGATTAAAGTACAAAGCAAGTCTTTTTCAACTTTTTCTATCTTTAAGTTCCAACATTCGATTCGAGTACAATTTGTCCAAAACGACGCTTAATCTCAATTATACTTTCTTTTTCTACTTTTCAATTAAAAAATCTATAATGTAATCTAAGTTTTTTTTGATAGTGTACTCTAAAGCTCTCTTTTATATTTATCTAGTATGACCTTGTTCATCGTAGTAGTAAAATAAGGCTATTAATTTAATTTTAGGTGTAATTTAGCATATATTTTCCTTAAGATTTTTATTTTTAACACAGACTTTACCTACTCATCTACAAAGTATATATACACATATGTGTATGTGTGTGTCCTTTTAAAATTCATACTACAAAATGTACGTGCGAAGTTAATATCAGATAGTGATAATGAACTAAATAACTTCAATAACGGCACAAACCTATGTTTTTCATCCTATATTTATATACGCATTACAGTTTTAATATAGATACAAATTCAACAAAAATTCATCAAGAATAATTTGTAATCCAGATTATTCATTAAATAAAGACTTGTATCATCAAAATAAAAAGGAAAAAAAAAACATATTACCTATGGCATAAGATTTTGAGAGTTAAGAAAATTATAGGGTTAATTATATCCATGACCTTGAGATTAGGTTAAAATTACAAGTATGCCCATTAGTTGGAACAAATAACACTTATGTCCGTTGACCGAACGAACATACTGAAAGGATGTAAAGATCAAAATTCCCGTCACTTAAAAATGTAATTCTTCAAATGTCATTTCTCATCCCTTCATCTCACGCATATGGCCCCACCACCAGTACCACCACCATCATCCATTTAGATTTTTGAGGTCCAATACACACAAAGACAACATATACATGCATCTACACACACGCATGCACCCATCCACACACACATAGACGATATGCACACATACCCACACACACACACGCCCCTTTCCCCTTCCTCCCAACTGGCCACAATCATAGACACATTACATCCCACCATCATTGTGTTCTTTAGCCTTTTCATTTTGCTTTAGCTTTCTCACTCCAATCAACTGTCACAACTTTCTTATTCTACTCACTTGCAACAAAACCATCACAATTCAATAAACCAAATAAACAAAAATGAAAATTTGAATTTGGGATTTAAAATTTGGAAGAAGATGTATAAAATTTCTTGTTTGCATCAAACTATTATGCAACACCATGGCATCTGCCGCCATTAACTACCACCAGAGCAGCCTTCCACCACTGATGTTCGCTGGTGCTGGGTAGATGTAGCTAGTGAGGCTGAGCCAGTTTGCCGACTTTCACACTGAGTGCTTGCCAAGGAAGGTGCAATGACGGGATGGTGGGAGAATTTGGGTTAAAATCCTAATTTGAAAATTTAGGATTTGTAAAATTTTATATTGCCTATGTCTTGTAGATACAAAATGAAGGAAGTATCAACATTAAAAAAATACGTATTGACATAAGAAAAAAAAATATTTTTTAATTGCTCAATATGGCTTTACCTTTTTAAATCTAATATCATTGACTGTAATTCACCCTAACCTCAAGGACATGAGTCCCAGAATTATCAGAATCCACCTAGTCGAACTTGTAGATATTCTAGCTTTATCATATATCAATAAATTCAAATTTATAGTTATATGCAAAAGTTAATAGATGCAATAATTGGTGCACCTTAATTTATAGAAAAAAATAATACCTGCACTAAGGAACGGTTCTCTAAGAAGCAGGGACAATTGAGGTGCTCGTTTTATCGATTTTGATATTGATAAGTTTTAAATTATGTTTCGATAAGGTTTTCTTTTTAGGTGAACATAGACTTACTATCATATTTATATGATTGTGCTAGATCCACTCCGACATTTTTGTCACTTATGCATTAGTGAATTTTTAACCTCTTTAGTAGTAAATTATTTATGATTAACCAAAAATATTGTAGTCTAGGCTCACCTTCTTAAAGTAAAAATACACTTAAGTTTAGTAAACCTTTTATTTCCAAAAGGGTATTTTTAATGAAAAAATCTGTAGCCATTTTAATCTCTTGAGATTATTTTGTACGCTGGGGCGAGATCGTTACCCATTTTTGTAACATCCCGGAATTTCCGAAATGTTAGACACTCAATCGATCATATACACTAAACAATATTATCCTCAAAACTTAACCAAATAATATCCTAACTTTCAGAGCAACTAAAACATCCATCGATGTATTTTCTCTTTGTGTACATTCATACTTGGAAACTAAATTTAAACTGGAATAATAAACTAGCAAAAGAACCACGCAAGGGTTCTAACAATCAATACCAAAAATTAAATCCTTTTCTCTTTCACTCGCTCTAATCCATACTTAGGCAAGCTATTACTAATGCTGGCTATTACTGGCAAAAAGGAAGTCAAAGGAGAGTGAGCTTCCGAGAGCTCAGTAAGGTCAACGAATGATTTAAAAATATGAAAACGATACGAACGATTTTACATTTAAACAAATGACAAGTTTTTAAAATGGAGAGACAAAACTATTGAGATGATTTTCTATATACAATCAAATGATAATTTTAAAACAAAGATTCAGACGAGTTTTCATAGAGAGTCAAACAAAACTTTTTAAGAGTATTTTCAATAAAAAAAACATCATTTCGACAAAGATGAACAAAATGAACAATTTTACATTCAAGTCCAATAACATCTTTTGAGAGATTTTACTTTTGATGTAATCACTGCAATACGCAATAAACATAGGTACGAGTACTCAATTCAATTCCTTAAATCAATAGTTATTTCAAAACAGTTCAAGTGCAATAAAACATAAAGAGGAAACACTGAATATGAGTAGTATGTTGTAGCAAAGCCACCCCGGCAGTGCTCGATACGCTTTACATATACATATGTACACTAACTAGTCCATCTAGGTACTAGTTAAACATATCCAATAGACCATCCTTATAACGCTAACAATATAGAGCATCCTTATGACTCTCAAGTTACCAGCTCATGTTAATATTGAGAAGCAATAAAAAGAATTTGAAACATTTTATGATAATTGAATCGATAAAATATATGAGAATAAACAAAGAATTCCAAACGATCGCTTAAGGTTCAAGTTAGGGTTTCACTAGCAGAATCCAAATATTTTCAGGAAAATTTATAGAACAATAGTTCAATAATTTTTTTTCTTGCAAAACTATTAAGATTAAAGCATATGAATTCAGGTGATGAGTAGGGTTGAGAGAGAAAATCTTTACCTCGATCCAAGCTAAGCGATGCTACCAACCTCGATTAATAATTTCTGAAAGAACCTAGATTGACAATTTATTTGTTAGAACACAATATATGCTACTATACTAATAACCTAATATTAGCTACCCATCACTTGCTCACTTTTAACTCCAAAATTGCTCAACTCAAACTGCTCCTCGCACACTGCTAACCTACCCAAAAACCCTGTACGCTCCATAATGCGTAACGATATTCCAAAATTCATAATAATTTTTAATAAAACACTTTCATAGAACATGCTAGGTGATCCAATCTAAAATTACCAGATATGATTCAACTCCAACAATATAGAGCATCCTTATGGCTCTCAACTGTTGGATCACCTAGCAGATACCACACAATCACCAGCAACAGGACAACATGCACCACCCAACGATCACAGCCACTACCAAATTTACAACACCCACAACATAATCATCACAGGCACCACCGAACAGTCCCGTATCACCTTCATTTGCAACCATTTCAGTCCCTCTTCACCTATAGTCACCCTTACGGCAGCAGCCCGTCTCTACCCACAAGCTCCATGGCTGCTCTCTCTCTCTCTCTCTCTCTCTCTCTCTCTCTCTTTATACCCACAGCCCCGTCATGGTTATTCTTTGGTGGCGCCGCAAACATCGGTTGACGACAACCATGATCCCTCTCATTCTCTCTCTAAAAACCCACATATCAATAAACACAGCATGCACTCTCCCTCTCTACACCTAATGCCTCACGTCATCTTCCCTACTTCTCCTCTAAATACATCCAACAGCCTCATACCCACACATATCACACAAGTTCACACGCACCACTATGCCCCAAATCACAATGAAACCTCAAATATATATATACACATAATCACACATATAACCCACGTAACACATGCAACGCTCACCACAACACACATAAACATTGCCTTGAGGCAGTATTGCCTCTCCGATCCCTTACTCACACTCACACTATCACACATTACACACTCATACAATGTAACTCTCACAGCTCACCCTCTCTCTCACACTGCAGCCCTAGCCTCCACATAATCTCACAAACACGACAAATCCAAAGCCCCCCTTTTTATTTTATAAACCGTTAACTAAACAAGAGGAAAGCGTTGCTTGCCAGAAATTCTCTTCTCCAAGCCTTCTTTCTCTCTCTACCCCTCTCTCTCTTTCTCAATCGTGGTTTTAGATGTAATAGATGGGCAGCGGCTGCTCCTCCATACGTGAAGTATATATATAAAACCCTAGGGTGGAAAACTACCAAGAGCCCCCCTAAACTTTCCTTAGTCATCTTAAAATTTACCCTGAAGCTTTTACTTATTGTGAAACGGTCCAAAGTAAAATTGTTTACGATAAATACGTGTTAGGAAAATTTATTAACGACTGTTACGCTATCCCGCTTCACTATTTGTTGTCGCTAAAAGTTACCGGTTGAATTCTGTCACGCTAATCGTCACTAAAGATCTAAATAAGTATTTCTTATAACCACTATCATTAAATCACAACTTAATTATAGTTTCTAAACATTATCGCTAAAGATAACAAACTTTGATGCTCACCAATTCATCACTAAAAGTCGTTAATCATTATACCGATGAAAAAAATAAATAAATAAATAAACAAAATAAATTGCCACTAAAAGTTTTAGATTAAACTATTAAAAATTATTTTAGGGTTCGGGGTGTTATAGTTTTGGTTATATTAATAGTTTTTTGCCACTAAAAGATGTAGTATTGGACCTCTTTAGCGTCAAAATATTTAAATTTAGCCAAAATAATAGTAATTTAGCCTCACCTTCCAAAACATTTAGTGAAGTTTTTAACTTAAAAAGAATATTTTCAGAAAAAAATATTTAGTTATTTAACCCCCCTTGCATATAAAAACTTGAGAGTTTTCAAGATAAAAAAAATTTATTATCCATTTGAGCCGAAAAAAATTAGAGTCTTTGTTAATTGGGGTTCATCTAATCCTATCACTTTATAAGAGTGAAATATGTAAAGACAATATCCATATGAAACACGTTATCATGTAAATATATGATATCTCGGGATACAATGCATCATAGAAAGAATATGTTGTCATGAAATAAGGGTATTCCAATAATTCTATCCGAATATAGGATTACGTACTTGCCACTAACTCAGATTATAATTAGGAACAAAATTGTATGATAAAATCAATTTTTATGCATTTAAAATTTTCTAAAGAAACTCCAGTTTTACTATAGTTTTCTTACACCAATATGTCTGTAATTGAAATCTAAAATTAAACTTCAGTTTTATAATAGTTTTAATGTACAAAAATATTTGCATTGAAATATATATATATATATATATATATATATATATATATATATATATATATATATATATATATATGCATGCACAATAATTAAAATTTGTAGCATACATATCAACATACAAATCTGAAAAGGATTAAGTTTCTGATAAAATATTCAATCTAGTTTAAGTAGATTATATTTATATTTTTTAAGGCTATAGAAAACATTGTTCTCTACAAGTTGTTTTCATTAATCGAATTGATGGAGAAGATGTAATAGCTGGAGGTAGTTTAGCTTTAACGTGAATGGAAGCAGTATGTTTTTATAGAAACTTTTTCACTAATCAAAAAACACGCAGGAGTTCAAGGGTGATTTTATAGGTTTTCATAATATATTTTTTCTAAAAGACAAAAGAACCCTTAACTCTAACTAAAGCATATATTCCAATAAGGATATTCAAGAAAAGATGCTAGAAGTCCTAAGAAAAGCCAAATACACTCTTATTTTATTAGCCATTTAACCCCACTCAAGATTACATTTACATTTAGAAAATCCTAAAAACTCTACATTCCTTACATCAATATGTCCGTATTAAATATCTAAAATCAAACTTCAGGTTTACAACAGTTTCAATGTACTGATATGTTTGTATTAAAATCTATATACATGCAGAATAATTTAAATCTGTAGCATACACATCAACATAGATATATGAAATAAAAAATTAAAAAGGAATGAATGTCTGACGAAATATTGAATTCAGCTTAGGTATATTATATTTTTTGAAAAAAGCTTTAGAAACTATGTTCTCTACAAGTTATTTTCTTTAATCGAATATGACGGAGAAGATGTAGTAATTCTATTGTAGTTTAAGTCAAAACATCCCTTTACTCGGATAAAAGTATATATTCCAATAAAGATAATTTAACGAAAGAGACTTGATATTATATGAAAAGTAAAAAAACACTTTAAAAAAACTTATTGAAAATAAGTATTTAATAAAAATGAAAATTTTTAATCAGAAGTCAAAGCAATCCTTCACTCTAACAAAAACATATATTTCAATAATAGTATTTTAAGGAAAGATGCTTGATATCTTATGAGAAGACCAAAATACCCTCATTTTTAAATAAAACTCTAATTTAGAAAGAGTATTTAGAAAGAGTATTTAAATAAAAATACCATTATTCACCCTTAATCTTTTTTTGAAAATATCAATTAGAAAAGGATAATTTAAGGAAAGAAAAGATTATTCATTTAAGCCCATACGTGCTTTTATATATGTATAGACTAGTAATATATATTTCTATATACTAGTAAGAATTACGTGCTTTGCACGTTACATTGTTATTCAAAATAAAAATAATATAAATCTTAGTAAAAATATAATTAAACTTAATTAGTAAATCAGTTGTGAACTGCTAATCAGAGACTTGAAGTATGAAAGATTCATTGCAGAAAAGGTGGTATCGACTTTCAAATGCAAACTGCTATTGCCAATTGTAAATATTTTTGTCACTATTCATTATACTTGTTTCTTTTGTCACATCAAGTTGTCACTAATTAGAATTCTAACTATTTCATATTACATCTGGTTGTAATCAATTTCAAATATTTTACACAAATATTTAATTCTCACCAAACAATATTAGTTTGAAATTGCAGTCATAAAGTTGAAGAAAGTGTTTTAGAGATAATTTGATGTACATAAAATAAATATGAAGCGATTATATTGGAGTTAGCAAATTATTTATGGTATAATTTTATGGCATGTGTATAAGTCTAGAAATCGTGAGATAAAAGTTAGGCACTGAGAAGAAGTTTGAATTATAATTAAGTCATATTAACAAAAGTTTAAAATTTTTATCCAAAAATGAATATAAAATGTAAAGCGTCTCATGGTAAATCAGGATTACTATATGGATAACAATTTTTGTCAAAAGGAAGGATGTTGAAGCTTAAATGTTGCATCTATGAAACTTAAAATCAAATGAATTCAAGAGACCCAAAGGACATTTATAAAAACTCAATTTCTTAGGCAACAAATATAAAAACTGTAACTTCTAAGAATCTTCCCAAATTTTATCGTTCACTTCAATGTTTTGATCTTTTTTTTAGCAAGCATATTTACTAAAGTTCAAAATATCATCATTTATTACTTTTTTTTTTATCATCCATAATCCATCTTATTTCTTTCTATCAAGTGACGGACGTTTCTTGTAGCGGTGATCGTTGGGGGAAAAAATAGCTCCTTATTATTTTATTTTTTTGGTAATAATCTAGTCTTGTTATAGTTTTTATGTACCTCTTATTCAAAAATTGAAGTACAAAGCAAGTCCTATTTCAATGTTTTCTATCTTAAAATTCAGGTATGATTTGTCTAAAGCTACACTTAATCTTAGTGTTATCTTTTTATTTTTCTTTTTCTATTAAACAATTTATAGTGTACTCTAGAGATCTCTCGATAGTCTGTTTCAAAGTGGTCTTTTGTTTCAACCTAGCATGACCAGGCATTAATCTTAGTAGTATATTTTAGAGTGTTATTCTTGTTGTGCATGCAATTCAACATATATTTGCCACAAGATTTTCATTTTATAGCATATTATGTGTATCATAATATAATACCTACTCATCTAAAAACCCAATATGGTTCTCTCGATAAATTTAAGTTTACAGTCACATGCAAAAGTTAGTACATGCAACAGTCAATCTACCTTAAGAAAAATATTAATAAAGAACATGATAACATATACCTGGATTGAGGAACTGTTCTCTAAGGAATTACATAAATTTAGATATTCTTCTTCGATTTTGATGTATTGCAACTAAGGTTAAATTTTGACATAATTTTTTTAAAGGTGACCAAAGACTTATGTGGTAGGGCTTGATCTACACTCGTGATGTATTAGTGAACCTTCAATCTCTTTAGTGACAAATATTTAGATTTAGTAAAAAATGTTGTAATTGATTACCACATTAATCAAACTTTTTGATAGGTTTCAAATACATGAATACGTGAAAAACTAAATTTTAATAACCTAGTCTCGATAAGTACATAAGCATTGCTCATGTGAGACCTAAGTTTGTTAATGACGTATTTTCAACATTCACTTATTTCGAAGGTAGATGTGTGCTAGTGTATTCTCAAGTTTATGTAATTGAGTAAGTTATTGCACTTGCAATTTTTTTTTGTAAGTCTAGCTTACTAAGTATTGAACCAAATTCTTGGAGATATTTGTTCACAAGACATAAATAAAAAGGATAATTACAGCCATGTCTCTGAGGTTATAGTAAAATTACAGTCAAGGATACTAAGTTTTAAAAGGTATTAGCCGTGTCCTTCCATTATTCATCTGTTAAAAAATTGTACATTTTGATGATGTCATCCGTTACGTATTTTTAAAATATCAATATTACCCTCAGTACAGATGTAACATCCCGATAATCCGAAACGTTAGACACTCGCTTGATCACTACACTAAGACAATAACATCCTCATACTAAAACAAATGAACGACTATTATCAGAGCAGCTAAACTAATAATCATATTCTCAATAGACTATCATCGATGACATGAAATCTAAGTCTGAAAAATTCTCAATTAACAATATTAACCTATGCAGTGGTTCCAATGATCAAGGCTAAACTTAAATTGTCTTTTATCTTTCCCTCGCTAGGCTCTATTCCTTATTCGGCAACTTAATGTTGGCTGTCACCTGAGGAAAGAAAGTCAAAGAAGAGTGAACTTTTGAGAGCTCAGTAAGTTCGATTAAATATTTTAACAATAAAAACGATTCGGACAGTTTTACATTAAATCAAATAACAACTTTTAAAGCGGAGAAATAGAACGATTCAAACGATTTTTCTATATACAATCAAATGATAATTTTAAAAGAATTTTTAAAGAAAACCACATCATTTCAATATAAACACAGGGATGAGTATCAACTCAATCCCTTAAATCAATAATCATTTCAAAACAGTTCAGTACAATAAAATTGAAAACATTGAACATGAGTAGTACGATGTAGTAAAGCCATCCCTGCAGTGTTCGATACGATTTATATATGCATATATACACTGACTAGTCAATCTAGGTACTAGTTTAACCCATCCAACATACCATCCTTATAACTCCAACAGTACAGACCATCCTTATAACTCCCAGGTTTGCTATCTCATGTCAATATTCAAGGAATTTAAAAATAATTCAAATATTTTTACAATGATTGAATTAAATAAATAGATGAGAATAACGAATTCCAAACGATCGCTATCAAGCTCAAATTAGGGTTTCATGGATAGTTTTAAAATATCTTTTATATCAAACATAAAAATCAAAGTTCAATGACGTTTGTAAAACTATTGTTATAAGCATTTGAAATAAGAGTAATGATGGAGGGTTCGGAGAGAAAATCATTATCTCGGTCCAAGCTAATTAAGCAATGCTACGCAAGCTCGATTAAAAATTTTCTGAATAAACCTAGATTGGCAATTCACTTGTTAGAACACAATCTATGCTACTATACTAATAACCTAATATTAGCTACCAGCAATGTGTTCACTTCTAACTCCAAAATCGCTCAACTCAAAGCGCGCCTTACACGCGGCCAACCTATACCGAAAACCCGGTACGCTCTTTAATACGTAACAGTATTCTAAATTTATTATAAATTACAATAAAACACTTTTATAACTTAAAACATTGTAAAAAGTCAAAGTATAAATTTTTAAAATTTTTGAATTAAAATAATTTCCTTAAATGTAATAAAAAAAACCACAAATTGCCAAAATTTCTTCTAGTAGAAAATAAAGTCCCATAATTTTTGTAACAGCTTTAAAGTATGTATAAAAATTATAAAAGTTTAAATAAAAAATTAAAAGAAATTATTTTTAAATTATTTGTTTTGCTAAAAACAATGCGATACGGAAGCCATAGAAAATCAACTCCAAAAATCATCAAATTCAAACTGAGTCTTATTTATACCTTAAAGACATTACTATAATGTTTCTAGAACATTTTCAGAGTTTAAGGTCTCCAAAAGAATTTTACAAATCTAAACTTACAGAAAATATTAAAAATACATACAATATCAAAAAAATATGAAATTTTAACAGTAATTCTAGTATTGTCCTATGATAGTTCTTGTAAAGTTTCAACATTTTTTGACAAGTTTATGATACCCAACAGCCATGTGGTACAACTGTGCAAGCATAGTGAATTCACGCAGAACACAACTACTGTTCATTATCTTCTTCTCCTGTCCAAACCCATAAGACACATCAACTGTTCACGCAGCTTCCCTTTCACCCCTAGCACATTACAATTCAGTCCATTAACACACTAAATCTACACCTTCATACACACACTCAAACCACTTACATACCCCACCTTTTTTTCTTCTTCTCTCCTTCTTTATATATTTACACGTGCATGTTTACCCACAATTCCCACAACACAGCTACTGCCTCATGGCAGTAGCTTCCCCTTGCTCAAAACACCCACATACCCATATTTGCATGCATTCTGACACACTCATCTCACATTCATACACACATGCACTCAATATCTTCTCCCATTTCAACAACTCATTCCATATCACCTAGACATAAATCATGGCAGTTCACTCACGCACTCACATGAGCACACATGCCTCCAACACTGCTGGGTTACACACACACACACATGCACGCACATATTTCACTACCATTCCACTACACCATCTTTCGGTCTACCACAACTAGATATATGTAACACATATTTTTCACTTCATGCCCACTGCCCTTAATCCATCCCTCTTTTTTCCTTGCAAACCCACCACTCCAAAACATATAACACACCATGCACAACTTAAACACACACACAACCCGTGGACACCCATTTCAGTTTACTCCCTCATTTCATACACTAATATGCATACTCTGCATAACCCATTATACACCCACTAATTTGTGACAAAATACCCTTCTTTCCTCATACAAAACCCACATGGCGCATCATGGTAACCTGCCCCTCACAGTTATTCTCCCTCTCTAACCCACGCAAACCCACATCACTACACACAATGACACACAGCAAACCCACACATGTACACGAACACCATCACTCTTCACTACACTCAAACTCCATCACAAACACTCACTGCTTAACGTGAAGCACACTGAGACCCACGACAAAACTGTTTCTCTCTCCCTCACGGCAGCTCCATGCATGGCTGCACAAACTCCCCTTTTTCCTCTTGATAACCATGGTTGTCATGGCCACAAAACCCACAAGGTGCAAGTCCCCTTCTGGCACAGCCCAAAACTCGGCTGTCCTACTCACAAAGCTCACACGAAAACCCACCTGTAATTCCGGTTTTACAGTGCCCAGCGGTAGCCCGTTTCTCTCACAGCCATAACCACAACTCATAGCTCCTCGTGCATCACTATGGTACTCCCGAAAACCTACGGCAAACTTATTCTCACGGCCATGGTCATACACCCAGTTCCCTTCCCCTATAAATCACGGAGTAAACTATAGGGAAAATAAGGGTTAGAAATTTACAAGAAATTGTCGCTACACTCGCCAGATTTCGACAAACAGCAGCTCTTCTTCTTCTCTTTCCCTCTTTTTCCTTCTCTTTTCCCTTCTCTCTCTCACCGCGGGTTTCAAATGAAGCATATGGGGGACGGCTGCTCCCTATGGTAGTTGTATATATATTAAACCCTAAAATGACAATTTCCAAAACCCCCTTCATAAAGTTTCCTTAGTCATTTTAAAGTTTACCCGAAAATTTTCTATTATTGTGGAAATGCCCAAATAATTATTTAGTATAATTTATGTGCTAGAAGGAAATTTAACAGGTTGTTACGCTATCCCGGTTCCTAAATCGTCGCTAAAAGTTGCTACATAAAATATCAACGCTAACTAAAAGAAAATTCGTTGCTAAAAGTTTTAAAAATATTATTAATGCTAATCGTCGCTGAAGACCTAAGTCGATATCTCCTACAACTGCTATCATTAAGCTATAACTTTTTTTTTCTAAAACTTTGTCGCTACAAGTTCCTACTTAAAGTATCAGTGCGAACTTTTAAATTTTTATCGCTAAAAACTTTCAATTATCCTTTTCGCTAATTGTCACTAAGTATTTCAATCAATATCACTTATAATTTTTAACTTCAAATTATAACTTATGATTCCTCAAAATTTTGTCGCTAAATATTACCGATAAAATTTCACTCATGGCAAATCAATGCTAATTCTTATGTATAAAAGTCGTCACTTAAATAAACTAACTGGCTAGGCCTTATCAAGGTTTGGGGTGTTACAATAGATTTAAACCCTTTTTTTTTTTGTCTTTCAAAAGAAACCATAATTTTTCAAACTCTTTCTTTCTTTCCAACTCCCTTAACTCTCTCTCTCTCTCTCTCTCTCTCTCTCTCTCTCTCTCTCCTTTTGCAACTCCCATTCCCAATCGTTGCCCCCTACCCCCACCCGTCGCTGCCCCCTTCCCCCCACCTCATTTCCCCCACCCCATCGCATGCTCCACCTCCTCTCACCCCAGTCGCAGCCCCCACCCTCCCCTTACCTGTTACCGATCCCACCCTCATCTCATCTCATCATCGCTTCCCCTACCCTGCCACTACCCCCTCCCTCTACCTCGTCATCGCCCCTCACCCTCCCCTCTCCTCGTCATTGACCCACCTCCTCTTATCCCGTTCTCTGACCCCACCCTCCCCTGACCCGTCACAGATTCCACCCTTCTCTCACCCCATGGCCGATCCCACCCTCCTCTCACCCGTCGTTGCCCCCGTCCTCCCCTCACCCCATTGTCGCCCCTTTCTTCCTACATCGTGTTGCTGCCCCCACCCTCCACTCCACTCCACTGCCCCCCACCCAGTCGTGACATGGCTGTACTTATTCTGGCCGTGACAGCCGTCACAAGTCTTGAAGATCTGATATATATATATATTTTTTTTTGTAGATTTGATTTATAAATTTAATTTTTAAGAATTCATATTCAGTTGGTGTTAACAACTGGTTGTGGTGGGTTTTGATTTTGTTAGATCGTGGTTGTGTTGGCTTTGGTGGATTTTGTTAGATCGTGCTACTGTGTTGGCTTTGGTATAGTACGGCGTTGAATTTAAGATATGATAAATTTATATTCTTTGACAAACTCAACTATTTCCCTCATGATAAAAATAGACCCTCAATCGCGGTAATTGTCTGAGGTAGGCCAAGTCCATGATATATATATATATATATATATATATATATATATATATATATATATATATATATTGATACATCTTATTGACTAACGGACTTCATTGCTTTAGCCTCAGTCCACTTTGTATAATAGTCTATTGCTGATGTCATGCTATTTTGAAGAATGAGGATGAATCTGTTCTATCAAATCCATAGCCCAACTACGAAATGACCATGGTTTCACTATCGATTGCAAGTAGATACATGGGGCCCGATGGATAGCTCCATGTTTTTTGCATGCTTGACAACCCTTCGTGTAATTTATGCAGTCTTCTGTTTTTGTTGGTCAGTAGTGACCATGACTTCGAATTAACGATCTCATCTTCACAACTGACTGATGTGCCACACAAATACCTTTGTACACTTCAGCCATTACATGCATGGCCTCCATCTGTCCTAAACACCACAATGCCTAACCTTTTGTTGTTCTCTTAAACAAATCATCATTCAATATAAAATATTTAATTGCCCGCATTTTTACCTTCCTATTTACTTTTAGCCGTGGGTTTTGTAAGAACTGAATGATTGGGTCCCTCCAGTCATCCTGAATTAAATCAATTGCTTTAACCATTTCAATCTATTTGTATCGTTCCCCAATTGATGGCAATTATTTTGGTACCTTCACCCAATGTTCAGTAACTCCTCCTGGAATTCTTATCTTGACACCAATTGTGCCATAACATTGGCATCGTTATTTTTTGATCTTCGAAATATGTGTTATAGTGGCATTGTCAAATTTATTTAATAATAGATAGCATAATAGAAATAAATTTCTAAGCCTGCCACACAACCTTTAAATTCCCCGTTCAATTGTTTTACAACCAATTGAAAATCACCAAAAATTTGTACATTCATCACATGCATTTCCAACAGTGTCTCCAAATTGATTATTAATGCATCATACTCGCCTTGGTTATTCTAACAATCCTAAATGATTTGGAATGCGAAGTGATGGATAAATCCTACAGGTGATATCAACACTACTCCAACCCCGGCTTTGTCACTTATCTTTGATCCATCAAATGTCATTTTCTAAGGAATGATGCCAATGTAAAAAATTTCTTCTTTTGCATCCTAACTAGGATGATCTGCCAAGAAATCAGTCAATACTTTGCCTTTAACAACCTTTTGGGGAATATATGTTAAGAAATATTTGATTAGGGTTACTATCCATTTGTCCTCTTTACCCCTCAAAACTTGTCTTGTAAGTATATACTTTATTATATTAGTACGTATAATAACTAGTGCCTCGAAAGGTAGCAAATATTGTCTAAGTTTAACAGCAGTAGGATACAGAGTTAAACACAATCTCTCCACATTAGAATAATTTTGCTTTGTTATATTCAAACTTTTATTGAAAAAATAAATTGACTGCTTTTAGCCTTTATCATTTTCCTAGGACAACAAGCTGCCAAGCAACAATTTGTCGTCTATATAAACAGCTTTAACGGTTTCCCGGCCTTTGGTGGCATGAAAACTGGAGGCTTGATTAGATAATCTTTGATCGCTTAAAAAGCTTATTGGTGTTTTGGTTCCTGTTGATACTCAGAATTCCCTTTTAGTCCTGACAAAGTTGAGAAACTTTTTGTTTTCCCTACCAAAGTAGCAATCAATTGACATAAGAAATTTATTGAAACACTGAAGCTCTTCCTTATTAGAATGATATTTAGCATTAATAATGGTCTCCACTTTATTCTTATCAATTTTGATTCCTTTTTTAAGGACTAGAATCCCTAAGAAATTCTCTGCAAAGACACTGAAGGCACACTTCAATGGGTTCATTTCAACTCGTGTTGCTTCATCCTAACAAAGGCATCCTTCAAATGGCGTATATGTTCTTGGTGGTCACCCGATTTGACCACCACATCATTAATATACACTTCTAAAAAATTTTCAATCATATTATGGAAAATCAAGTTCATGGCTCTTTGATTAGTGGCTCCAATGTTTTTTTAAATCAAAGGGCATCATTGTCCATTCAAACATTCCAATTGATCCTGGACATCTAAATGCAATTTTATGAATATCATCTTGGTCGATGAATATTTGATCATACCCAGCATTACCATCCATAAATGACATGATTGCATGCTTCGATTCCAAATCAACTATTAAGTGCACTACATGCATCAAATATTGATCTTTAGGATTAACAATGTTTAGGTTTCCAAAATCAATGCAAGTTCGTAACTTACCATTCTTTTTTAGGACAAAAAATACTTGATAACCATTCAACATACCTTATAGGTCTAATGAAATTCGCCTTGACTAACCTCTCAATCTCCTTTTTGACCAAAAAAGTCACTTTTGTCGACATCTTTCTAGGAGCTTGGATAAAAGGTCTGAAACCTTATTTAATGGGAAATCAATGCTCGATAAGTTTTCTGTCCAAGCCTGGTATTTCTTCATAACTCAAGACAAAGCAATCTTTGTACTCTTTAACCAATGTTGTTATTTGTTTTGGTAAGTCACTTGGTAATCGAGAACTAATTAAGATAGGTCGTGGGTCAGCCTCTGTCCCCAAAATGATTTCTAACAGTGAATCATGAACTTGTGCCTTTAAATCATCTAATTTAGTAGGGGCTAACCTCAAATCTTGTAGTTTGATTTCATCCAACCGATCTCAGTCATCATCTATCATGCATTCTGCCCAATCATTTACAGACAATCTTTCTATCTATTTCTCAAGAGCATACACAATCATTCTTTAAAACCTGGCTACCTACTGTTACCAGGTCCAATCAGTTCATCTCTACTCATCTGAATCTAATCAATTGAAGATTTGAACAGGTTGATATTTTCCCACACATCAGCAACTCATCATCCTAAAGCTCCAATGGTGTCACACACTGATGGTAGAATGTTACAATTAAAGTTATCCAGAAATGGTTTATCGTCCGCCCATACGAACTCCGCAATCTTCGTTCCCACTTTATCGTGCCTCCAAAATATCAACATTTGGTGAAGGGAAAAATGGTATGCATCCATTTACATGGATCCAATCTCTACTAAGTAGAGCATTGAAACTCAATGAGGAATCGATTACAAAGAAATGTGACATATTTGTTTTCTTTCAAAGTAGCAGTTCAATAGGCACCACCCTTTTATGGCTTACATAACCCTCTTACAAAATTACATATCATCTCAGAGGGAATCAGATCCTTCTTGTCTTTGCAAAGCTTTCTCAACATCTAAGTGGGCAAAATATTAACCGCTTCATTGTTATCGACTAATACCCTGGCCACAAGTTGACCATCCATCAATGTCTTAATGAACAAAGGCTGTATATGTTTGGTTTTTTGAGGATCAGATCTAGTTAGATCTAGGCTGTTTCCCTAATCAATGACAATTCCCTTATTTTCAAACTACATACACAATGTATCCTCTTGTCATTCCTGATTCTCACCTACCAGCGAACCACTCAGTGCAGAAGACTTCCCTTCTTCCACATCACATTCATTCTGCAAAGTCTCTAGAAACTTTTGCCACCAGACCATCAATTCCATATGCAGAAGGATAAATTTGATGAAAACATAGAGCCTAAGGTTGTCACACTGGACTATATCAAGGAAAAATCAAAAGATTACCTTAAAGAGAAAAAGGATATATAATAGTTGGGTGTAGGCCGTAAACTGCATCCTTGGACAGTGAGCGGGAGGACGATACTTCCGAAAGTACCTGTCTAGACAAGAAACATGTGGAGAAGGTCTATTAATGGATTAAAAAATTAAAGCTTTCGGATAGGTATGCGTCCAACATATCTCGTTGCTGCAATATATCGAAGTGCAAGTTTCAATGGATGAAGGGTCACAACTGCCACATATTTATGAAAAGATTTATTTTTATTACCTTCCGAGGACTGTTGCCAAGAGTTTTATGCGACACTTTGACGAAATTATCTCATTTCTTTCGAGATATATATTTTTTACATTCCGATTAAGTAATATGGAGGTGCTTGAGAAGATCATTGTGGTGATAATTTACAAGCTAGAAAAAATCTTCCCACCGTCATTCTTTGATTCAATGGAGTATTTTCCTGTTCACTTGGCGTGTGAAGCTAAGATGGGTGGACCTGTGTAACTTCAGTAGATGTATCCACTCGAGAGGTAATCCTTTAACTCTATGTTGTTCGTTACACATCATGCAAACCCTGTTGTCGTTGATATTTCACTTAATTCTATTCGTTAAACTTCTAGGTTTATGTTTCATATGAAGAAAAAAGTCCGTAATAAAGCTCGTGTTGAAGGCTCAATTACTGAGGCTTACATAATGGAAGAACTTATCAATTTTTTGTAGCCAATATTTTGGGCCTAATGTTGATACATGATTAAATCAACTAGGCCAAAATGAAGGGCGTTTATCAATATTCAAGCAGTTAGGTATACCATTCAGGCTAACCTATACTCGGTGGCTAACGAATGAAGAGTATAGTCGCAACAATATATGCCCTTCTAAATTGTGATGAAGTTTCAGCATTTGATTGAGTAAGTTACTGTCTTTAAATAATTATTGTAAATGCTTGAAAATGTGTGATCAACGGATTAATTGTATCGGTTTGTAGTGAGTTCTCCCTCTGGACTTGAATCTCATCAGAAATCGAAACTTGTTGAGTGGTTTAGAAGATGTGTAAGTCTTTAACCAAACTATATTATGTGTTGATTATCGAGACATGGTTTATTATTGTGCAGATTTATCCTTAATTTTTACCGTCTTCTATAATATGTTCAATATGTCGAGAAACCGTAGACTCCTGCATGAAAGTACTAGCGCAAGGCCCTAGTAAACAAGCATCATGTCATGGAGGCTATATCATCAACGGGTTTATATTTAAAACAAAAGATGATGACCAAATAAAACAAACCCAAATTAGTGGAGTCTTGGTCAACAGCGAATTACTCGTATACTCGATTCATGTAGTTTTTCTACTGCTTCGTAATGTTCAAACTAATCTAACTTTCTTGTATACTCGGTTGATATTGTGATACCCCGAAAGTACATTATTTAACACCAAGTTGATTAATTAACGGGAATTATGTTATTAAGTAGCGCCATATTGGTGTTAATTAAGTGGCAAGAAATGGAAAGAGGGGTCAGCGTAGGTGTGAGGTCAAAGTGGAATTTTCCTAAACTAGAGGGGCAAAAATGTAATTTAGGAAAACTTTGGGGCATTTTGGCAATCTTGGGGGTTAATTTGTAATTTTGAGAAAAATTCTGGGAGTGCCACGTCCTACTTAATCTAACCTGACTAAGCTATTTAAATTATTTAGTAAGGTTAGATGGATAAGAGGGGATTCGGGTAAAGGGGACAAAATAAGAAGAAAAAGTGAGAGGGAAGCCTTTCCACTTCGAGAAAGGAACATGAGAAGCTGGACCAAAGAAACAAAACACAAAGAAGAGAAGCAGAAAGAAAACAAGGGAAACAGAGAAGCAGAACAGAGCACACAGGGAAGAAAAAAAAACTTAGAGATTCCCTAAAGGTGATCAGTTCCTTTAATTTTCAGTCTGTGGAATAGGGTGTGTGGGTGTGTGTTAAAAATCTCGGTAGTGTGTGTGCTGTGCGTTTTTAGTGTGCAGGGAAGTGTGGGTTGCTTCCATGGTAGCCGAGATAAACGTATGTGGGGGTATATGTGATTGTGTGCAAGTGTATTCATGTGTGTATTTAGGAGGCATGGCAGGTGGTAGTCGTGAATATAACGGCATAAATCATGAGATGCGTGTGTGTTTCAGTGTGTGCCATGAAGGTGCGTGAGTGTGTGTTCTTGACAAGGTGGGTATAATGCTTCGGGTGTGTGAGATAATGGGTATTGGTGGTATATAAGGTGTTAACGTGTGTGTTCAAATAGGTTTAGGTGATTTAAAGTAGGTTTTAATGGGGAATTAGTGGGTGTATGTGTATGGTGTGGGTGCCCAGGTGCTACGGCTGAAGGTGGAAGATGAAGGTGTATATGTGTTTGGGGTGAAATGGTAGGTGTAAAAATCTGAATAGTGCTTGTTAATGTCGCTAAAGACCAAAGTTAATTAATCAGGTTAAAACTTGAATTTTTAAAAATAGTTAGAGTCAGGTTTAACCAAAGTTTAAAACTGCAACCCCAGTTATTTTTTGGGAGACCTACATTGTGGAAAAATTTCAGATTTTTCCAAGGTCAGGAAGGGGGTTAACCGCTGCAGAAATTTTGAAACTTTGAAGTGAAGTTTAAAATATCAAACGAGCGCGATTTCACGAGAAAATTTTATGAGAACCCTAGGATGTTGGGAAGTTCCATTTCCCAGGATTTTGTCTCATTCTGAAATTGTTAGCTATTTTTGGCCGAACGAGCTTTTAAGCACTCGGTCTGGACACCGGTTCGGGATTTTTGGGTGAAAATTTTGTACAATACTTTTTAGCTCAAGAATGACTTCAGGAGGTTTAAAATAGCATTTTAAAGTGCTTTTGAGATTTTTCTGATGTCGGGAACCCTCAGGGGCATTTTGGTAATTTGCCACCTAGAGAGGGCATATTTGGTAATTTTTCCGATAAAGTTTTTGAAGGACTTTTTAGTCCTAGAAGGGTTGTAAAACACCTGAGAGGGTTGTTTTGAAGCTAATTTGGGGAGTTGGGGGGTGATAGTGAACCCCCGAGGGCATTTCGGTAATTTACCGCCCAGCGGGGGGTATTTTGATAATTTTTCCTATAAATTTTTTTGAATGACTTCTAGTTTGGGAAGGATTACAAGACATCTAAAAAGTTGTTTTAAATTAGTCCTGAGGTGTTTATTGGGGCGATGGCCGCTAGAGGGGTATTTTTATAATTCTACATAAGTTGGGGGTGTTTTGGTAAATTTTTCCTTTAAAATTCTCTAAGGGACTATTTTGTTTATAAATGGTGTAGTACATCTAAAAAGTGGTTTTAAAGCGGTTTTGGAGTGATGGTGGTGTAGCGGCCATCAGGGGGTATTTTGGTAATTGGCCACATCGGTGCTAAATTTTTGGAAACGCACATTATTAAGCATTTGAAATAGTGGAAAGCGAGGAATGGTGTTAATACATCTAAAATGAGGGGAGGTTGTTATCGCTAATGTGTCGATAAGGCTAGGTTAAGGATCCAGTTATTGGATCGGGTTGACTAGCTGTCATAAAACGTTGTGAGCGGTTAAATGGGAAGGGATAGAATAAGGAGTGCGTATATGTTGAATGATGTCTAACAAGCATAGTATTATTTGACTAGGTGATGCAGCTCGTTACGATTAGAGTTTGCGAGTTGCTTCGGCTATAAGTCAATGAGGTAAGGACAATGCGGTTCTGTTTTGCTAATTCATTGTTTCGAATAGCATGCCATGTTGATGACGTATTGTTGAATTCTTGTTGTTATCCTTGGTCACCGGTAGTCATTATGACCGGTGTACGCATATTTGAATTGTGCTGTTGAGGACGTAGGGTAGAATAAATTTCCTTAGTTCGCCCTGTTGATAGAATTTAGTGAGGATGATGGGTGTTCTAGTATGCTATGATTAGATTCGATTAGCATACTTGAATTTGATGATGGTGTTGTGAAGGGTTTATCGTGTGGTTGTTGTGAGATGCTGACAGTTATTGATAGCCGATATCTCTTCTCTTTGAGAACACTATTAAGGACTTGTGGCAATCTTATCCCGAGTCCGCCTTGTCGTTGATGATGATGTTGTTGAGGTCGTTCCGTGTTGTTGTGAAATGTCGGGACTTATTGGTAGTCAACATTCCTCTTATGTAAGAACATTGTTGAGGGCTTGTGGTAATCTTCTCCCAAGTCCGCCATGTTGATGATGTTACGTTGAACTCTTGTTGTTAGGTCTGAACACCGGTTGATCTTCTGATCCGGTATTCCTTGTTGAGCTGTGTTGTTGAGGACATAAGGTGGAATAAATTTTCCCTTAGTCTGCCCCGTTGATGATGTCTTGTTGCTTGGCTGTAACGTGGTTAGGGAAAGCACTCTAAATGAGTTCCCTGCTTGTTGACAATATCTCTTTTATTTACTTGAGGCTGAGATGAACATCCTGTAAAATGGGACATCAATATGAGGAGGATGGCCTATGAATTATGATCACTGGCCAAAGAGGATGAATGTTGCTCGAGCAGAGCCTGTCGTGTCTGTTCGAGTCCCGTCTATCGTGTCCATGTGCATTGCATTTGATTTTCTCTTAATGTCGAGTCCCGTCGGTCAGTCAGTCCAGTCCATGAGGAGGTGGCAGTAATGCTGCTCTGTTGGGCCTTAAAGGCGCTTAGCCTAACAAAAGAAAAATTATCGCTTGACAATTATGCTGATGTCAGAAATTTATTGACTTCTCTTGATTCATTGCTATCGTTGAGATGATTATTATTCGTCCGAGTCTTTTGAATCATTTGTACACGATACTCCTCGTGTTGTCTTTACTGGGCGATTTGCGCTCATTCCTTATGCTGTATTGTGCAGGCTATAAGGTTGATCAAAGAGAACCTTCTAGAAAAGAGAAGGGAAACATGCTAGAAAAAGTTGAGCAAGGGGATAAGTTGTGTGAGGTAAGACAAGCTGAAAATGGTGAGATAAAGATTGAGCTGCAAGATAGGTTGATAAGAGCCACACGATTACAGTCGTATATTAGGTTGTAACCATTCACGTTGTTTAGAGACTTGAAAGTCTTCCGCTGCAGTATGATGTATGGTCGTGTGAAAAAATTTTGTAAGGACGCACTTTGGAGCAGCTATTAATGATGTGTGGGTATGAGGATGTAGTTGCTCTGTATTCAGCACAGGGTTTTGAATGTGATTATAGTCGATAACTCAGCCCGGTGACCTCACTAGGGTTGAGGGTGTCGCAGATATAATCTAATTCAACCCTAAGTAACTAATTGAATCCTAATTAGCCCTAATAAACCCTATTTGATATGATTAAAGTCAAATTACTATTAACAAGTTCTAAGTAACCCTAGTTAACCTACTTAAACCCTAATTATCCCTGATTAACTTAATTAAACTCAAATTACCTTAATTAAATCCTAATTAACCCTAATAGCCGTGATAAGCCCTAACTAATCCGTAATTAACTATAATGAACCTAAGTAAACCCTAATTAGCCCGATTTAGCCCTGATAAGCCCTAAATAAACCCTAATTAGGTTTTATCAGGGCTATTGTCATGTTAACTTCTACTGCAGTTTTTACTGGGATTTCTATTGCAGTTTTGTATTGTCATGTTAATGTGTTAATTTCTCTGGACTTCATCTATACAAAGCCAGTTATGGATAGATTACAGGTCATTCGTGGTAGCGGTGGACGCCGAGCTGCATCCACCCCAGTGGCTCCCACTGTCATTGGCCGTTGATGACGAGGAACATAGTGTGAGCATCCAGCAGGCGGGGCCCTAGCCGCTGCCGCTGCCCTAGCCCCAGGTGGTTCTCCTTCTTTGGGTTTGAGTTCAGGTATATTTGATAATAGCATTTAGTCGTAAAGTTAGACTTATATTTAAATTATATTTGAAATTTATTAATGTTGGTGTTTTGTAAGATCTCATCAAGGCCGTGGCCTGACATGCAAGGTGCGCGTCAATCCCCAGCGTAAATAGAGAGTTACTCTCATCGAGGAGGGCCAGTAAGTAAAAAATCACATAATGCACACTTTAATTACGATAGTTATTACTTGTCACTTATTTAATGATATTAATGTATTTCTTTATCACAATCCTGGAGTGTTCGACAAAGATGAAGATCAGTGTGCTTGTGAAGGCCCTATTCTTTGAACCACTACTATACTGGAAGGACTGGGATGCCGTGTTGTGTGAGGCCTTGTGGGAGGAGTGACAGGTATGGTTTTCCTTTTTATCAGTTGTTATTTGTTTAATTAGTACATAATATTTAAATCAATTGTACTGATTGTATAATTGGATGCCTTGCAGGAGGGGTTCGAGTTTGATTCGCTTGAGCAGTAGGAATTTTTTGCCTATATCGGCAAAAATTACTGGCAATGGTTACATGAAGCATGGGAGCAGGTAAGGAAGATGCTGCTCGAGGGTACCTCAATGGAGGAGAGGAAGGGGTATCGCCCTCATCGAATCTCACCACATATATGGGGGTAGATGGTTGATAAGTGGATCGTTGATCAAGCTTGGGAGGCGAAGAGCAAGAGTGCGAAGGAGAACACACAGGACAAAGATCATACGCACACAAGGGGGTCGATGCCTCACGACGAACGAATGTGGCTGAGCACCCAAACCTGGAGCCTGATGAAGTCTGTGCTCTGATGTACACTTAGACGCACGTGATGAATAAGGATAAGGACGATGCACATCAGGCAGGGGACTTCGTTTCAGATTTTTTTCGGCAGATCGATGTAAGTTACAAATTAATTTGTTTATGTTAAAATTTTGGGCATGTATTCCATGTTTGTTGCCTTAATGTTTTTATCCCCCTCCTGTGCCCTCCTGGACTTATGCTCCCCTCCCCTCTCCTACTCAATTTGTATCCTGAACTCTGTATATATTTTATTTTTTGATTAGTATATAATTTGTAAATTTATCTATATATGTATTGTGTTTGAATCATTAGGGTTAAATAATTGCTGATGGATCAAAAATTATTAAACTCTAATGTGGATTGAGAATTGATTGTTGGGGATTAAGAAATTGATAACGGGTTTTGGTATTAAAAAAATAAATAAAAGATTTTAAAATTTGATTTGACTTTTAGCGACATATTTTATTCCGTCACTAAAAGTCTTCAAATAAATGTACATAATACTTTTAGACATGGAAAAGTCAATCGCTAAAAGTATTACCGACGAACTTCCATCGCTAAAGGCTTTTATTTTGGCGACTACTTTTTAGTGACGGAGATGGATATTCTGTCGCTAAAAGTCCGTTAGTAAAAATTTCTGACGACGAACGTAATAAATTATTTTCAAAAAATAAAATAAAATACGAAAAATATATGTAGCAACAGAATTTCCGTCGCTAATTGAATTTATTGTCCCATCGCTTAAAATCAATATTTAGGCGACCAATTTCTAAATTCCGTCAGGGGTTATAGGCGACGAACTTTGCGACAGGGTGTCCGTCGCTAAAAGTCTTTTGCGACGGTTGTTGTGTTGGCCTTTATCAAAGGATGACACAATACGGGTCTCACTGACCATCTCCACCGCATCAACCTCTAGATCAACAAGATCTTGAAAGTATGTTTCCACCGATGAGTTTTTCATTATATGCTCTTCTATTAACAGCATTTCATATCGAGCCACTCCTATAGGAAAGTTCAAAGACATTCTTAAACTCCATCCCCTCAAACTTCTTTTTGATCTCTCAGCCCAATCCATTGAAAAGCCAAGTTCGCCAATTCAGATTGGCATCTAAAAATGGCACTTGTTTTTGAACGTTTTGAACCTTTCTAGAAAATATTCGGCATTTTCTCATGTCGACTGTTTCAACCTCGCTAAATCTGCCAAAGAAATGGTTCCATTTTAAAGATCTAGGTAAGAAACAAATCTTTCCTATCTCGCCAAGAAAATACAGAATTAGGCGATAAGTTGGCAAACCATGAGAAAGCCACCCCGGTTAACAAGTATTGGAACCATTTCAGTTTTACACCCTCATTCTGGCCAAGCTGTAGCACCCCAAATTTTCAGAGTGTTAATTTCAAATAAATAAATAAATAAAACCTCAAAATTTAATAAAGTCTTCCAACTGGATATTCAGAACATCTAAGAATCTAATCTCCAAGATAACATCAATAAATGTCTCACTGACGTAAAACAATTACGTAATAACTCCTACACGGAGTTCCAAATTAAACATCAAATCCAAATAAGTCCTTTTGTTATAATTTCTAACATAATAAAAGTAATTCTGAAAATAAACTGTGACCTCTTGAGCCCCGTTATCCGGTCTCTTCTATTGATCACCTGAAAGAAAAATAATAAAGGAGTGAATCAAATGTCTAGTAAGGTCGTTAAACGGACCGACCAAAAAGGGATACAAAAATATTTGAGGAAACATAATGGCGGACATACAGAATATTAACGGGATAAAAATGAAATATAAATTCAAGATACAAAGTATGTTTTCGCACAAAGACAGAATTTTAGAGTGCTAGACTATATCCTTGTACAAAGACAGACACTATAAAGCCATTCAGAATAAAATCACACATGCCATCACTGACACGTGAGACAATGTTCAGAAAATAAGATCGCGATTTAGCTCATTCCTCCACTGAACTAACTCACGTTCCAATTCACATAGATAAGTTAGAAACATAAAGTGACGTACACTGTGACATAACTCATAAAATTTCTTACACTTGTGTTCAATAAATGAGAAAGGACACTAACGAAATGCCTAGAACTCACTAATGGGATCATATATACCCCTGGCCCAACCTCACTATAACTCTCACCCAAAAGTTACGCAAAAATGATGTGCTAGAAGTTAACGGACACTCACAAAATAACTCAAATGCGGTATTTAAATAATTTTAGAACTTAATGAGAAGTATAGTTATGTTGAAAAGGATAAACTCAAGGATTAAAGAGGAGCTTCACCAACGAAATCATAATTATAATTATAATTAAACAAATTATAATTATAATTAACAAATTGTTTTTAAAAATTTAACAAATTATAATTAACATGCTCTTGTATTGATAAATTAGAATAATAATCAGAATTAAAATATAAACCAATCTCATTAAAAGAGGAAAAAGTAGATGAACCTGCCATATTAGAAGTACCTTCACCTGGTAGTTGTCTTGCTACCAGATGTTCAAGGCCCTTAAGGTATGGCGCATAGTACATCTCTCAAGTCGATGATGAAGCTCGCCTGCGCACGTCAGTAGAATTACGATAGAGGTTGAACGGATCCCCAAATGTCTTGTTCACTTTCGCTGTGAGTCTGGTTGTGTCGACTAGTTCCATGTATGGACCACATCTGTAACTGCTCTCCTGCGAGGCATATTGTTTTGAACACACAACGCTTTAAATTGTTGTGTTCTCGGACCCAAACTATTAACAAACACTGTCATACCCCTCATTTTGAGAAGAATATCACCTGCAGCAGCTAAACCATCTTGAATAAATAAATTAATAATGTGAAAAATACAGGGAACATGAAATAATTCACCATTAAGTACAGGTTAAAGGCTCTCCTTTAAAGCTGCAACAACAGCTTTATTGTTAGTAGCATTATCAAAACTAACACTCATAATCTTATTCTTTAATTTAAACTTGGTACATGCACTAATTATAATAGTAGCAACATTATTTGCATATGCGGAAAAGGAAAGAGTTCAAATGTGATGATTCTTTTGTTCATAACCCAATTAACATCAATCCAATGGGCCATCACATAAGCATAACTAACAAAAGTAAATGGAGATTGCCAAATATCAGAAGTAAGACTAACTCTACCGTCAAAATAATCAATCAAGAATGCTTTAGTAGCATTATACAGCCGGAGTGCATCGGATCTAGTGGTGTTTCTATGAACCTTTTTGTACAAAGGTTGTATGTAGGTGTTCATATATCTAGAGTGCTTAGGAGTATCAGACAAACTAAAGGCTTGTTCATCGTGAATAATAAATTCAGCGAGACCGTCTCTTGGCTGTTGTTGATTATAAACAAATAACTTACCATTAAAAGATAACTGCTCTTGGCTTGGTTCGATGTGGCCTTGTGGAGGTGCACACAGAAGGTAATGCCTGTTAAGATGTCCATTACCATTACTAGACGAAAATAATTGAGCACAATACTTACATCAAGCTTTTCAGACGCCTTTACCATTACTTCATCAAAATGATTCCAACACTCAGCTTTCTTTCTTTTTTTTTTTTCACTTTTTGGACTTCTGGCTCACTACCGGAGGCATTGCTTGGCCCTTCTCCACCATGACCGCTAATCGGGTTAAGATTAGGCCATAAAGTAGTAGCTTTGCCAACCAAGTTGCGTCCTTCACTATAATGCAGGTGGTCTTGTGAAGGCATGTATTCAAGATCTGGAATATTTTGATTGGACTCCTCATTGCCTTGGGTATCTATCATACATCCTGTACTCATTCGTCTAGGAATGAATGGTTGTGGTGGTGCTTGGATTGGTGTTTTTAATGGCCGTGGTAGTGGTGCTTGTGCTGCTGGTGGTGTTTTTCGTGATGACGATCCACGCTTCAGTTTCTTCAGTAATCTGGCCATATTTGATGCTAAACTTTTTTACTTGATTGAAAAATAAAACTAGTGAGAGCAACTAAATGCACATGAATAAGAGCAGTAATTAGTAATTCAAAATTGGAGAGAGTTAGTAATTAGAAAGAATTTTGTAATAGTAATTAATAAATAAGAATTCACTAATTACTAATTAGTAAACAAATGAATAAGAGGAGCAGTTAGTAATTAGAATTTAGCAAGAGTAGTAGTTGGAGAGGGAAATAATAGTAAAACTTGTAGGAATGTAGAATGCTTAGATAAGAGAGAGTAAGAAGATTGGTGTGAAAAATTTAAAAGAAAGGGTATGAATTTATAGACTTTTAAAAGTCCACAAAAGACCAAAATGCCCCTTAAAACTAGTCATTTATAGTTGTTGAGGAGGATAAAAGTGTAAAAAACCTTAAAAGAGTAGGAAAAAATTAGTTGAACCAAAATACCTCCCAAACTATTGCTATTTGGGGGGGGGGGGGTAAAAGTAGAATTTAGGGAAATAATGAGGAATTTGGCCATTGTAAAAAGGGGGGAGGATGTTTGAAAATCCGTGGGGCTAGCCCACTTTAGGGCCTGAAGAAGGGCCAGAAAACAGGGCCAAAAAGGGGGTCGGAATTCGAGCCAAAAACAGGGCCAAATTCTGGCCAAATTCGGGCCGGGTCGGGCCAGCCCTAAAAACCAGGTCAGGGCTTAAAAAACGGGCCAGTTTCGGGCTAGCCCATTTTTTTGGGCCTGACCCTGGTTTTTAGGGCCAGGCCCTGCCTGGATAATTTTGGGGAATACTTAGGCCTAGCCGAAAGCCCTTATTTTTTGGGCCACTACTATTCACCTACAGGGCCTAGCCAGCCCATGGGCCGCTCGGCCCGTTTGACACCTCTAAAAGAACTAAACAAGTATGTGCTTATAATTTCATTACGAGGATCTTATAAGACATTTATGAACTCTCGCATATCTAATGTAGAATACCACATTCTCCCCCTCCTAATGCCTTAGCGTCATTACTAAGATGCACTCTTGACCTTAGTCATGCATAGTCTATAATCACACTTTAGCAATAGTTGGATAATATCAAACTTTAATTGAATCAACCAGATTCATATCTACCTTCATGTCCTAACCTCCGATAACCCGAGTGGATAGTCCAACTTGATCTTTTGAAGTCGTCCTTGTTAACGATCCAGAACCATGGCCCCACCATGGGGCGTGCCTCTATCAAGAGTACTAGCCAAGGAGGTACTGAAACCAATAAAACAACACTATATCATTGGGGAGAGGGGGTGATAGGGTTTTTAAAAATTTATTAGGTATTTAAGCTAATCTCAAACATATATCTCAATCAAACAATGAACAAGCTTAAGCAGTATGCTAACTACACAATCAAGCAATTGCAGAGTAATAAATAAAGATATTAAGTTAGAGATATTTTTTTAAATGTTTAGGCTTGAATTATAGTTAAGACTACATCCACCTATTCAAGGAAGTTCTTTGCAAGAACACTATAATCCACTAGGAACAATCTTCTTGCATGTCAAGGTCAAAGCCATTGCAAACACCTGGTTGTATTACCACGCCAAGCACAAGCTATAAATCCACAAAGCTCACTCATAATTGACAACCCCAAACCTTCATCACAATTCTTTTAGAGTGATCAACAGTGTACATAGATACTAAAACCAATAGAATAAGTGAATATGGATTTAAAACTAATTAAGAAGATTATTCACCAACGAAATCAGAGTTCATTTGAACAAATTATTATCAACCGGACTCAAAGCAGGGATTACATCTAAAGTACAACACTACTGTAGACAGCTTTCCCCTTTAAGTTAAAGAATTTGATGACTTAGAATAACAACACATAATGAAAGAGTGGTTAATAATGATCTTGGAATAACACAAAAATCATGCATGTCCATGACATGAAGGAAGACCATGCGTGGAGGCTGGAGAATCACGAGCTTAAATGATTTTGGAATAACATAACATCAGACCCACAAGGATGTGATGACACAGCAGAAGCCACTCAATGGGCATGCATGGCGAGATTAATACACAGTTGACACGAAAAACAAATCGGAAAGGAAAACTACGATATTATTTGAAATTACTTTCAGTTTTGACTTTTTATTTTAAAAAATTTAAAAACCAAAATCAGTTTAGTCTTTGTTTCTTACAAAAACAAATAGATATTTGATTATCCAGTTTTTTCTTTGTTGGTGGTTCGCGGTGGTGATAGTGGGGCGTGCGGTGGCTGCCGGACGTCGACAGTCCCTAGCAATGGCCGGTGGCAGGCGGTGGGAGGGCGGCGGTGGTGGTCTCGAAATAAAAATCAAAATTTGAAAACTCAAAACTCTTAAATGGGAGTTTTAAAAAACAGTCATGTTTTAAAACTGAAGAGAAAAAAAAACAAAAGAAAACAGTGTCAAATACGATTTTTTTTCTTCAGTTTACAAAACTGGAGAAAAAACTGAAAATCAAATGGTTTTCAAACAGAGCCTAAGAGAAAGCAGCCACAGTGATTGTTGAACGGTTCCACGGCCAAAACAATCAAAATTTTAGTCGAAACTAGACAATGCTAATAATGCAAATGGCGGGAGAGGAAAAATATCAAAACTGCGTACAATCAAAACTGCCTCTTGTCTGACGACTTCTCTTAATGAGAAAGTTTTACTAAAAAAAAGAAGTGACTAAGACTGAAAATCTTGATTGATTGATTGATAACCAAATTACAGACTATGCTCCCAAGATAAATAGTAACTCTTACCAATAAGTCAATTGACATAAACAGACTAAGGGCCAATATTGATAAGAGGCAAGAAAACAACATTTGCCAAGTCTAAAAGAAAGAAAAAGGATAAAGACTTGAAGTCAAGTCATTTGTTTGTGTTGGGTATTGATTGTCTCCTTTGTTGATCCTTCTTCTTCCTTTTATTCTGATTTTTTGAAGGAAAAAAAATAACTATTCTCTCCGGTCCTCTTATAATTTGATTTCAAAGGAATCACATGAAAACAGTTCATAACTCACACTTCAGTGACTTATTCTGACATGATTTATCCACGTGTCACTCATACTGGCGTCACGGCCCCACGTTCTACAGGAACTTGAACCGCCATAAATTGTCCTCGTCATTATCTGATCCCGCCGTAAACTGTCATTACATCAATACTAATGATGCATTAACCTTAACTTTACAGTTGTTGGCTTTTGTCCAAGTGTCCATCATCTGTTGGTCACAGATGATTAAATTTCTAGCACACCAACGGTTTTCTAGTGTTTGCTTGTTTGACCCGAGATCACGACCCGAAAGTTGTTGTAAAGTTTTTTTGGCTTCCTTCAAAGATTACATACAGCATCACTCAAGGTCAACTGTGAGCTTTGAATACATAACTGGAATGAGATGTGAACTTCGAATACACAACTAAAATGGATTTCAAGTATCTCGTAACGAGGGGATTTAGATGATGGTATTGTCAAGATTCATGAATATACAGTGAAGGGGATTCAGAAGATGCATGAGATTGCTTATATATTAGTTTTTGAATAATTACCTTTTGTTTTTGTAGCAATCGAGCGGTGCAAGGGCAAAAAAAATGATAGAAAATACGTAGATTTCTACACTGTATTATGGATCCATATGGGAGAGTTATTTTGACGTTACTTCTCAACTTTTAACACAAATATGTAGCTGGTGATTTAAAGCCGCTAGCTTTAGCTTGAAAAGGTTTTGAATAGTGGGATTGTTCCTTTGGTGTAGCCACATATGGCGATAACCCACTCTTGTAACTGGTTCTTTGTTTTAGGAATCCAACTCTACGACTTAAACCAAAAAAAGTAAACACCGATAAAGCTGCATCATTAGAAAGGAAAAAGGGAAATTTGTGAGGATGTACAGATGCCAAACAGCCCAACTACCAAAAAGAACCAGTTTACCATTCAAGACAGTGGTGTTTGAGAGTAAAGTTCTATACAGGCAAGAAGACCGACCCAGATAAATAACCCAAACTTAATTTGTTCCTCGTATAACCAAAAGGATACCTGATACTCAAGCTTCAATCACTTGCAAGTATATCAGTCCATAACATAATCTTCCGATGTATATTCAGGCTTCCAATTGCGGCCTAGTACGCACAGAAATCTCTTAAGGAACTGGTGGTGTAAGCTTATTTCAGGGGGACTGGACTCCAATGTGAGAAATAATCAAACAACTGTTATTACAACTAATTTGATGGTGTACTGAGCAATATAGTACACATTCTCCTAAAGAAGGGGCCGCAGGATGGAGGTGCATACAAAAGGATGAGGTACAAGCACCGAGAATAGAGCTGCAATATTCATCTTGTGCCGAAAATCGACCTTCATGGTTTCTCTCTTGGGCAATAATATGATCCAGATGAACAAAGAATGACAGAACATCAAGAAGATACATTGAATCAAAACAAAGTCCCTTTTAACAATGAATGCCAACGTTCATGTAACACTGATTTATGTCTACGCAATTTGAGTGGAAGTTTCTGAGAACTAGGAGAGTACTCACATCAAGCCGTTCATAGTCATGTGTGGAAAGAGGGGCAAAAAATACTGCATGTGTCTGGAGTGTACTCACATCAAGCCGTTTATAGATGATGAGATCAAAGTGAAAGAAGCCAACAAGTTGGAAACAAACTACATCAATTTGCGTTATGGAAAGTTGGAAACAAACTACAGCAAAAGATTAACCAGTTAAATCAACCACATCTAGTAAGAGAAATTGCCGAGTTTGAGTTCACCATCAGGGAAATAATTTTCCGCTTCATAAATTCCTTTAATTTCAAGGAATCATCAATTATGCATGTCAAGAAAAAACTCATATAATTGAGGTAATTGTCGTACCTGAAGAACAGTATCCAACTGGTTTTGCAGATTATGATATTCACTTTTGATATCATTCAATGCCATGAGACACCTTGTAAGAGAAAATTTACAGCAATTAAGGAATCAGTTTCTAGATAAAAGTATGGCCAATATAAGTTATGAACAGAAAACTAACAAAGAAAAGCACCTAGTAGAACAGTAATGTCATAGAAAAAAGTTAAGATGTAACTGCATGAGACTAGAAATTGTTTAGCAACAAGCTAATTATTTCGCGATTAGGTTTGGTTTGCAACCTACTTTCAAACACGTGCAAAATCCACCAATAAAACTTAAATACGAGAGAGATTTATTACACTTGAAGAAAAACTTTACAGGATATGCTAAGCATTAATGTTCTAGCTAACACAGCGATTGATATCTTTTAACCATCTTCGTTGTCTAGGTTCTTTGGGAATCGCCACAACTGTGGTAAACAATGAAAAACAAATTTTGTAATTGTTTTAACGGGGGCAAGAAAAGTGGTTTAGCGGTTAACATAAGGAGAAGGCCATTATTTGCAAAAAAATTAGTATTACAGGGTAACATCGACCAGTTTAGTTCCTTGACCACCACTCTCTAGTTAAAGCCAGGTAATATGAAGGCCCAAATATCCCCCTCCTTCCCCCACCAACGAGTCAGTGCAATAAAAGTAGTGTTGAGATATCTTTTGCATTTACCTGACGGTCATGGATCTTTCCCAGATTTCTCGTAAAAAAGTTCCAGCTTTGATGATTATTAGATTGCAAAGCAACAACACACTTTTGAAATTATTCCTTCGCTATAGAAATGATTCTAGAGAAGCAATGCATTATGTTTCTCGGTACCCCATTAAAGTGCACTGCATATTGATTGGTACGTGTGTGTTTCCAACTGAAAGGTCCAGTACAAATTTCACGAAAAAAAGTGGAAGTACAAGTGTTTAAGATGTTCCTTCTAGTTTTAGATAAAATAGAATTATCAGTACAGGGGTACATCATGCAATTTTTTTTTGAGTTTTCAAGATGTTGGCATGTTGAATGAAAGCCAGAGAGTCCTCTTTCCTTGTCTTTTCTGTTCAACTTATATATTTCTGGTGTACAGCCTACATGATTGTCAAATAAAAGGAACAAACAATAAATAGTAAACTAAAAGCGTTAAATCTTTATTTAACTAATGTCTAGTGTTACTGAACTATCTCCGAATCTCATCAACATCTAACAAGAAAAACTGCAAATGTAGTGAGTGCTTTAAAAGTACCAAGATGCCAATTCTGCCAGGCATGTCCCGCCATTTCTGGTATATGATAATGAAGTTAAAGGGAGGTCATGGATTTGAAGGACAAGTACTCAAGGCTAGTATTTTTTAATCCATATTCCTTGCATTTAAATTTGATAGACATACACATTTGATAAATGCTGACAACACTATACATTGCTTCAAAGAAAGCTTTCTCACCCATCTTTCCATTTGCTGCGAATGGACCAGCGAAGACTAGAACAACCATTTCTTATCCGACGAGCACCAATGCTGGAACATAAAATCAACGACCATGAACAAAATGGCTCCACAAGCAAGTAGACAGAGAGGGAGGATTACATCCTACGGCGTGCAAAAGAAAACATGCTACACAGTTCCATTTAGTACATTACACTTACTACCATACAATTCGTAGGAGACATAAGCAATCAGAATATTAAATTGAATTATTGGAACACAGACTTCTTTATAATCAGATTACTAGAATATTTGCTTATAGTTCGTATAAGTTCGCTTACATACAGATCTATAACTCTTTGGCCAGGTCTTCAAGACATTAAACAGTCAGATTCATTGAGAGGATTTGGTTTGAGATAATTGCTAGTACATCAGATATTATATAGATTATTCAAATTGCTATGTCATAGTTAAGATACCCTTAATTATCTACGTACAATTTGTTGATTCTTTTGCCATGTCCTTCCCCACAACTTACGCAGCCAGCTGAAGAGTAAACACTTAACCTCTACTTCGTACTTCTCAAGTTTTTGTCGTAGTGTCCATTTGCGTCATTATCAAACTTGACTACTTAGGCCAACCATCATATTTGAAAAATGCAATTCTGTCTCTAATAAAAGGAGAATCATCATATTACCATGCAGCACGGCCTTGGAGTTTGATACTGTATTCATTCATCTCATGATAGTCTACAACAGGTTGATAGCTGTGAAAAAGGTAAGAAAAACCAAAATATCTCATCGTATGCCCGGCATGACAAACAGAATACCAACTTAGCAATATCAAGATTAAAACATACATAGTCATGGTCATATAACTAATCGCCACACGAACATCGTTGAGAAATTTAGGAACCAGGTCCAAGAAAAAGAACACACCCGTGTACTCCTTTAGTGAATGGCAAGTGCGAAAATTTTTGTCTACTAAGCCCTACAAGCAACATCCATTGGGAAAATTAGAGTCAATTCTGTCTCACATCATTCTAAATCACAACAAACAAAAAGAAGACGACAAAAGCTGTAATTGACCTCCTATGAGATCAATAAAACATCATCAATTGGAGTCACTCTGCACCAAGTTCTCCAGGGGGCAGAGATATGAATTACCATGTGGTCACTTTTGCTAAATCATAATCCAATCAAACAAGGGCGGCCCAGTACAAGGGTTCTGCCATTAAGAGTTCAGCTTTACTCCACTGTTGGGGAGAGACTCTCTCCGTACATAATCCAATCGAAAAACACGTGAACTACAAGAGAAGTTATCAAATACGGATTCAGCACACTGTACAAGACTCGGTAAAATCTGCCCATCATAATGCAGGATAAAACTGGACACAACACATGCGCACGCCCGCGCACACAGACAAGTGCAGAATGGGAGGGGTGTGTTACTTGTTCTTCCATTCCAGGGACTGAAAGCGGTCGAGGAGCAGCTGGTTGAGAGCTTCCCGGTCCATTTTCTCAGAAACAAAACCCCCTGTAGGAGTACAGGCGGTTACGGGGGAGGAAATAAGTTGGGTTGGAGATTGGGAGAAGGAGGAGACAAGGGACGGGGGAAGAAGTGGTGTGACAAAGGCAATTTGCTGTGCTGGTACTCCAACGGCCATCTTTATGTATTTGCCATGTCTTGAAGGCCTCTCTCTTCACCATAACTTGTTGGCATTTCCTTTTCGGGAAAGCCCTGTTGGCACTGATCTCTGTTTCTTGGTGACACTTTACTCTTGCTCCTTGGCTGGAGATCAAATCACTGGAGTTTTATGGTGAATACTAATACCAGTAATTGGAATTATATTTGTTAGTACGATAATAACATGTACGTAGAGATTATTTTCACTCGCTTGTATTACGTTTCTGCCTCATCTTTTTAATTGAGACGAACACTTATCACGAAATTATATTTTTACTGTTAAAAAGAAATACGAAGGTATATTATGAGGAGATAGAAATAATCGGTCTTTTCTCCGTGGCTACTATTATCATCCAGCCGTATAAGAAAAACTAGGTTGAGCTCAATGTTGTGTAGCTTGTATCCCCACCGCAATGGACCTCACCACTTTCTTGACGGGCCATTGACTTGTTAGGATCGACATCTGAACTCTTACTAAAAATATCAACGGGAGAACAAACCAATCCACAAGTTATTTTTAACAATTAAAACATTCTAAAAATCCTTTAATTTTTTTTTTTTCATCTTTTAACAATGGCCCCTAAGGAGTACATATAACTAGAAAATGTTTAGTCACACAAAATACTTTAGCGATGAGCTGCTGCCTTATACTCTCCCTTGTAATGACTAAAGAGTTTCGGTAGCTATATTTCATGTACTCTTTTACTTAAAAGGAAGCGCAACCATTTTTTTTTGAGAATTTCAACCAAGACCAAAAACATAACATATCAGACAAAGCCCTTAGATATCATAGAGTTAAGAAAACTCAAATAGTACATATTAAGAACTTGCCCATCCTGGACCATTTACGTGGCCGTGGCGAACGATCAGCGCTGGTTTGGTATGAAAGAGTCTGTCTGAGCGCTGACCGCTGAGTGGGGAAGCGCTCCCTATATGTACATATTTATGACGATATTTTACATCTCACAACAAATTTTGTAGCTAATGAACTACGTAAATGATGCACACGCGTTATAATTTGTACAAAAAAATTGTTTGCTGTTTTTTCCCCAATTTTTTTTTGCTTCTGGGGTGATTGGTATTAAACTTACTAGTAATACTCCACGCGAGCATCGCATGTGTCATCATCCCTCGCAACAGAGTCTGCGGAAGGGATTGGTCGGGGAGTATAGGGGGGTGTCGTACATCTGAGTAGTGCCCAGTTAACCCCATCAAAAAATTGGTGGTACTTGATGGCCGTGGCACCCATCGTCGTCCCCATTCGCCTCGTGGGCTCCTTGATCAGGAGCTGTTGAATCAAGTCCTTAGCAGCGCCTGATATGGCGGGCTCCCGAGGAAATTCAAGGGCTCGGGCCACAATGTTAGCCAGGGTGAACTCATTCTCGTTTCCCCTGAATGGCGTCACCCCATAGAAAAGTTCAAATATGAAGATCCCTAATGTCCACCAGTCCACTCCACTGCCGTGGCCTTCGCCCGATACGATCTCTGGTGCCAAGTACTCGTGGGTCCCAACGAACGACATTGATCGAGCATCGGTTGGCTCGGCCACCAGCTCGATGGCCCCGCAGGGCCTTCTTCTACGCCTACGTCGGGGATGGAAGCACGAGGTGGAGACAGATGGCACGAAGCAATTCGGTGGAATGCACGACGAAAACGGATGTCGTTTGGCGAGGCAAACTTCCGGTGGCTGTGCGATTGGCAGGTTCCGGTTTTGATCATCGAGAACTTGAGCCGCGGATGCGGAGCTCTCGCATTTTAGGCAGAGATCAAAATCTGTCAGCATTACGTGACCGTCGGATCTTACAAGCACGTTCTCGGGCTTCAAATCACGGTACACTATCCCCATCATGTGGAGGTATTCCAGAGCAACCACTATTTCTGATGCATAGAACCTGTAAAACCGCCCAAGCCTCTATTAAGACACTTCCAATGTGCTTTTTTTTTTGGCTTGCAGCCATGCATGCACATATAACTAGTAGTACCATGTCAAATCTGTCAAAAATATGAGAATCTCTAAAGAAAACAAACAAATTTCAAAACACTAAAATCAACAAAGGAACCCCATGCCATGATCTTAATTGCGTAAAGATCTTTAGAAAAGAAAACGTTTAAGCTTTTATACACCCTTTTCGTTCAAGGGGGGTGGCCAGAACCGTTTTATGAAAAAAAGGAGAGCAAAATTTTAAGGCTAATTACACTCATGTTCCTGAGGTTTTGGGATAATTACAGGCAAGGACACTAAGTTTCAAAATGTAACATACCGTGACCAAAACCTCAGTTTGAAAATGTAATATCCGTATCTATCTGTTAGGGTTCCGTTAAAAAATTCTACTTTTTGGCTGATGTCATCATTATGTATTTTTAAAATGACAATAATGCCCTTATACACCCTGGTTTTTTTTTTTTTTTTAACAAAATTAAGAATCAGCTTTTTTTAAAGTCTTTCTTTTTCTTTTTTTAAAGTCTTTCTTTTTCAGTATATGCCCGACTGAGATTGATCACCGGTGTCAAGACCACCGGTGCAACACAACCAAAGCCACACCAAACCACCGAATAAGCACAGCGTTGGCATCATTGCAGCGCCGCCGGTCCCTAATCCATGACCTAAGACCCAATCACCCCATCACAGCACCGCCGTCACCAACATAAGCCACCGCCAGCATCATCGCAACACCGCCGGTATCCTAATCCACCGTCGGGTGGTGCACGGAAACCCAAAATCTTACCCTGCCTCCCTTATTCATTACAATCACAACCCCGTAAAGACGAATTCCACATAGTTCCACAATCAGAACATGATCCATAAAATTATTAAGGGCTAATTAAATCAGAAAAAAGGCAACTGCTGAGAATCGCGATGGTGATTGCCGAGAGATCCGGACAACGCTTCGATTCTGTTCGTAAATCGAGGTGACAATGCCAGAGATGGAGTTGCCGTTGACTATCGCAGCATTCCGATTAAAAAGGCCGAGCTTCAAAGATCTACTTTAGAGTTAGGGTCCCGCACCACCCACCACGTCGGCAACCTCTCCCCGCACGACCCCACCATGCCGGCAAGCCCCTCCCACACCCACGCTGCCTGCAATTCCTTCGCAAACCCACAAAGCCGGCAACTCTCTCCCTCCATAACGAGACGATCTTGCCGATCTCGCCACCACAACTGGTTGCTGCCTCGCCGTGGCTGGTTGGCCGTGATCTCACCGATCTCGTTCTCTATGTTGTGGTGGGGAATGGGAGGCGCAACACTGGTAGGGTGGAGGGAAGGTGGTAGCAGCGGTGGGGTGGTGTACGGGGTGGTGGGGGAATGAGAGAGAAAGAGAATTAATTTAAGAGAGAGAGAATTTAATAGAGAGACAATGTTAATAGAATTTAAGAGAGAAAATTTTTAGGATAATGGCATTTGAATAAATAGATTTATAACTTGAGGGTAATGAAGTCATTTTTTTGAAACCGTTAGGGTTTTTAACATTCCGTCTAGTCAACAGACATAAATATAATTTCTCGAAACTATTATCCTTACCTATAATTATCTTCAAATCTTAGAGATATATGTGTAATTAGCCCAAAATTTTAATACTAGTCCGCCTTACTTTTACCGCAAAAGATAAAACAAAAATTTAAGTGCCGGGGTTTTTCATTACACGAGGGCAATGGCTAGCTCCTTCTACTCAGGTTCTGCTCCCAAATCCTTGTTACCCGTTGTCGGCAAATAATTTGTGGTCGATCACTTGCCAATGAGAGCCAGGAGTCGTATCTACTGATCAGCAAGCACACTGTGAATGCCGAGCAAAGCTCCTTGCACGTTTCCCTAGGTTGAAGTGTACCTCGCCTAGGCCTTATATATGTGTTGAAGATTTGGATTGCCTACTGCAGCCAAATTTAAGGACAGCAGCAGTCCTCTAGTCGCGCTCTAATGTAGCTGCCGACAACTACAATGGTTCTATTTGTTATTCTTTCAAAATGCTCTAGTGACCCTTGTGATGGGATTCGCTGAATCTGAAAAACTTATTGGTGGACAAGATATGCCCTGTAAGAGTGAAGACAGCGAAGATGCTTGTCCCAGTGGTGCGACCTACATGTCCTTAAGCTTCAATCCGTATGCTGTGACACTTGAACTAACTTAGCAATAGCATGGGTAGAAGCTTATATATCATTGTTTATACAATTCCAGGGACCCAAAGACAGCGAGATGCAAGAGAACTCACCGGACAGCAGCCTCTTTAAACCTTCTTTCCGGCTGCTGTTGGCGGAGAACATGAAGGTCACCTCCCGGACAGAACTCAGTCAACAAACAAGACCACCTATCAGACTCCACCGTCGCATAAAGTGTTGGCAAAAAGGGGTGGTCTAACATCTCCAATACTTCCCTCTCGATCTCCGCTCTGCCTTCTTTGCTCCTACTCACCATCTCCTCCTTATCCATCACCTTAGCTGCAAACATACAACCCCCCGCTCCTTTTAGCTCCACTAGGTACACGCTGCCAATGTCGCCGCTCCCTAGCTTCTGAATGAAGCGCAGATCATAGAGTCCTAGCGTGGCGGTTACTGATTGGACACGACGGATAGCATCCCACCTTTGGTCGCTAAAGGGTGCATGGGGCTTGGCGGCCGACGACGCGAGGCCTGAGGTGGGACATGAGGTGGCTTCAGAGGTCGAACACGTGCTGAGTTTCATTTCTTTACTGCTACCGGTGGAGGAGTCTAAGCTGAGGGCATATGTGTCGTCGTCATCGTCGTCTGCCGTGTTTTCTATGTACTTTTGCATTGCTAATAGTGACCGTGGTAGCGACAGCAGCAGCGGTGATGGTGGTTGTAAGAGTGAGAAAGGTATATTTTGAACCGGCAGTGGAGAGTGTAGAGAGTGGGGAGAACAGGGAAGTGAGTTCGAAGAGTTTATAAGGAGTAGCAGAGGGATTTTTTGAAGAGGGAATAATGTAGGTTTGGGCCGGCAGGATGGAGCTGGGTCGTATCGTATGGCCGGCTATTACATACAGTGAGGGCCCAGTAACCTTATCATATTATTCTTCACCCAGAAAACCAACTCATCAACCCAAACATTTTTTTTTTTTTTTTTGGGGGTAACAATAGTAGATACATATACCTAATGAGAACCATAATTCAAAAATGCGGTAGAGATCTATTACCGCTAGGGTAAAGCAGTGATTAGAAACAGCTAACATCCTTACCAGATGTCCAAAATAGGATGATCACCCCCCATCCACAAGGTACAGACTACTCTCACAGCCATGACGATGTCAAGGATATCAGTACGATCTAGCAATAGGACGTCAAAAGTCGAGCCAGCAAAAAAGGTCCCTCCTCTATGTACATGGTCAAGTGCCTCGAGATACAAACAATGTCAGCTCGACAGGCATGACAAGCCTCAACCTAGCCGAGTCCCACAAGCTATATATATATATATATATATATATATATATATATATATATATATGGGAGCTATATATATTGATAGCGCTAGCAAAATAGGACAAGTTGCTAGCGCGATCTGGCCGTCCATCCCGAAAGATGGACGGCCCAGATCTTTTTCTCGTTTTTTTAAGTACGTCCGCTACATTATGTAGCGGACAATTTTTTGCATTTTTTTGACAATAATACCCTCCGAGTCCGTCCGCTACATAATGTAGCGGACAAGTTTTCAGACCTTTGTTCTCTTTCTGTCATTAATGTTCTTTCTTTCTGTCATTAATGTTCTGACAGAAGTGACAGAGTCCGTTATGTCCGCTACATTATGTAGCGGACAAATTTTCAGACTCCGTTATGTCCGCTACATAATGTAGCGGACGAGTAGCACATTAATTTTGCTGACATCTCTCTCTCTTTCTCATCAATTTCTTCTGTCTCTTTTCTCTCTCCTTCCTCTCTCTTTTCTCTTCTCTCACCACTTTTCTATTTTCTCCCTCCTCTCTCCTCCTTTCTGTCTCTTCTGTTTTCTTACCACTTTGTTAATCAGAAATGGGATCTTCCTTTCGGTATACGCATAAAAGAGTTTGAGCATATCGGCCCTTAGAGCATGGCTTTCATCTACAATTTCAACGGTTCCATTCGGGTTATATGACGGGTCATCCAACCCGCTAGTCTCCGGGTTCACGAACCGCCACAACTCATCGTTCCACATCTTCTGACCTCGGCTCATGAGCGTTTCCATGCTTGATCTATGCTCCGAAGCTTCTTCATTAATTGGTTCCTCCGGCGCCCCAAAAAACGGGTTGAGTAAAACAAGCCCGGACAGAGAAAGAGACCCACAAACAAGAACGAACTTGATCTGTACATCAATCCAATACAATCCAATTTTGATCCAATTGTGCTGATGATGGCGGTTGTTTTGCTGTTCGGGTTTTTTGGAGTTGCTTTTCTCGTGCTGGAATCGGCTGCAATTTGCTCCTCTTCCCTTTTCTGAAGAGAAACGAGAGAGAGAGAGAGAATTAATAAGAGAAGGAGAGAGAAAGAGAAAAAATGATTAGAGAGAGGAGAGAGAAATGAAAGAATGTCGTGACATTAATGAGAGAAAGGAGAGAGAAAGAGAAAAAAGGTAAAAAAATTTGTCCGCTACATAATGTAGCGGACGAGAGAAAGGAGAGAGAGAAAGAGAAAAAAATGTCAGAGCATTTATGAGAGAAAGGAGAGAGAAAGAGAAAAAAGTCAGAAAACTTGTCCGCTACATAATGTAGCGGATGTGCTCTTTTTAAGTTGGAGGGTATTTTTGTCAAAAAATCGTCCGCTACATAATAAAGCGGACGGACTTAAAACAAACGTAAAAAAAAGATCTGGGCCGTCCATCTTTCGGGATGGACGGCCAGATCGCGCTAGCAACTTGTCCTATTTTGCTAGCGCTATCAATGGATCAGCTCCCTATATATATATATATATATATATATATATATATATATATATATATATATATATATATATATATAGGGAGCTGATCCATTGATAGCGCTAACAAAATAGGAGAAGTTGCTAGCGCGATCTGAACGTCCACGCGCGATCTGTGGACAGTCCAAATTTTTTTGCGTTTTTTTAAGTACGTCCGCTACCTAATGTAGCGGACAAGTTTTTTGACGAAAATACCCTCCAACTTCGTCCGTTACATTATATAGCGGACATAGGCCATATTTTTTTTTGCTTTTTTCTCTCTCCTTCTCTGACCACTTTTTCTGGCTCTCTCTTTCTCTCTCTCTCTCTCTTCTTTTTCTGACTCTTACTCTCTCTTGCTGGGAGATCGTCATATGCAGAGAAGCAACACGATGACCTAACTGCTCTCTTCCTGGTAAATTGATCTTCTTGGTAAATTGATAACCAGCTCTTTGCTTTTGTGTTCACCAGTGGGGTTTCAGTAAAAGGATGTCTGAAAGATGTGCATTTTCCTCAAAGAAATTCCAAAGTACAATCAAATAATCTCCACTTTACTGCCATGAACTTGCATGAATCGATGTAGACACCAAATCATCTCTTTCTTATTACAATTGGTATACCCTGGCTCTAGTTGCTGCAGTTATGCTGTTGGACCAGGGAATTGTCTCTCAAGATTAGTAGAACTTCGTCCGCTACATTATGTAGCGGACAGAGGCCATATATTTTTTTTCTTTTTTCTCTCTCCTTCTCTGACCACATTTTCTGACTCTCTCTCTCTCTCTCTGGGAGATCGTCATATGCAGAGAAGCAACACGATGACCCAACTGCTCTCTTCCTGGTAAATTGATCTTCTTGGTAAATTGATAACCAGCCTTGCTAACGAAATCTCCTCTACAATAATAAGAATGTGCCGGCAAGGGAGCAAACCCAACAGCTCTCTTCTTGGCCGAGCCCTCCTCAGAATCAGAAGCCTTCTTCAATAGGGCTTCACTGGTTGTGCGCTTGTAAAGGCCAAACCACTTCGCCAGCACGTACCCGTACCGTCTCCGTGGCGGCATATGCATTTCCATGGTTTTCATAGACTCTTTGGTGGTGCTGCACATTAGCCTCACAACCCGCTTCAGCTCTTCCGCTTTGCCCATGAAAATTGGAGGCAATTCATCGAGCATCGACGCGTAAAGGTCAGTTGGCCGGGCTATTTCAAACTCCCCGGCAAGAAAAGCTTCGACTATGTACCGCGTTCCTGCAACGTTGACATCAACGTACTCGTAATCGCCGGATGGAAGCCGTCCGTTTCTCTCCCATATATGTTGTATCAAAATCATCAAGATCAGCCATAGCTGCTGCGTTAATAGAAATAATCAAGAGATGGGTTTTTTTTCCTCTAAAGAGAGAGAGAAGAAGAAGAACATGTAGTTCAGAGAGGGGAGAGAGATGAACAAGAGATGGGTTTTTTTCCTCTAAAGAGAGAGAGAGAGAGTGAGAATTGATGTGGGGTCGGCAGACTGTATGTCTTTTCTAAAATATGGTCCGCTACATTATGTAGCGGACGATATTTTAGAAAAGACACTTGGAGATTGAGGAGTATATTCGTAAAAAATATCGTCCGCTACATAATATAGCGGACTGATTGAGGGGTATATTCATCAAAAATATCTTCCGCTACATAATGTAGCGGACGTACTTAAAAAAATGCAAAAAAAAGATCTGGACCGTCCACAGATCGTGCGTGGACTATCAGATCGCGCTAGCAACTTCTCCTATTTTGCTAGCGCTATCAATGGATCAGCTCTATATATATATATATATATATATATATATATATATATATATATATATATATATGGAAGAGTCGATAATAAACAAAAGAGAAGTAACGTGAGATGACATCACAAAGATATATGACATCTGCGCCAGTAAAGTAAAACTATCAATCAATAATATTCAATGGCAAAATGGTTGCTAAGACAACCAATTAAGTGCTAGGGTTACAACATATATATGTGTGCGTGCTCAAGGGGGCCATCACGTGTAACGATCACATCAATGACCACGATAGCCACCCACAAAAAAATCAACAAAAGTAGGCCAACCCCTGACCGTGCAATGGGACCATTGAACCTAATCGTCACACAGCAAAAACCGGCTATGGTGGTATCTACAGAACACACACCACAGGTGAAAGCAAGCTTAATGGAGGCAACCATATCAGTGATCTGGGAAATAGTACTACCAGCCGTAAATGTTCTGAACGGAGGATGACACTATTTTGGTCACACCAAATGGTCCAAAGTTATCTACCTAAGAACAGAACCCTGAAGCCTTCTAGCCAATTGACACTATTCAGGTCACACTAAATTAGGCCTTTGGCGACCTCTATCATTAACGTTTGTCAAGCCTACCCAAATTCTGGCGCGGGCAACAAAATTTTTGGCACGAGATTTAATTAGCGACCACGTGGCAGTCGCTAATTTTAGCAACTGCGTTTGATGACTGCCATAGCGGCCGCTAAATTCAATGAGCAATTTTTTTGAGCCTGCCCTAATTTGGACTCCCGTCCTTTCTAAACTAATTTTCCTCTCATTCTTCTTTCTCACTTCCTCCCACCACACATCTGCCGCCTCCCCCTCTCTCCTTCCTTTTCCACCACCCCAATTACCAGAAGTAGACTTTTGCCATCGCTTACCTTCCATCGCCTTCATTGTCGCCGTTGCGAAGGACCACGATAGCATGAAGCAGGCCACGTAACCCACGGCTCAACGAAGCCCGCGCCGTAGCCCAGTCGCATCATTTCTCTCCCCAACTCACATAATTCTTCCGCCTTTTCTGCCTCTTGGATCTTTGTCTCTTGGATCTGCAATTTTTCGGTTATCTTGGATCTGTAATTGTTCTTATCTCTTGTATCTCTACTCATGTTTTAACTTTCTAAGAGCCAAATTGTAATTTTGTGATGACACATTTTTCACCGCTATTGATTAGCATCAAATCTTGTGTCACTAAATTCCGCCATTTATATATAATGACGTTTACTATTTTATATAGTGGATTCATATTCCCGGATGACTAAAAAGTCAACCGTTAATTACGTTCACGATGACCTCTGATTAAAGAAATGCGAATAAAATAATATAAAAATATAAACAAAACTTTTCATTTATGCCTGAAAATTTAATACATCATATAATCAAAATTTAGGTAACAATAAGAGAAGAAAATAAAAAGGTAGGATTCACCTTGAACTCATCTTTCTCTTTTGCTCTCTTTTCTTTTCTTCTCTTCTTTTCTGCGGCAACAGTACCTCTTCTTTATTTTGTTTCTTCCTTAAGTCTTCTTTTGCTTCTTCCTCCCTTTCTCCTCTTTTCCTTTTCTGAATTCTTTTTCTCCAATTTTTTCTCTTTCTGCCGAGAGAGAGTCCCTCTCTTATATCCAAGTATCCAACTCCAACCCCTTTTTTTCTTGGACGGCACTTCATGGATGGATAAAGAACACGTGATAATCCTTGAGGGCTTGAGCCTTATCAATGAATATTTATCCATTTTTTTATGAAATAAATTCAAAAATAACCTAACCCAATTACATGGGCCCACTTAAAAAACCTGAATATTTGGGCTTCTTTTGATAAAGCTCACAACAAAAATATTGGGCTTGCTTGTCAACCCGATATCTTTTTTTGTCAAAATTTCACTGCCAACAATCTGTAATTGTGATTCGCTACCATTTAGTGACATCTACGGACTTTGATTTGCTAGAAGACCAAATGTGGGTACTTCAAGCGAGCAATTGGTTGAGCCAGAAAGAAGGTACTCTGCACTTGGAATATCTCTACTATCCTTCCTCTCCTCTTAATGAACGTGTACGATCAAGGCATTGTATAGCTCAACAACTTTTGTTGGAAGAACTATACTCTTGTTCTTCTTCTTCTTCTTTTTTTTTATTGCTGCTATTGAACCTGAGGAGTATGCCCCAAGTTGCCTACGTACCCGAAGGATGAAGTCATAACGTAGTTCACAAATTATTTTTCCCTTTTTTTATGGGGAACTAAATTTTCTTTTGATTATTGTGACTGAGCCTGAGCAATATGCCCCAAGCTGCCTAAGTACCCGAAGGAGCAAGTCATTACGTAGTTCAAAGACTTTTTTTTTTTATGAAAAATAGATTTTCTTTTTATCATTGTGACTGAACCTGAGGAATATGCTCCAAGCTGCCTACGTACCGGAAAGATCAAGTCATCACGTAGTTCAACAACTTTTTTATGGGAAATATATTTTCTTTTGATTATTGTGACTGGGGAATATGCCTCAAGCTGCCTACGTACCCGAAGGATCAAGTCATCACGTAGTTCAAAAAAAATTTCTCGTGTCCTAACTCTTTCCTAGACCGCCCTTTCCAGGGTTTTCAGTCTAGCAAACATTTTTTTTTGTTGCGCCCTCACTTTTGCCTCGATCGCCTTTTTCAGGGTTTTTAGCCTAGCGGGCATTTTTCTCTGCGCCCTCACTTTTGCCTAGACCGCCCTCTTCAGGGTTTTCAATCTAGCAGGCATTTTTCTTCATGGGTAGTATTTCTTCAAGAATCTTGCATTGAAGGGAGGGATTACTCGGTCACCGTCCATGGTGACCAACAGGTATGTTCCACTAGAATAGACCTTTTCAATGACGTAAGGTCCTTCCCATTTATGCTTCAGTTTCCCTTTGGTCCTTCGAGTGACTATAATCGGTGTTCGAACCATGAGAACAAGGTCCCCTTTCTTAAATGACCGCATCCTTACTCTTTTGTTGAAGGTACTTTCCATGCTTTGTTGATATATCTCGAGACTCTGCTGAGCAATAAGCCTTTTCTCATCGAGGCTTTCTAGTTCGGCCAACCTGATCTGAACACTTTCTTTTTTTGTGAGTGATTCTTGGATGGCAATGCGTAACGAGGGTATTTGAACTTCGAGTGGCAAAACTGCCTCACTTCCAAACACGAGCGCATATGGCATGGCTCGGGTTGAAATTCGAAATGTGGTCCGATATGTCCACAAGGCCTCAAAAAGTCTTTCATTCCAACTTCTTTTGTTTTTGTCAACCATTTTTTTTAGAATCTTACACAGTTTTATTAAAAGCTTTCACCAATCCATTCGCCGGAGCATGGTGCCTGGATGAATGGTGATACTTTATGTTATATTTTGTGTAGAGCTTATACAATGCCCCTTCCTTAAAGTACTTCGCATTGTCGGCAATGATGGACTCGGGAACCCCAAATCTGTAAATTATGTGGGCTCTGATGAAGTTTGCGACGGTTTCCCGCTTAACATCTTTTAAGGCAACTGCTTTGGCCTATTTCGAGAAGTAATCGGTTGTCGCTAAAATGTATCGGTGACCTTTGGATGATGGTGGTGTGAATGGTTCTATGTCATCCATCCCCCAAGCGGCAAATGGCCATGAACATGTAGTGAAATGCAGAGGTTATGGGCGGCTGTGAATCAAATCACCATGAAATTGGCATGCCTGACACCTTTTAACAAAACCAATACAATTAGTTACCATAGTTGGCCAATAGTATCCTAAGCATTTTATCTGCATTTATAGCTTAAGACCCGACTGGTAGGCTCCACAGGTTCTAGAATGGACTTCTTTCACGACGTCCCCAACTTCATCTTTAGCGATACACCTCAAGAGCATTACATCCAGAGATCTTTTATAAAGAGTATCTTTCCACATTACAAATTGTATGAAGCGCCTTCGAACCTCGACTCGTTGGGCATGGTAATCAGGTAACCTCCCGTGTTACGAATATTCCATGAATGGTTGACGCCAGTCTAACTAGTTATCTTGTCCCTCCAACCTTTCTGATGTTGTAAGGACCTCATATGTACGTCCACAGAGACCTTTCCATAGGGCTGTAGTATTCTTCTTGCCCCCACTGTTATTGTCATTTCCTCATTTTTGGAAAGGCGTAAAGAGGTGGCGAGGCTAGCCAAAGCATTGGCCCTACCATTTACCCCTCTACGAACATGTCGGATCTAAAGCTTTGGGAAATTTGCTAAGATATAGTTTGCCCTCTCATAATAAGGCAAGAGGTTGGGCTTTCTGATTTGGTATTCACCCTTCAGTTGCTTTATGAGCAATTCTGAATCTCCATATATTGTCAGATCGTCTATCGACACTTCCAGGGACAGTTTTAACTCCGTAATTATGGCCTCATATTCAACTTCATTATTTGAACAACCCTCCATTAGAGAGAAAGAATGGAGGATTATGCCCCCTTCTGGTCTAACGAAGACTATCCCAATACTAGATTGGTTATTCTTTGGATCATTTTGTTTTTTACTGTCAGGACTCCTCGAAGCACCATCAAAGTGCATGTCCCACCCTTTTTTAATCTTTGTCTGCATGACCTCTTCATTAGGGAGATCCAACACTAGCGGAAAATCATCCGGAATGGGGTGGGCTGCTAGAAAATTTGCAAGGGCTTGTCCTTTGACCGCTTTTTATGAAACATATTCAATATTAAACTGATGAAGAATAACTGCCCATCTTGCTAGTCGTCCCGTTAATACCGGTCTTGACGGAATGTACTTTAAAGGATCCGCTCTAGTTATTAAATGGATTTCATGTTCTCCCAAATAATGCTTTAATTTTTGGAGAGCGAACACCAACACAAGGCATACCTTTTCCATAGTCATATACCTTAGTTCGGCTCCAACTAATGTCCGACTCAAATAGTACAAGGCATTTTCTTTTCTCTGATCATTATGTTGAGCCAACAGAGCTCCTAGGGAGGTATCCATTGCTGCCGTGTACATGATCATGGGTTTACGTTTCACTGAACCATCAATACTGGTGGTTTCATCATGTAGTCTTTAATTCTGTCAAACGCCTCTTGACAAACTTGATCCCAAACAAATGGGGCATCTTTTTTCATAAGGCGTGAGAAAGGCTGACAACGTCCTACAAGATTAAAGATGAATCTTCTGATGTACACGAGTTTCCCTTGTAGGTTTCTGAGTTCTTTTAGATTCCTCAGGGGCGGCATATCCAGAATAGCCTTTATTTTGATGGGATCAACCTCAATTCCCTTGTGACGATCCACAAAGCCTAAAAACTTCCCAGAAGACACCCCAAACGGACACTTTAGGGGTTTCATCTTTAACTGGTACTTTCTGAGCCTTTCAAAAATGACCTTCAAGTCTTTGAGATGGTCAAGACGAGTTTTAGACTTCACTACTGAGTCATCCACATAGCATTCTATGGTGTAATGGAATATATCACCAAAGATGACTGTTATGACTCTTTGATATGTTGCTCCAGCATTTTTAAGCCCGAAAGGCATTACTTTACAGCAGAAGACCCCTTTGGGTGTTCGAAAGGCTATAAGTGCTTCATCTTCCGAAGCCATACGGATCTGATTGTATCCGGAATATCCATCCATAAAGGATAGGACCTCAAATCCCACAGTGGCATCCAAAAGGAGTTCTGTGGTGGGGAGCGAAAAGTCATCTTTGGGGCAAGCTTGATTTAAGTCTCAGAAGTCAATGCACACCCTAATTTGACCATTCTTCTTTCTGACTGGTACAATATTTGCCAACCAGGTGGGATACGAAACTTCCCTAATAAAGCATGCTTTAATGAGCTTGGTAATTTCTACTTCGATTTGAGCTACCAATTCAAGCCGGAACTTCCTTTGTGGCTGTTTAACAGGCCTCTTTCCATGACGAATGGCTAGCCTATGAACAGCAACCTTTGGGTCAAGTCCAAGCATCTCTGTATATGACCAAGCAAATACATCCTGATATTCTTTGAGAAAATTGGTATACTGTCGGATTTCCTCTTCAGAAATCAAGGCGCTGACCATGGTTGGCCTCGGGTCTTCTTTGGTTCCAAGATTAACTTCCCTAAGCTCATCAATAGTGGCTTGACCCCCTTCTTCGTATTCTAATGGAGCCGAAGAAGAATCTTCACATTCGGTTGCATAGGAAGTCATGTTCACTGCTGTTTTAACAAAAGACTTAGAATCTCGATACCCTAGGCCTCTTCTAGAGTGCTTAAGTGTTCTTACAGTGAGTAGGGCATCAGCTTGTTCTTCATTCATCATCGTCTCAAATGGAGGAAGATTGTGAGTTAAGGTGCAATCCAAGCCGACATTTAGCTATGGTTCTGTCCGGGTTGTTCATGTGTAGACTGGAGATGCTTTAGTTACAATTCTTAAGTGACCGCAGTTCGTTATATGCATATCTGTTAGCTTGCATACACTATTATATGCAATTCATTTTAGTCAAGTGCGGTTTGCTACAGATTTTCTTGGACATTCATGAGACCATTTTTCTTAACTTGGCCAGCTATGGTGTCACTTTTACTTGAAATGGTTCATTTACAGTTACATCAACTATGGAGCGTCTTGTTGAGCAAAATAATATGTTTCTTCTATGAATAGTGTGGGAGCCAAGCGTAATTATGTTGCCTTGAACTGAATGCATAGGCTGATATATGGGATTGCAGATTTTTGTATTGGTATAATTAGAAGTTTCTTTCTTTCTTTTTTTTAATACATTGGTTGTTTCATTGAGTTTGTTGATTAAATTTTTTTGTTTCATACAGTAGGGACCTATGCCTAGTGTTGGTGATTCTCAAGGTGGTGAGAAATGTATTAGACCTAGCGTGCTTTCAACAATCCGTGAAAGAAATGACAACCTTGGCACTTCTTTGCTAGAAAATGTTTCTCACAATACAAACGTTATGAATTTGGACGTTGATGAGTTCGTGCAGTTTCAAAGTAGTTACTTTCTTGGTTGGTCCTAGTCCAGGTGTTTAGTTCATTTCTTAATTTTTGGTTCACCTACTATGTCTATGGTGGAGAGTTAACGTTGTTAATTGTAATTTTGGATATGATTACTAATAAAATGTAAAAGTTGTGTAACGTCCTGCCTTGTGAGTTTTGAAATTATATGATATTAGTTTCATTGATAGTGTAATGATCAGAGATTACTTATTTCACCAAATAAAATGCAAATTTTGCTATAAAAAGATTAAAATACACAAAAAAAAAATAGCCTCGACAAAAAAATTAGCAACTACTACACTGATCGCTAATCTGGTCAATATCATAATTTCCAGAAGATTTAGCGACCAACGCGGTCGCTAAATTTAACAACTGCGATAAAATTGCGGTCGCTAAAATCCTCTACCCACCGCCTTAGTGACCGCCGTTTGCGGTCGCTAAACGCGATTAGCGACCGCCATACACCATTTAGCAACTGTGACCGGCGGTCGCTAAATGGACAGTTGCCTGTCTCACTAGTAGGTATGTTTCCACTTAATTGCGACGGAAGGATACGTATTCTGGCTTGGACGGGTAGCAGCCACAACTTGCGCCATAACAATGGTCCAGGGGGGCAACACTGTGAGACTCCGTAATGACAATAGGTCGCACAATTTATATATGTGGATGCAACTGAAAATTGGTGACTCTCTATCTCTAAAATTGGTGACTCTATAAGAAGTGTGTTTGAGTTTGAACTCTCTCTCTCTCTCTCTCTGTCTCTCTCTCTCTCTCAACTTCCTTGCTGGTGGTGCTGGGCTTGGCATGCTTTTGTGGAAGTATTTTTATTCCAGTTGAATATCATAATACGTGTACATCCCTCTTGGCACAGTAAGGCTTTTATATACTTATAATAAACGAGGGCATGACAAATCAAATTAAGTACCCTCTTCAATAATTTAAGCCCCTAGCTGCTCCGTTCCACAATTAGGTATAAAAGAAGTTATTCCCAAACTTATAGCGACGATCTTGTGTCACCAAAATACGTATAGCAATATATCTCTACTGCAACAAAGGTGCTGTAGAGCAATCGGATACATCGTAATAGCAAGACTTATCTCTAGTATAGAATAGATGTGCCGAAAGCAAAAGAAAACTTGCAATATTTAGTTGGCGACAGGTTATTTAGTTGGACAAGGTCAAATATATGCTTCAAGAATTGGGCATAATTCGAGTTACCATACAGACACACGGAATGCGTACAGAATGTTGCTATCAAAATTTGGTGTGTGCGTGCCTTCTTGGAGTCCAAAGAGCCATTGGATTTTAGAGCTGCCAGGTGGAGATTTCCTTTTTACTAACTTTAACCTTAGCCTTATCATCGCCTCTAGCCAAATCTTTTATTGCAAATGCTGTCAAGGCCATTCAGAATCTCGTATATCACCAATTATCTCTACCACCCATATTAGATCTACCATACTTCAAGCATCAGTGTCATAAATAACAAAAGAGAAAAGGTATCAGAGTCCATCCTTCTTATATAATCCAACCAGATACTGTAGTTGTTTTTTTGCTACTCAAGCTATCATTACAACCAAGCATGACAAATTAACGACAGCTCTTCCTTATTTTCCTATCATCCGGGAGCAGCCCCTTTTGTCTCACGCAAGATGTTGCTCTATATGGGTCGACCCCCAGAATGCAGGAAAGCATCTCTGCAGGCTGCCATATGGAGAGTTTTGAGCAGCCAATTATAGCTTCAACATTCTTCTCCCCCCCCCCCCCAAATGCCACATATTTGCTGGACTCAAGTTCCTAAAACAAGTACACCTAGCACCACACAAAAATACGGACACGCGTATTTAACGTGTTTCTGCCTATTGCTTACGTTTACAAGAAAGACAACGAAGAAGTTATAGAAACTTTCACTCAGTTACTCAGACCCAATTTCTGGATACACCTAAACTAACCTCTCTATTTTCTGTTAGTGAATTGTAAAAACATTTAATATCCTTGCATCCGAGCTACAATCATAAATTCCCGATGTCTCACTTTCACTTTAGTTCTCGGTGGCTAACATTCGGTGTGTCACGCTCAGTGTTATAAAAAGCGCGCCTAGGTGCGCGACACACTAAGGCACACCACCCGTGCCTCATCTAGGCTAGGCTCAGCGCGTTCAAGAAGGCGCGCACCTGGACTCACCAGGCGCAAAGCGCTACGCGGCACGGGAGGCGCACGTCTAGGCCCATAAACCATAGCCGTTGGATGTGCATCTCTTCTTTACCGTTGGATGTGCATCTCTTCTTTAAACATCTAATTCTGTCTCACGACTCTCACCGACGCAGCTTTTCTCTCACGGTCTCACCTGCCGCATCGCCGCCGAGATTCTTGTTGCTCCGGCCGACACTTCGGCTGTTTCTCTTTGCCTTGCTGCTCGAGCTCGACTGCTCCACCGAAGCAGCCTCTCTCTCACCTGCTGCATCGCCTTTCCCGTTGTCGTCGAAAGCTCGTCGCTCCGGCCGCTGCTCCAGCTGACACTACAGCTGTTTCTCTTCCCTTTGCTGCTCGGCTGCTCCAACGAATCACCTGCACCAGTGATTTTGCTGGTTCGTTACTCTCTTCCCTCCCATTTTAGGCCAAGCTCTTTTACATTCAGAGCAATTAGGATTATACCGTAAATTAATGTGTCAAAAATTGATTGCAAGCATGATTTCATTGTGTTAAGTTTCAATTTACTCGCTTCTTTGATAGCTAAGCAAGACTTGGGAAATGGCATAATTAAGAAGTTTGGAAGTACTTTTTGAGGGAACTGGTAATTAGCAAGAGTAGTTGATTTGGTGTTTGTAAAATACAATAGAGCGTTAAAGCGGCGATACAATTCCCGCGACACGATTGATCCTATTGTATTGGATAATATCGATGAAAGTAATGAGTGGTTGTTTGGGAGGCCTGATGAAGATGAAGATGCAGATGAAGACGGTGACAACGTGTTTGAAAGTGACCCTTCAGGTGGTACGGAGCCGAACTACCATTCAAGGTCAACAGCAAGAAGGTCATAATCAGATAGGGCTGCAACGTCAACTATATCTAGTTCTTTAGTCCACGTGGTAGACAAACAAGATGAAGTTGAGGAGGAGTCTCTACCAGACTTAGAGCCTATGATTCCATTTGAAGAATGCGTTATTACCTTGGCCCTTAGTGATGATGAAGACGGTGGTGTTATGTTCACTTAAATTTTAGTGATTTGCTATGATTCAATGGATTTAAGACTTTTCTAATGTTGGAAGCTTGTTATATTATGGTGTTATGATATTTGAAACTTTTTCTATTGTTTGGAAGTTTATGAATTATCATGTTTTGAATTTTTTTTACTTAATTTTATTGTTTTAATGCACTATTATTTATTTATTTTTATTTTAATATTGCACCTTACTTCAAGACGCGCGCCTGCACCTTGCGCATAGGCTCCAAGGACCTTTTGCGCCTTAGGTGCACCTGCGCCTTTAATAACACTGGTCATGCTACCTTTCGCTCTCAATGACTAAGGCTTTTCACTCTGCATAATCCCTCTCTGCATTGGCTTGTTTATAGGAAATTTAGTAGGTGAGAAGCCGCAAATGTTAGTGCCATGCCATGTTTTCAAATAAGGCCACTATTCTGAAGGTGGTTACCGTTTCAATCACTCAGCGAATTGGGCCAGATGTGGAAGAATGAAAGTATTCATTCCACCAAGTTGCACACGTGAATCTCATAAAGGTGCGAAGTTACTACTTCCATTTGGCCATCACGTGAAATGAACAGTGGGTTCATCTTCTCCATTACACTTGCCATGTCTCGTTAGAAAGTCGAACCATATTCAGCATCAATATGTACGGAGTATTTAACATGCATTAAACAGCACAGAGATTGAGAGTAAAATGATTTGTGTATAACGATAAGACAAAATGCAAAAGAAAAACTGAATACCGCTGAAAGATGGCAATGGCCTCATGAGTAGTAACATCTTTGCTTCCTTGTATTCAAACTGCAAAAGCTTCCTCCATCAAACAAGCTGGGTCTGCCAATGTGAAAAAGCAGAAGGCTTGATCCAAGGATGTTTGGTTAGGCCATAAGTCATTGTTTCCCGTGTATGAATCCAATTAATCCTACACGACAAAAGATTATAAGACACAGTCAAAGATCAGCTTGGAAGCATTAACTATGAAAAGAATTCAAGATAAGTGGAACTTGAAAAGGAGGAGGAGAATTAACTGTTTAACTTTTTTGGGCAGAAAGAAGTTGTTCTCGACCAAAGTTTCTCGCTAATCACAGCAATTGGAGCAAATAACAGTTTTTCACTGTCAATTCGGATATTCACGCATATGATTTTTGATGAACTTAAGAAATCAGAGAGAGAAAAATAATCACAGAAAGCCACGCAAAACTGTGATTAGTCTTATATACCATGTACACAACCAAGACTGGTTTCTATGTCCCAATAAAAACAGGACATCTCCAGTATTACAGTCGATGCAAGATCAGAGTACATGATCTTTACAAGGAAAATAAATTATGAAAACTATAAGCTTACCCACCTGTAGAAAGCTGAATAAAAAATGAATATTATGACATGCCCATTACGACAAGTTGGGGGTGAAGATGAACCCCCCACCTTTCAAAGAATGGAACACACAGCAACTGCTTTCTTTCTTTGGGTTATAGTAGAGTTGCATAACATAAATTTCACACTATATAGGTTTGCTGGGAACTCTTTGGACCACGCTTCCTTCTTGGGTTGGCACTGATCATGCAAGAAAATGCATTGACCAGCTCTGAATCCTCTTCTGTAATCAGCATTCTGGCTGCAGTTGGGTCAGCAAGGAGCAACTTTGCTACAAGATATCCTGCAATTGACCAAGTTTGATACAAGCATGATTGCTTCCCTATGAACCGTCCTCTTTTGGTGTCATAGTACTCCGGCCACTTGTCTTGAGATATGCGCTTTTCTGCAATTTCAACAGCTCTTGTGGCAATTTCTGGTCTATTCATCTTGATGCATGCAATAGTCAGCTGCAAAACACATTTAATTACATCAATTTATCGTTTATACGGTTCTACTTAATGGTAGCCAATGCTATTATGCAATCTTGAAAATAATCTGATACAACAAGCACAATAGATTTCTGTAGGATAAAAGGGGCCATAAAAGTTTTCTACAAAGGGCACATAGACCAAGACCAAGACCAAGCCCAAGCCGGCACTATTTGCAGGCGGCCACTGGTGAAAAACCATGTGATGGACATGATATACAGATCTAATTGTCCTCTAGGGTCCAAAATGCCTTCAAAATGGACAATATGTAGGAGAAAAGATGGACCGTAATACCCCAAACAGTGCCAATGGCTATCATATCCTTGGAAGCATATCAAGTACAGGTTTTTGCTTTGAAAGCATATTGGAGGAAGCCATACTAATATTGGCCATGAAGAAACTTTGTAAAGACTACTAATTATTGTAAATAAATGGAAAGGCTAAATATGTCATTTGAAATGAACAGTTTCCTTTCAATCTCCAAAAATGGCCTAGCAAACTTCAACCTGAAAGAGATAATCCTTGATATGTAGATATTTAAGTTTCTTGAAGAATGCATCATCTAAATGTATGATCACGAATTCAATTAATGAGCACTCGGCAATTAGTTCACAAGTCACGATCGATATCCTCACTAGGATCAATATCGTCACTGTATTCTGCAATGAAAAGCAAACAATTTTTCTAAGACGTGGGCCAAATCCATATCAGACTTTAGTTCAGTGCCAAATGAGTTACTGCACACTATGATGGGAATCAAGAATGATTGGATGCTTCTTGAAAGTATATCTGCATCCATGACGCGTAGGCGCAAATTTTAAGGGTTTCTACTTATGTTTGCTAAATTAGGGACTTAGTTATTACCGGTATTTACCACTTAAATTTATTAATTTTTTTTTAATAGGTTGATTTCTGCTTCAATTGGTCATTACTACAGGTTTTCTCTTCTAAATTTGCCTAGCCATAAGGTTTCTTGCTGTTTCTTCTGTCCCTCTCTACTGGTTCTACATCAAATCGTACACATGCACAATTCTTCTTATCACGTGTAACCAAGTACATGCAAGGGCAAACTTCTGTCAATCCTTGATATCCTTCAAAAGGATACGAGCAACAGTGATCAAGTTCAAATAGTACAGGATATGTCAACCCTTACAACCTATTACCTATTATCTTCATTACTATTATCATTTCCACATTTTTTCCTTCTTTGGGGGTGTGTGTGGGGTGGGGGTGCCATTTGCATAACAACTCGCTTTTGCCGACTAGATATTCATATATCTGCTGCTATATTCTTATTCTTGTTCAAAATTAGCTCCTTATATTTTAAGTGCAAACCTTATTGGCTTAACTCCTATATTATTTCTGTCCACGGGGAGGAATCATTCCGGGTTTTTTTAATCCCTTGCTGTCAGCAAAAAAGAGCTCTGGGACTTCTCAAAGGAAATGACTGGACTAAGAGAAGAAGCACAACTTCTTATAGCAGTCATAAGGCTAAAAAGGTGCACCAACACCAAAAAATGACCCATTGCCGTCCCTACCCTTCTTTTCGAAAAGGAGGGGACAGGATCCAGGCTTTAACAAAGAAATATGCCCCAAACAAAAGGGATAGCACCATAATGGCGGTGCACTGATACCTTTTTAAATGGCATAAACAGGCTAGCTGACTCCTTTCAGAAGCTAGATAAAAAGGTCAAAATTTTTAAAAAGGAAATCACATATCTGGGAGCAGCTAGGATCAGATGACACAAAGCTAATTGTGAGTAGACAAAAATTGATCCAAAAACCACAATGCAAGGAGCACACTAGGCATTAAGGTGGGAACAACTGTTCAATTAAATCATATAGCCACACAATCAAAGATTAATAAGCATCTGACTACCTGCCAGAGCAGAGTTGGCCAGGAACCTCCATTATGATAGGACCAAGGCCTGCATTAGAAAGAACGACGAAGAATGGTGAGATAAGTGAAACAGAAAGTAAGAAAGGCGATGAAAATTTTTGAGGTCATCAACAAAGATGATATATTACGTGTTCTTGGGGTCACTGCCCGTAATAATCTGCCACTCCTGACCTTCAAGAGCAGGATAGCATATCTTAAATGGCATCTCTGCAACCAAATCTGCCCATTTGGCTTCAATGAGATCCAATATGGCATGAGACTGGTCTACTGTCACAAGACTGCTAACCACAGACCACAAGTTCCCTAAAGAAAAGAAACGGAAATCCATGTGAGCTGGTTGCAAGTTCCCAATTAGATAGCCTCCTTTATTTGGCATCCATTCAACCAGCCATGGGGGAATCTGATCCGGGTAGATATTAAACTTGTTAACAGCATCATATGAGTACTCTTCAGTCTTGTAACGATAGATCTCATTAAGTTTTTTCATATCGATCCAATAATACTCTCTAATATGGAACGATAATGCAACAAGGCGATTATTTAGTGCTCGGATTATGTCCGCCGATCCATCCTCTGGCGTAAGCATCTCACGGGAACAAAGCAACGCTGAATAAAACAGTGCCTGCATTAACAGGCAATGTCATACCAAACCAAACAGCTAAGTAATAGGTAACAAGGTGAGCAGGTTATGAGAAGGTGGATGAGATGGGAAACATCCCTAAATCTTTCAGAAACACGAAACCAAACATGGCTATCTACATTATTTTCTTGATCATTACACTCTTTCCCTCAACCATAAGTGTCCACAATTATCAGCATCTAGTGGTACACAAATAGGACCACAATTCAATCACACTACATGAGTTACAATAGATCACTCTGTGGAGGACCAATTTGGCAACATTTACAGAACAGAGATTGGTAAAATGTCAAAACCCCGTAATAAGTAGAGCAGAAAAAATTGACAGGTTCATTTTTCTTCAAGTTTCCCATTGAAAAATCAAATAATCAAGGTAACAAGAGAACTATACAAATACAAAGCCTGTTGGATTAATCTGCCTCTTTATGAAAAAAGAAAACAAATAAAATTAGCTTTACCTTAGGTAGCATGGACACAGTGTCGGACACCGACACCGACGGGGACACCGGACACTGCAATTTCCAAAAAATCAGATTTTGGACACCGCAGGACACCGCTATTTTTTTAATATATTTTTATTATATATATATTAAATACATTCTGCAATCTAAAATAACAAATTAATTAAGTCAAAAAAAAGTATTTCTGAAATTAAAGTACTGGACATGATAACTAAGTAAAAGGAAAAAAAAAGAAGAAGAAACGAGTCAAACGACTCTTGGCAGATGGAGACAAAAAAAAGAAGCAAGAAAAAGGAGACAAGCTTTTAGAATAGAAGGAGACTTTCAGATTTCAGAGAGGGAGATGAAGAAAAAGGAGACGAGGTTGAGGAAGAAGTACATGTGAGCTCTGGCGATGGCGACGGCGACAGCTGCTTCGACATCTGGCGACGGCAATGGCGACTAGATCCATCGGCTTCGGCTTTGAGATGTTGGCGACTGAGCTCCGGCGACAGATCCGTGTCGATAATGGCTCAGAAGGGCACCCGTGAGGCGAGAGAGAAGGAGACGACCTTGAGGTAAGAGAAGCAGATGATCCGACACTGCTCCACGCCGTATCCGACACTCGTCGATGAAGTGTCCGACACGGTGTCGGAAATTAAAAAAAAAAAAATTCCGACACCAATGAGCCGTGTCCGACACGTGTCGAGCGGTGTCCGGAGGGTGTCGGGGTGTCCGTGCTACCTAGGCTTTACCCTGAGCTTAAACTAAATAACTAAGAAAACAAATAAAATTAGCTTTACCCTGAGCTTAAACTAAATAACTGCTCAACCTTGCCTAAAAGCTGCTAGAATCTGATATGTTTAAAAAGATGCCCACACTTGGCGTGACACGTGTTGCTGGGGCCGCATTATGGTTGTGACCATTCCTACTCAGATCGGATATCTATATTGGTCCACCTCCTATCCCTCAATCTGATGAGGATCCTTCTCATCCAGGATTCCCCCCTCAGAGGGGGAATAATCATCGGGAGATCGTCTCCCAGTGGGAGAAGGTGCTTCTCCTTCTCTATAAATATGCACGTCTAGATGTGAGGAGAAGGCATGTTCATAACTCCACTACTCATACATTGAGTTCTCCTCGTCCAAATACTGACCTAGGCATAGGAGATTCCCCGCCTGATCCCTATCCGGGGAGTCACCCTTGCCTTTGTTTGTGCTGTGCAGACCCGTTCATAAGCTCCCTCCGATCACTCCAGACTTGACCACAATACTTTGGTGTAATATATAGGACCCAATCAATTAAGCTCACCACCGATCTCATAGCACTGATCTCTGAACATCTAGATCTGGCCGACCAAGCCAATCCGGCGAATCAAGATGGCCAGACGGCCTTAGAGTTCTCTTCCACACCAACCCACCAAGCTGCGTCTCACCAGGCCGCAAGGATCGTGGCAAAGCTGTCTCCAACCCTCCGGTCAAGATGCCGGCTCTCACGCTAAACCCAGTTCAGCACACCCAACTAGTTCAGTTGACCAGCCCAATCGAACGCTGCATTCTGCTACAACCACCGCTGCTGGCACTTCTACTCCACCTCAAATTACAACTGAGTAGCCTGATCTGCTCATCGCCATTCAAGCCACGCAAGAGTCCATCGAACGACTGCAAGCCTTGATCAGCCGCACCTCTCGGCCACATCGAGCAAAACAATTGGCTACCATTCAGTGACTATCTATCCATAGACGCCTCATCAATCCTCTGGCTTATGAAGGCTCTCAGGCCCAACATCTGGATACGCAGAATCGAGGTGAAGCCCATATCACTCATATGACGAGGATGTGGCCATCCTAAACACAATAAGCTCAACGAGAGTTATTATGAGGTCACTTGTTAGCTCGTTAGCCGCACTCTAGCAGTTCTTGTGACCGCCGTGCGGAGAGGTTCAATATCACGGTGCCTGTTATCACCAGACGCCCCTTCACTAAAGAGATTGCGCTCTTTCCGACACCAGCATATTTCTGAATGCCGCCCTGCGAACCCTACGACGACAGAAGTGACCCTATTGAGCATTTGGCGCGCTTTACATCTTGCATGAGTTTGCATTTGGTCCCAGACCAGATCATGTATCGTATCGTGCCTTGCCCGTCACTTTAAAGGGGGCTACCCAAGTTTGGTTTCAGCACATAACGCCCAGATCCATCTCATACTGGGCAAAGGTCGCGGAGTCCTTCCGCACCAAATCCTCGCAAGCCACGTATAACGCAAGAATTTGGCACAACTTTTCAGCATAGTTCAAGGATCCAAAGAGTCCTTGAAGTCCTACTATGCCCGCTTCAGTGTAGAGAAGCTCCTCATAGACACCTTAAATCCTGGAGTCACACCCGCCGTGGCTAGAGGCATCCATCCAGGTACTCCTCTAAGGTTCTCACTCAATAAACGCCCCCCAGAAAACATGGCAGACCTCCTCGGAAAGGTTGAGAAGCAGTTACGAGCAGGAGATGTTATCCTCCTCAACGATGAGGCATATACCGTGCAAAAGAGGTGATCGATCTAAGCCCCGTGCTCCGAAGAATGAATAGAAGCACTAGAGGGAGGAATCTAGGGCCTTTCATGCCCCTGAAAGCCTCCCGCGCGCATATCTCTAACCAAATAAAAATTCAAATCATTTTTGGTGGCCAGGCCCATGAGGACATCAGAGCGTAAGAGAGACCTCCAATAATCACTCTTCCATAGATCACGGCCACTTGATGGAGGATTGCAAGGTCCTGACATGGGAGATTGAAAGCCTCATATTTCGAGGCTACGTTAAGCAGTTCATCAAATCCGGCAATCGGCGATCTAACCCAAAGGTGGAAATCCTAAGAAGCAGGATGAGGCTCCCCCCAAGGATCCTTCAGTCATCAAACACCATCTCAGGCAGCCTTAGCTTTGGCTAGTCATCCCAGAATGCAAGAATGCTTACGCACGATAAATCAGCATCACTTAAGGCCCGGCTAAACGCCACAAGGCCTCTTTAAGCTTCACCGAATCAGACCTTGAAGGCATACAATAAACACATGACCACGCTCTCGTAATCACTTTGGAAATTGACACGTATACCATCAAGCGCATCTTGGTTGACAATATTAGCTCCGCCGAAATTATCTTTGATGAAATGTTCTCACAAATGAGAATCTCAAGGGAGAGAGTGAATGCCGTCTACTCTCCCTGCAGTGGAAGGGATTATCCCTCTCACGGTCATTGCCAGAAATTCTTCATGCCAACTTACCTAAACGACTGATTTTTTTTATCGTCAAGTTGCTGATTTTTTTATCGTCAAGGTTAAGTCCTACAACGTCATTCTTAGAACAACAAGACCTAACAAGCTGCAAGCCGTGGCTTCCACACTTTTCACCATGAAATTCCACACCCCCGCGGGACCATTGTGATCCAAGGCGACCCAAGCATGGCTCAGAAGTGCTACATAATATCATGCAAGTTTTTTTTAAGAGTCCCTAGCTATTGAAGACCACAAAGATGAAAACATGCTGCAGCAAGCCGAGCCAGCACAAGAGCTTGTCTATGTGTCCTTGGTGGAAGGAAACCCAGAGCGTCACTTAAGGATAGGCTCTTTGTTGAAGTCACCCCTCCATGACGAGTTGCCTTTTTGGCTCTGCGCCAATGCCAACCTCTTTGTGTAAAGCACAGCAAATATGCCAGGCACGTTTGTTCATGAGCTTTTAAGTTTCATGGACATCTTTCTCCAGATAGAATTGAACTCGTATGCATGAAAATGTCGTCCAAAAGACGGCATTCATAACCAAGCAAGGCCTTTTGTGCCTGTAAAGGGGGTAGACCATCTCAAAGAGAAAGAGACTACTTTCTCCCCTCTCTCACCAAAAAAGGGCAGTCCAGTTGACTAAGATTCCCCATCACGTGATGAGCATTCATCGTATGTAGCCCTACCCTCATTTTCGACAGAGGCCGTTTTCAAATATTGAAACCCGTGAGTTGTGACATTTAGGTTCACACTGAGTTTCACCCCCACCCCCCGCACCACCCCAGCATAGAAAGAGACTGCAACTAAACAAGAGACCAAAAGCAAGAAGAGAAGAGGGGAGAGAGCTAAAAGAGAATGGCAACTAGGTTTCAAGTAAAAGGAGAGATGCTCTTCTTACGTACATATTGAAATGCAGGGAATATTCCAATATCGAGGTCATAGCTTCTATTGAATCATTAAGACAGTTTATCATTAAGACAGTTTTGAAGATTAAAAAAGATCATGGATGCCACAAAATCCTCTTTAGTTGAAGAGTGCGTCATTTTTCTGAATCGATCTACGTTGCAAGAGCATTAATGTCCCACGGGGTTGTTTCAATTCAGTGGCTGAACATAAAACCGTACCGACCACCAACGGTTTTGAAAAAAAAAAGACAAACTGCAATTGAATGGTTTAGTTTCAACACTTAAGGGTTTGAACTAATCAAACAGATCGATTTCCACAGAATGACAGGTCTGGGCTTGTAGTAATTACTTTCAGGGATTTCAAGGAGAGAAAGAAAGCTTAGTTGCAGGAAACTCCGAATATAGCGACGTTTCTCTTTCGGAAACTCGCTTTTGCGATCCCAAGTTAGGAGCTCCATGGGATCTCGTCCCAAGCTAATATGGGAACTCGATCCCATTAGCTGGATAGAGATGCATGGAAAAAGTGAGAGAATACCTGACAATCAAGCCCTTTTCAACTCAATTCCTTGTTTCTCTCTTCCTTCAAGTCCTTAAAGCCTCCTTGTCTGTTGTTACTGGCTATGTAATCTATACTAAACAAATGATAATACTCTTTACGTATTTATTTATTCAAGCCGCTCCCAACCTCAGATTCTTCTTGGTGCTTATGCTCCCCCGCCCCCATTCCCGATCCCGCCCCCGCCCCCGCTTCCGCTTTGTGCAACTAAGAAAGAAAGTTTGTCATTTCTTCCTTTTCATAATCATAGGGTTAATTATGCTGGGGGGCCCCAAGTTTATCTGGATTGGCCTTTGGTAACCTGAACTTCTTCTAGCTATCTCGCACCACAAACTTGTATAAGCGTGGCATAAAACACCCCCGAAAACTTTCCGGCCAAAAACCTTGCCGGGATGATGACGTAGCTTATCTTTTGGAGGGCATTTTCGACTAACCAAGTGATTTGGGGCATTTTTGGCAAATCAAGTGCTTTGGGGGGCATTTTTGACAAATCAAGTCTAATTTAGGGGATATTTTTTGCATATCAAAAGATTTTTTGAAGTTGAAATTTGTGGCTAAAATTTTCAACCACCCTGGAGGTGGCCTGAAATTTCCGCCAGGGTGTAATGAGGGGCGGTGGTGAATCATAAGGAAGGCCACGCCATGGTTAGCCAGAAAGAGAATTGGGACCATATTGGTGAAAGAAGGTAATTCTACTTCTTGGTGGGTATGCTGATTAAGAGCGTGGGTATGGTGATTGGTGAAGGCTGTGGGTGGTGGGCATGGTGATTGGTAGTGGTCGTGGGTGGTTGGTATGCTGATTAATGGAGGTGGGGGCGGGGCTGCAGATCAGTGGTGCTAGTGTTGGTGAAGATGGAAGGTGGAAGATGAAGAAGAAGATGGATAAGAGAGAGGGGGAGAGACAGAGAGAAAGGATGATTGCCAAAAATGTCCCCCAAAGTTGGGTTAAATTACCACTCCAACGAATTTATTGGCCGGAAAGTGGTCGCGGGGTGGTCATAGGTGGTGGGCATGGTGATTGGTAGAGGCCGTTGGTGGTTAGTATGTTGATTAATGGATGTGAGGGCGAAGCTCCATCAGTGGTGGTGGTGGTGGTGGTAGTGAAGATGGAAGGTGGAAGATGAAGATGGATGAGAGAGAAAGAAAGGGGTGATTGCCAAAAATGTCCCCCAAAGTTGGTTAAATTACCACCCCAACGAGTTTATTGGTCGGGAAGTGTTTGCAGGGAATTTCGTGCCACAATGATACAAGTTCATGGTGCGAGATAGTTAAAACATGAAGTTTGGGGTGCCGAACACTAATCCGGATAAACTTTAACCCCATAATCATAGCTATTCTTCAATATACCTAAGAAAACTCCCTTGCAAGAAAATATAAAACTAGCATACAGTTGAAATGTTTAATTAAATATTATTTACCTGAATTTCCAGAGGGTGGCCATGAAGTCCCATGCGGCGATCTATCATGCAAGGGCCATCTGCCACCAACAACGTCGGGAACATATCAAAACCATCGGCAAGGCATAGCTTCAAAATCATCTTAATTCCAGTCTGAACGTCAATCCTCTCCTGAACTGTGAGATCTCCGGAGCACTTTCCATATGCACGCAATAGTATAATCCACCATAATCCTGACATTTGTAACAGAGCAAGTATAAAACATAGGAAAGTTTTATTTATTTAAACAGAACTTGTTAACTGACATGATAGATAACCTGAGTCAACTGGAGCAACACGGCCAATTGCTGCCTCTCCAAAGTCAGGATCCAACACCTCCTCTGTAGCAGAGTCATCACCATCCAGGGGAACTGTGCGCACCTTGAAACTAGCAGGCATCAATCCTTGACCAGGACTATGACAATCCATTGTTTTCTCCCAGCTCTGCGAATTTGAGTAGTCATTTATAATACAAAGGGTATAAAATGACATAAAACCACATTAAGCCAAAAGATTAATCAAATGCAGTGAGACCTCCCTAAATGCGCATCGACCAAGGTAAAGATGTGTTTTTATATAAGCGATCATTGTTACGATTGTCATGCGTATAAAACCAAATGCTAGTGCAATGACACAAAGGATAATAACCATATCCGTTCGTAGAATATAAGCATGATGGTTAACCTCGCATCCTAAAAACTAGTAGAGCAAGGGTTGGCTCTATTAAGTTACCAACTGCTCTAAAAGCTTAATCTATTAGAGAATTGAGCCCAACAATGTTATCATGCTTAATAGCCTCCCTCATATGCAAGCCTCGAATTGCACGTGGAGAAACATATTAGCAAGAAACAAATCAAGATGCACCACCATGAAGTGCACAAATAAACAAAGTGCAAACTGCACCGTTAATAAAGGGGGACCAAATGCAAACGAGAAGAATTGAATCCAAGACTTTGCCCAACGAGAGCTCTGATAACATGTTAAGCTGACAACTGCTCTAAAAGCCTAAGCTATTAGACAATAGACCCAACAATGTTATTGTGCTTAACAGGCTCATGAATCTCAAAAATATAGTAGGCGAAGTGTTTACAAAGGTATTTGACTTACTATTGACAAGGCATTATAATGATACACAGTGCTCAACTAATTTTAGTAATTTCCTATACCGACATTCCTTAAAAACAAGATACAAGTCCATGTGCTGTCACACGAGCCTGTACCCCTTACCTTTGTAAAATAAGCTACAAAATCTTCAGTTCAGTTTATCTAAGAGTTTCTTCCAATAAAGAACAGCTGGAAAAGATATGGAATTACTCTCCAAAAATGTGAATTAAGGTTGATGAAATAACAAACATCTCATTGCACGTAACTCTATAAATATCAAGTTAACCAGTAAAATCATTCAAGAATACACTTAACTGCTTATTCTAATTCACTTTATCCAGTAGACCACGGTGAACTGCCGCTAGCTGCTAAAATGCTAGCAAAGCTCGTACTAGTTTAACAATCTAGTATGAAGCGGCCTATTGCTTTAATCTGCTTTAATCTTAAAAGTATCTCTGAAATGAACATTCTACTAATGAACTGCAGCATCTAGTAATATTTTATCAGCTTTTAAAGAAAAATAAACAGTCAACAAAGGTCAGGCACTCACTTCATACCCAAACAATAATAATAAAAAAAAATACTTAGATACCAAGAGCAAAGTGCAGATAAGGAATTTTTCAAGAAATGATGAATTCGTATCAAGTTGTTACAACAGTGCAATTTAGGCCCTTTGATCATGAATGTGGTAAATGACAACAAACTTCTTCCTGAATCAAGTGGATAATAAACCTGAAAAAGTATTTTACCTGCAGCTGAAGTGTATAAAGGATGAAGTTGCGCACAATCTCATACTCCCCCTTCAACAGGAAAGCTATACCAGAAGGTATAAAGTCGCGGATAAAGACCTGATCATAGTTCAAAACACTTGAACTGGTCGGATCATTTGCTGCTATCGTTCCAATAGGACTGCCGCAATAATAAACCATCGATTCCCGCAGCATTTCCCATGCTTCATCCTCAACCGACGTGACACTGGTCTTGTGGACAGCATTGTTGACTGTCCCAACTGCAGGCAAGTGATCAGACAAAAGCCCCACTTTTTCTGCTTTCAACTCTTCAAACTCTAGAACATTTGGTCCATTGACCGTGTCATGAATGGGATTTAATTTCTGTGTGTTATCAACAAACCATGTCCCCTTTCCATCCTCTGCAGTTAGACCACTCACACTTTCAGCATGCTGGCATTTGCATCTTAAAACCCTTAAGCTTTCACTTGCAGATTTTCCAGCAAACTGACGAATACCAATGCCGTTTTGCAAGGATTTTGAAGAATTATGAAATTGCCTACACCTTAAGCCCCTTCTCTTTCCAAATCTTACAAATGATCTAGAAGGACTCGCTATGTCCAATTTACTAAAACAAGGTCCAGAACAAAATGGGCGAGGTACAGCCCCTGAAAAAGCTTGCAGGACTGCTTCAGAAGTACCCATGAACACAATATATAGCTAGTCGAATTAGAAGCGAGCAGTAATCAAGTAATCCTCTGGGTCAAAGCAAATCCACGAGGAGACTTCGGTTCAAAATAATCTGAATAAGACAAGAATAATTAAATACACAGGAGAGAGATACAATGAATCTTAAGATATAATGTTAGAACCATAATCACTCTAGTTCAGTCAATCCTTTCATCTTTTTGCTACTTGCTACGTCCAACGACTCGATTTCTGAGACTCCAAGCTCACTCAAGCTCCATTAACACTGAGGAATCAACCTTAAATGTACCCTAAAATCGTGTGTGTGTGTGTGTGTGTGAATATATATAGAAAGTGGAGTTGTAAACATGTATGGATACAAAGATCCCCAAAATCTACATGACCACATATTGCAAGAAAAAACCCTTTCTCTAGCACTGATACTTTTTGCTGACATTAAAAATAATGAATCATTCATCATGTATAGCATGCATTACATAACACACAGCACGAGCACGCGCACGCGCACGCACACACACGCACACGCACATGGGGTATATCCTTAACAAATCCAAGAAAATCTTATTTTGCAGCTAACATAACTTGCACCGGTTGAACCCAATATCTTTGGAGCATTACCCATTTGATTTCAACTACTCAAATGCTATAAAATAATGGTTTTACCTGATTGATTGAGGAAGACATATAGCACTCTGATTACATATAAGTGCCAACAGGACTTTAGGTAATTTATACGGTGATCGTATAAACAGGACTTTAGGTAATTTATACGGTGATCGTATGAATGGGCATTGGGCAGGATGGAAAGCAATGCTGTTCAAATAGAAAACAACAACGAAACTTTCTTCTGTGTGGTTATTTTGGACACACGTTGTGATCTTTTTTTGGTAAAATTGTTTGTTTGGTTTTCCTACTTCCTCTGCTGGTCATTTTTGTTGTGCCCGCTTTCGGAGACCACATTTATAATGTGGCTTTATATTTTCTGTTTCGGTCAAAAGTTTGGACAGAAATCCGCGACTAATTTTGCTAAATGCTCTGTTTAATTGGATGTTCGTTTTGCGTTTGGTACCTTTTTTTTTCTTGAATTTTGAACATCAGTTTTTAAACACGGGATTATTTTTAGAAACTCTCATTTAAGAGTTTTGAATTTTCAATTTTTCATTTTTATTTTGAAATCATCACCAGTTCACCACCACCACAGCCACCGCCCACAGCCATTAACTAGCACCTGCCGTCAGCCACCGCTGGCGGCTGCCAACCGGCTACGGCAAACAACCACCCAAGAAAAAACTCAAAATAAAGATTGAATAATCAAACACTCAAAAGAAAAAAAATCAAAATAAAAATTGGATAATCAAATACCTATTTATTTTTGTATAAAATAAAAGTTAAACTATTTTTATTTTTATTTTTTAAAAATAAAAAACTAAAAAAAACGCTACCTAAATTAGTCTCTAATATTTTCTAATACTAAAATATTATAGTTTAATAATTTATTTATTATTGTGTGTATGATAGAAGAATATGATTTAATTTCAAACTATAATTTCTTTACATATAAAATTTCTTTAATTATTTTATTTAAAAAGTGATTAAAAACCACACTTTCATAATAAAAAATCGTGGCTTTAATTACATTTTTCAAAACTATCATAAATTGGTAAATAAGGCACAAATTTAAATAACAAACTCTAATTATATCATACTTTTTTGGTTACAAACTTGTAGTAAAGTATCGGTAAAAACTGAGAACAGTATAACCCCCACACTTTAATATAATTAAATAATTTAATTCGGTTGCAACATTCAAGTCTTGCATAAAATTACTCTCTCTGTTTCACATAATTTAATCAATTTTTCTTACACGTAGATTAAATATTTAAGTAATATATTGTGTATTTTTTTTATTATACCATTTAGAGAGAGGAGGGGAGAAAAGTGGGTTAGGAAAGAAAAAATGAGTCAATGTAGTGTTGGAGAAAGAAATAAATAAAAAAAATGTAAGAAAGTAGATCAAGAGAGATAAATGAGTTGATAGAGATTTAAATGTGAAAAAAGAAATAAAATAGAAAAGAAATAAATATGTAAAAGTACCTACATAATATTTTTTAATTCTCAAAAGAAAAGTTGATCAAATTATGTGAGATAAAGAGAATAATATTTAACATGATAGCATTCAATGCCAATTTTTTTATATTCTTATGAAAATTGCAGAGAAAGTAGTATTAAACATTTTTTTTACAATTGCCGGTGAATTCACAAATCGAAAAGACAAACCAAAAAAAAAGGAGGAAAATTTTTCACTTCTACAAGATTGAAGAAAGATTGCTATAACTTTATGTGCAACGATAATTAATTGTTATTTAATATTTTTAGTAATTTTTATTCAATGACAAAAAAAACTAATTACAATAAAGTTTTTATAAAAAAAAGTTATTAAAATATTAACGACCCTGAACAACTTCGTCACAAAGAAGCGCCAATGTTTTGCCTCATTGCACGTGATAGAGCATGTGACGCAGTTGAAACGGTTCTCCGTCCAATTCTCATCATCAACGGCTGAAAAGAATCCGAAACGAATCGTTAAAACGCAGTGCGACTTGTAGTCACAAAACAAGTAGTGAAACAAACAAACGTTGCCCTCACAGAAAACCCTAATTTAAGTTTCCGCCGCCACACCCCTTTGGAAACTTTGTCGATCATCACTCCTCCTCCACCTCCACCTCCACCACCACTAAACATGGACCCATAATCCGTCAGTAATCCACCACGAATCCCTCCGATCTCTACCTCCCTCTTCTCTAACCGCCCCTCTGTATAGTAGTGTCGTAAATGCAACACAAAGTCATCCGTTTGGATTTTGTTTTGCTTTGATTTTTCTACATCAATCGGGCGCTAGTTTTTTTTTTCCCTTTCAATTGGTTTGGCAGTGAAGGATTAGGGTTTGGCTCCTCGAAATCACGCGCCGATGCCTTCTGTGGGCGGGATGAGGAGGAGCACGCGAGTTTTCGGGGCCAGGGTCTTGCGGTCGGGTCGTAGGGTCTGGACCGGGGCCCCGACCGAGGCTCCCGCGGGCAAGCACCAGTGGATTGACCTCATCGACCCACTAGAACATCCCGGCCACGGTGTGCCCGGCCCCAAAGCCCCCACCACTCGGGCTAGTAAAGAAAATGGTAATTTGATGCTACAGGAAGCCAAAAGACCCAGCTCCGGGAAACGGGTTCGTTTGGTTGTTGATGATGATACTCACTCTATCACCAGTACTTCTGGGGATAAGAGGCTATGGGGATTGGTTTATGAGAGGAAAAGGAAGAGAGTGGAAGGTAAGGATAATGGGAACAAGAGTGGTTCTGATGGTAGAATGTTTGGGAAGCAGTTTTTTAGGAGAAGGGAATGCAAGAAGAGAAAGCTTTCACCTAGTGCTAGTGTCTCTTTTTCTGGGACGGGGCAGTTTGGTTTTGCTGCTTTCTTTGAGTGTTCTAGTAGTGGTACTATTGTTGGTAACAGGAATTGGTGGTGGTTTGCTTGTTTCCTAAATTCAATTCTGAGTTACATGAGTGGGAGGGAGACAGTGGGGAGATTGTTGCCACAGCTTTCTGCGTTTTTGCGGTCCAACCCGTTAGCTCATGTTTACTCTTCCAGTGGCATTCATTTCCTGCAGGTATTTGGACTTGTGTTTCTATTACAAGAGTTCCATTTGCAGTTTCTGTCACAATTGTGTTTCAAATAATGCTTAGTAGATTGATAGTTATTCCTCATTTCACAATTTGGTTCTGTTGGACTTTTTGCTAAGTCCTAGACTAGAAGTTCAACACATGAACATTAACTACACCCATTGTGCTTGCTTAACTTGTCAAATAATAGTCATTTAATCTGTAGATTAATGATTGACGTCAGTTCAATATCTTATTGTTCCAATTCTATCCAAAAGATTCACAAAATGGCAAGTTGGTTGAAAATCGCGATGGAAGTATTATTGTGTTGTGTTTTGGCTTTATGTCTACTTCTATGATTATCTGATTGTCTCGCCATCTCTGTTACTCTTGCAGGATTCGCATTCTATTAAAAGTTCTCGAGTCTGCAGGATTCTTGGTTCCCAAAGTTTTGTACCATTGTTTTCTGTCGATTTTTCTGCAGTTCCATCTTGTTTTATGTATATGCATTCGAGTTTGCATCTCAGATATGCTTCCCTGCCCTTTGTTCTTCTATTGTATTTGAAGGATGAGGGAGTTGCTGATGGTGATAGGCTGACTGATGAAGAAGTAGAAGAACAGTTGGCATGCATTCCCTTTGAGGGAAGTCAGTTTATGAGCGAAAGTGTAGAGTCTGGAAATGGTTATACGAAGAAATGGAGTCTTGCACTCCCTGCAGTCGGGGCACCTAAATTAGGTGTCAGATGTTCGCAACAAAGGAATGGTGTTCGTTCTCGCAGTATTCAGAAGAGGAGGAGTTCTTTGAGGTCAAGGGAACCTAGAAATCCTTCTCCCCTGGGGTTGCGCAAAGCTAAGGGAACTTTAGTTAAAGAGCTGCTATTTAGGGGCGTTTCATCGTCATCTCCTGCAGCTTCTAATTGTGAGGTTGCTACATCAGTAGTTCGGAGAAGTTCCACAGCTAATATTAAAGAACTCAGATCTGCTGTGGAGGAGTTGACGCAGGACATAGATTCTACCAGCTGCTCGGCGAGCCTACTGGTTATTGAATCAGACAAGTGCTATAGGGTGGAAAAGGCCGTTATATCATTGGAACTTTCTGATTTAAAACAATGGTTTCTTGCAATTAAGAAAGATGGGATCAGGATATACAGCCTTGTGGCGGAAAAAATCATGAGACCATGTGGTAGCAATCGATTTACGCATGACATTATATGGACTGTAGATAATAGTTGGAAGCTGGAGTTCCCCAATAGGCGAGACTGGTTAATATTCAAGGAACTTTATAAAGTTTGTTCTGATCGCAATGTTAGAACCCCCACTGAGAACATAATTCCTGTGCCTGGAGTACATGAAGTGTCAAGCTACACAGAGAATTGTTCTTTCTTCAACCGACCAGATTCTTACATCAGCTGGAAAGATGATGAAGTGGCTAGAGCTTTGGCAAAGAGTTCGGTAAATTATGACATGGATACTGATGACGAAATGTGGCTTAACAAGTATAACATTGAGTCATCTTCAAATATTGGGCTTGATAAGAGTGTTTCGGCTGATACTTTTGAGTTGATAATTGATGCTTTTGAAAAAGGTTTCTACTGTAGTTCAGATGATTATCTTGATGAGGAAGTTGCCGCTGATCATTGTTTAAATTTGGAAAGGAGGGAAGTCCTAGTAGCTGTGCACAAGTATTGGATGAAAAAGAGAAAGCAGAAACGTTCTGGTTTGGTTAGGGTTTTCCAGGTAAAATTGGCATGGAATCGTGCTTTGCTCTGTCCCTAAATATAATATTCACACATATAATATTCACACACTATTTGTCACGTCCGGAGATCTTCAATTCTGGATGTTAAAACTTTTCTTTTTAATTTGTCACGAAGACCGGTTGTTCAAAAATCCAGTTAAGTGCTTCGGTTTTCAAAACTTGTGCAAGCTCAAGTTAACAAACATGTTTGGAACATCAAATGATATATAATCTGCCCCACTCTCTCTCTTCAGTTTCTTTTAATTCTGTTCCACCCAGACAAGAAAGTTGAGAAACTAGTGATTGATTATATGTGACTACTTTGTCGTGTATTGCCCTTTACTTGTATGCGAATGGTGTTTTTATAATTTAAATAAGTGCCACTTGGATATCTGTGTGCTGATAAAATCTACCCCCATATCTTTCGGGTTTAGCTTGGGAACATGTCGTCTAACACACCCTCCACAACGGGGGACGAAAAAGAGTAGAGAGTTTGGTTATCATTCCATTGCTTCCATGTCACTTGCCTTTTGTTTGATCTCCAGATATTTCCTTTAGAGAAGGGGTCTTGCGTTATATTTCATTTGATTCAAGCTGCTAAGTTGGTATTTTATGTTTCACAAACTGGATTGCTTTCTTCCCCTCTAAATCTTGATTTCATGTTCCTGTCACAAGAAAGGAAACTTTTTATTTTAAGTTTTTGAAGAGGAGTCTGTCAAAATGAAGTTCCAGTTTGTAGAGTGGAAAGTTGATTTGCCGTCATTGTTGCTTTGATTTAATTTTCTTTGAGTTTTTGAAAGAAATAAGCTGTACATTGAGGAAACCCCCCCCACCCCAAACAAAAAATCGTCCCCTCTTTCTAGTTAAAAGTGTACAAATATTTTTCCATGTGATAAAGGTATAGTATACCATATCCTTTCATGTGGAGGTTTAGTCGATTGACATCTAAGATTATGTACCATCTTCGGTAAAACCTGATTTTCCATGTCATCTAAAATGTTACAACTCAGCATTTTCTAACATGGCGTTCAGATGGGTAGCCAATCTAAAATGTCAAAACTGCTCTGCTGAAGGTTTTGATATAAGCTGGAAAAATTTATCTTTTCTTGTTATAGTTGATCTTTAGAAAACATACATGAGTAGAAAGATGAATTGTCTGGGGCTACTAAAACTAGTCTTGAGTCTAAAGAAGCAGGTGTCTTGTGTTGCCAAACCTGTTGCAGTCTTTCGTAATGCTCTTCGGAACTCTTACGTTGTCTTTCATTTTGTGTGATGCTCTTTTGGGTACTCTGTTGAGATATCATCTGATGAATGTTGATGCTCATACCTAACAGAGTTATCAGCCGAGGAGAGCTCAACTATTACCGAAGGCTGTTCTGCGCAAGAAAAGGTCTCTCAACCGGCAGGCAAGCCAAGTTGGAAAGGGCAAACAACGAAATTTCTTGCAAGGTTTGTTTGCGCCTCTTACATGCCTAATTGTGTGTTATAGCATCATATTTGGGGGAAAGATAGATTTGAACTTTCGAAGGCAGAGTTGTTCACTTTTACAGATGTCTTTCTTAATTTCAAAATTCAGGGCTATTTTTCTGCACCTCCCTCATACTATGTGGCGTTTTTGTGTATGAATTGTTTATTTGCAATCAAAGCTAGATTTCACATATAGGCAATATTATTATTAATCTACAAAATCTCGTCTCTGAATAGAATAGGAAAAGATCAGGCAGTCATCTTTCATTTACAGGAAAAGGAACCATGTTCGATTCTTTCAAAAAAGGATGGGACTAACCAATACATACAGGATACAAATCGACCTCTCCATGGCCCTCTTTTTATTTGACTATATGAAATTGGTAATTTTTCTAGCTATACAAGTAGCCAGTATTAGATGAAGAAAATCAAAAGATTCATCTCCAGAAAAACAAAAGAATTACATTGGATCATAATGGTATAAGCCTGCCTGACTCTGAGCAATTAGTTTTTTACCAGAGAAATGGATTATTCCTACTAATTATGCCGGATCCAGGATGCGTATGAGCTATCTTTGAAGTGACACTCATAATTCCTAGATACTCATTGGTCTTACCTGATATTCCTCCAGATAGACAGTCATTAGATCTTGTTTTCTGAAGCTTAGAAATGCATATGAATAGATAGCAAACATGAAAAGCAAGAATGTCCATAAGGTGGCATGTGAAATATCAAAAAGTATGGTGAGGGAGAGTATGTGACTGAAAACAAGACGGTGCAATAATTATGGAAGTATCTGGCCTCATTGATTTTAAAGACCTGAATATCTGTTATTTATTGAAAACTACATCACAGGTAAAGAAGCTAAAAAAAGATGTTTTTAGTATTAAATAAAAACCCTGGCAGTGGGAAGGATTAGTATATGTTTCTTACGAGGTATCCAGTTACATAATACTTAGTCCTGTCTGTGATGTCCCATATTGTAAATTGTTGCCGTTTTAGATACTCCATATTTGAAAACCTTGTTATAGAGGTTATGTATTTATCTTTTAACTTAGTTTTTTGTCTCTCTCTTGTTTGGAAAGAAAATCATAATAAGTTCATTGACTTAGAAATTAATCTCAACTTGCGAAATTTACAGCCATGACAGCTGTTCGAGATGCAGCAGAAGACGAGAACACTGCCCTTAAGGTTAAAGAGGCCAAAGCCGCAGCAGAAAGATCCGCGGGAGTTGCTGTTCTCAAGCGTCAAAGAGCTCAGTTGCTTATGGAGAATGCAGACTTGGCCGTTTATAAAGCCACAATGGCTCGGAGAATTGCTGAAGCAGCTAGAGTTGCTGAATCGCCAGAAGCTGCTGCTGGCTCCTTCTTTATCGATTGAAGGGAACTGCGTCTCGGATTTTTTTGGTTTTTTGAATATATATATATGTGCGTGTGAGATGGGCAACTCTCTTTTTGGTATGGGGGGGAGGCACAGCCTCATTTTTGAAGCCTTTGGAGGTCAACCGTGATAGGCAGGCAGTAGTGTAATTTTTGTATAGATTTTCATTGAATGTGTACATTTTTGTATTACTAACTATTAGGGAGTGCCTCACACCCAACTGTGTAGAATGGAAAAATGGTTGGGGCTTTTCTCTAATCTCTCTCTATATACTAAAAACGAAAACAAAAATGCAGGGGAGTTGAAATCTACATCGTTTCGTCTTAATTTTTTATTTGCTAATACCCATTATTGTTTACTAGTTTATGTGATTCCTGTAATTGAACGATGACTTTTCTGAAGAGGTAAACTACTTTCTTGGCCCTTCAAGTTAGAGGGAATTTTTATTTGGTCCTTGTCATTTGTTCTTGGTCCTTTTTGTTTGCTAACTTGTGCGTTTAGCAACTCCGTCTGCTAAATTGTGAGACTGGCCGTTTTTGAGGCTAAAGTAAAAGCTAGAAGATATCTCAATGTATGTGTGAAAGACCTGGGTCACGCTCTTTTGCGACAATGGTGGCCCTAAACTCTCTCTTCACCTCTTTCTTTAAAAACGTTTTCACTGCCACCCCATCGTGCAATAGCGGGCGTGGAGCAGCTGCTGGTACCCGGCTTAGTATAGTTTGTAGACCTAGGGTCTGTTTAACAAAGCTGTAGTTTTAGTTTTGATTTTCTAAAAAAAATCTTCTCGTGATTTTTATTTTGGATAAAAACTCATACGTGTTTGATAGAATAAAAGGAGTCCATAGTTACTTATGGGGCAAGCGGGCTTCACGTATGGTTTGGGGGGGCCTTTGTCTGGTTGCTTCGAGTTTCTGCTCAAGGTCTATCCCCTCGTCGTAGTTGTCAGGGCGGCCCTTTAGGAAGGTTGTCATTCGCCTTTTTGAGAGATAGGGTCATTATGTGCGCTTTGGTTGGTTGTCTAAGGATGGGTTTTTGGTTTATTGATGGTGTTTTTTTCAAAATTCTATTGCGTGGTGGTTTCGCTAACAATCGTACGGAAGGCCTCTCTCGGTTTATTTGTTCATCTCGTATAGGGTGTGGTTTTTGTTATAGTTTGTGGCTTTCTTGTTTGTAACTTAGGGTGTGTATATGTAGGGATTTGGACCTTGTTGGGTCAGGTAAAATGCTAGGGCCTGATAAGCCTATTTATTTTTTTTCCTTTGTAGATCTTAACGGTGTCTTATTGTGGTAGGTGTTCTTAGCACGACGGTGAGGTTATGCACTGCCATGCCATCGTGTGGCACTATCAAGGGGTGTATCGTGGTAACTTTTTTCTATCACTGTAACAACCCTTTACTTAATGGAACTTAAACCTCAACAAAAATGGAATGTAGGTGCTAGCCTAGGTCAAAATATGGACCATGGATGCTGGTCAGGTATTTGGAACGGACTTACCGGGACCAACTCTTCAATCTCCAACTTTCAAAATGGCTAGCGTCATGAAGATTATGTTATAATGTAATTTGTATCTTGCATTTGCTTTTTCACATAATTGCTTCATATCATTTCAACTAGTAGGATCCATCTGGTTGAGGTTACGGTCTAGGTTAGTTTTAGAAATTAAAATACAAGGGATGTACACGTTGCTGCTTGTCCATTTTGGCCATGCATAGACTCTGCTCATCTTCATTCACGTGTGGTAAGAAAACAGTTCCATAACGACTGAGGCATTGATTGTTTATTACGGCCTTTGAATCCCTAAAATGCAAAAAAAGGGTGACGCTGCACCACGTATCATGCATCTTGCTCTGGTGTGGTTATACTTGATTTTTTATTTTTTTTTTTATTTTTTCTTTTTTTTTTATATCTAACAATGTTATTGTTAGGTGCGATCTATACCTAATTAATACATAGGGCAATTGTGTCTTCTCTACCGTGATATCGTATTCGTTTCTTCTTAAAGGTGATATTGTAGTCATCTCTTCTTTAGAATTTCTTATTTAGTATAACTTTCCTATCGATGGATTTTTTCTTTGACTTTTTATAAATTTTAAATTGATCAACTGTCATGTAAAGTCGAAGTACGATTCGAAGTTAAGTTATGATAAAAAATAAAAAAAATAAAAAGTAAAAAAAAAGTTAACGAAGTTAACATTAACATGTACTAGATCCACCGCGAAATTTATCCCAAAAGATGGAGCATTAAAAAGAAAGTCCTTCATTATTAGCGGTGATCGCCACCCGAGTTGCTTGCGCAAGCAAGACTTCAGCTCTCTCTCGATATATAACGTAAATATATATACATATATACATGTGCGTGTGTTGGGGGGTTGGGGGGGGGGGGGGGGGGGGAATGAGATATATCATTATATGGCAGGGTTTGAGGAAGAGGAAAAGGAAGCCAGGTGCAATGCACCTGTGATGTGAGGACAGAGGAAATCGGTCGGCTGTTCCAAGCGAATGTGGGAGTGGAGCAATGAGTTGGAGCAGCGCAGGATGATGGTTTCGGCTTTGGACTTGATGAGCTGATGTTAGGAAAATGTGTGGCTTTTGGCCTTTTGTTCTTTTGGAAATGGGTGGTTGGTTGCACATAAACCCATGCCAATTTATTCGGTTTTCTATCTTCCTCCTACAGCTAACATATCAAAGTCTGCACTCTAAATTTTGATTTGTTTTTGACTCTTTATTTGCTGTAATTTGTGCTGAAATAGTTTGTCTATCTTAAGCTCTCTTCTGTTTTCCTAACTTCTATGGTCCAGGCACTCTTAAGTTCTTCCTGTAACACTATCTAATACTGTATTTTGTTGCAAGCACTTACGAAGAAGTTCTCTTCTGTTTCATAGGAATTACTATTGTGTTCTTTAAAAGGCATATCTTTCTCTATTTCCGCCTTTTTGCCTTTCTATAAGGACTAGTACTATGCACATACGATGCACGTGAATCTTAACACGTGACAAATTAAGATTATAGTATAGGAAAGTCATAACTCCGTGTATTCAGTAGATTACGACAATCAATTTTTTATGATTCAAATATACATGTTAATTTAATTGAAATCAAAGGGGTAGGTTAAAATCAATATGTATATATGCATGATGATTGTTCTAAAAAAATTTCGAATTCATCTAAAAAATATTAATTATCTCACAACCACCTTCTTCGCGCACAATTTCTACAGAATATAGGTGAACCTCAATTTTATGTCAATGGTGGCTCGCCTCCTTATGAGGGTCTTACCCACCATTTTTTTAAGTACAAATAATTATAATTTTATACCGTTGCGCATTTTAAACTAAAAGGTATTTAACAATTAATAAAATAATATTTATCTTTATACCAGCATCTATATAATCATAATTTTTTTACTTTAGCTTTCAATCACTTTTTATTTATTTTTGACATTTATATAATTCTGTAGTCCAACTTGATAAACACAATAGTTATCATTAATCACAGTCTTCCTTGATCACCTTATTTTATAAAAATAGTTTTCGTATTTTATTTGAGAAAGATTTTCTTATAAGTGTAGTATCTAATGTATTTACTCACTAGATGCAGTGAAAGGTTAATAATTTCAGACCCATAAAACATAAAATGCCTGCCTATTTACATATACACTAATAATTTTTTTAATTATTATTATTATTAGGATTTTCCTTATTGAACAAAAAAGAGTTATGCGATATGCTATCAATAGCTTCCAATCTCATTACTGTAATCTTTTGTCACCTGAAATTAATTTAATTCATTTTGTTTCCTTTCAGGTAACATTAAAAGTAGTATATAGAATTTATTTTTATTATGTTAAGCTAAGTTCCGATTGCAAATACTTAGAACCATCCATTCATCTAGTATCTAATTATACATTGTCTAAACGGGTAATGATAGTATAATAAAATAAATAAGGTATGAAGTCATAATAACTTACACAATCAAAAGCAGATTGTGCTATTTTTTTGTAACAAAAACTGAATATGCTTGACAAGTGTTCATCTACATATTGTGAAATACTTAAGTAAAGGCAATGATAATCATCTCTATTAATCTTTTATTTTTAAGATTCAGATTTTAGAGAAACAGGAAAGGTGGAGTCATCATTAGCTAGAAGGTTGTGCCGATACTTAATCAAAAATTAATGTAAAATGAGTAGTTTTAAGATTTATTAGCCACAGCCAAAAATAAATAGGAAGATGGTAAGAGTATCCATAGCAATCCAAGGAAGAAAAAAGAAGTTAAGTTGCTCATTATTTTAAAGTGTGCTTAGAAAATTATTAATTTTTGCATGACCAGACCTAAGTCATATAATTAACAGACACATAGATATATCTAGACAAATATAATATCAGGTCTTAGAGCCAAGAATAAAAAAGCTGAAGGAAAATATTAATTCTTGTTCGTTTGTAATTTTGATTTATGTGTTCATTTTCAAATCCAGTTAGGAAATATGGGTGTGTACTTATATGATTTTTGACAAATTCTTCTTAGCTAGGTTTCTCTGACAATGGGTGAGAGGCAACCAAAAAAGATAGGTGTTTTCACATTTTTGTATTGTTTGGATAAGATTTTTTAACAACATAACAAAAAATGGTAGACGTACACGATAAAAAAAATCTGTGGTAAAAGTTAATTGCTCTACTTATGTCATGAGATGTGCATTTGTAAGGCATTAAGTTGTGAATGAGAATGAAGATACTTCATTTTATTAATGATAAGTTTTATGAAAAATGAAAGAGATATTCATGTACTAATTGTAGCATTTATGAGTAGTTGAACAAATGGACTTGTTAAAAGAATCTAGATTATGGGTATCTTGATTGTGTGGTAAGGTAGTAATTTTTAAACATAAAAAAGGTATTGTGGTCCAAAAAATAATTTTCAAGGATTCACACTTTTATATGTAGTATAAATTATAACCATAGTTTCCTTTGTCTCTTTGGTTATCGCTTGTGAAAGTTGAAGTCATGGGTGTCTCTATCGTAGTATATTTTTAACCATCTATGTTAATCTACTTGCCTCAAATCTAAAAATCTAAAACTTTTTATGCCCATTAAAAATATGTGTCAAACATTGATTGACAGGCATGTTTCTGTTTTAAAATTATAAATTATAGAGTAGGCCGCTCGCGTTGGGGATAAATTCTAGTTATTGTGTAAGGTGTCGTAGTTTGGAAATGAAAAGTAATATTTGTACTCCATTTCTATTGGTAAATTGTTAGAACTTTTTTCAAGCATGAAAAGTTCCACTGAAAACTCTCATATTAAATGGCAAGAGTTTCACAAATGAATTACAAGTGACTATTGTCATTACTCCACGAAGAAAAAGGTCGCTTTAGCAATTCATTTTGGCAAACATGCTGCTTTGGCAGTTATACATAGTTTACTTAAGGGATAATCTCCTGAATTTGGACTAAATTACAGTTAAGGACACAATTTTTACATTATGAACAACGTATCCAAAATGTAAAAATCTTGTATCAAATTCTTCCGACTAATGATTAACCAATTTCGTATGTTAAAATGTTAGCACTATCCTTGGTACATAGTACATATTTTGACTCTAAATAGGCATTTTAAAAGTACCCCTCTCTTCCTGATTCTATCTCTCGTCTCTCCTTCTCACTTTCTTTTTCCCCTTCAATTCCAATCACCTAAAGACCACCATGCCACCACCACCGTATCATCCCAAAACCACTAACCACAACTACCGCACCACACTACCAGCATGACACCACCACCAATTTGCACAAAGATCTCTACAGTCGTTGTCGCTGCCGGCAACGGCAGGGATGAAGAGGGCAGTCTCACCACCAACAGTAGTGCCGCGGCAGCATAATGTTCATGACCAACAGTTACGGCTTCGACTCAGGCTGCCTCTTCAAGTGGATACTACATTGGCCTCGCCACTTTTGTGCACCGATCTCTGTTTGTGTTTGTGTTTCCCTTTACATCTCGATTGCTCTTTATGTTTAGTGAAAAGATTGGAGAAGTATAGGCAAAGTCATTGAAATTGGAACTTAACTTTTACAAATTGGGGCTACCAAATAGCTAAGATGGATTGACTGTTGGCTGTTGACTTATACAAAAACATGAAAATAATATATTCTAGGGTTAATAGCAAAAATATACCCTCACATATGACACATTTGCAAATTATGTGTCAGACCTTCCAAAATATCGACCAAACTATGACACAATTCTGGTCCCAACACTTTGTTAGTTTTTCTATTAAAGGGTATTTCAATCAGGTCACTTTTTGCCAGGACATAAAAATACAATTCTAACAAAATATTAGGGGATAATTTTGCAAAAGCACATGTATACTACGATTTGTCGCTCGTTCTCTGCAGTAACATCATGAAAAGGTGATAATATGTTAATTCTTTGTGCTGCTTGCTTATAATGATATAGTTGATAAAAAATTTCTCTAAAGTAAAAAAAAAAATTATCATCTATGTTATGTAACTTCTAACCCAATATGATATGTAATAAAAGGCTACTGTCCTGCTTTGATCTTCAAATAATATTTCGAGAAGTGAATATTACAACTATCAATGAATGTTGTATAACCAAAATACACATTTTAAAACAAATAATACACAACAGGCAAGACAGAGCTGCTTCCATTTTCCACCAACAAGCACATCGCCGACAACACCGTCTGTACTGCCACACCCATTGACTGATAGGCCACCACCGTAGCCACCACGACCCACAACCATTGGCCACACACGACCTCCCACAACCATCTATCGACACAGCCACAACAACTAATCCCGAAACCCAAGGCCACCACCTTCAATCGAAACCACTGCCCAACGTGCCACATCTACTGCTCGACAAGCCACCACCGCAACCACCACTCTCCCAATCACCAAAACCCACCACTGCTAGCCGATAACAACCAATCTTGAAACCCATGGCCACCGCTGCCTAACCGGCGACCACTCTCCCATCTCCATGACCCACCATCGCCAGCCACCCAAAACCACCTACAATTTGACCAGTATACATTTTAGACTCCCTTATGCAAAATACCCATCATTTTTCCTCCAAAAAATGTCCCTATGATTTGACTAATATGCCCTTAATATTGCAAACCCTAGTTTTTTCTAATAAGTTGGACGGAAGGTAAACACTTGCAACGTTAGCCATTGTTTGGTAGATAGAAATGCTATGTTGGAAGCTCTAAGACATAATTTGCAAATGTGCCATATGTGAGGGTATATTTTTGCTATTAACCCTCTATTCGATTATTAAAAGAGAACACCCAAGCGATAAAATCTTTTTTCAACTTTCAATGCAATCTCTTTAAATTGCTAAAAATTTAGGAAACATTGCGCAAAATACCCTTGTGGTTTGGACTTATTACGAAAAGGCCCCAGTAATTACAAAAATTACAAAGAGACACCTGAAGTCGCAAGAGTGTTCCATCAGACGATTTTCATAACAAAATAATAGAAATGTCTAAATTGCTCTTGTATATAAACCATAATTCTAGATCTAGGGCTTTTTTATGTGGTGTTAGTGTTGGCAGGGGCTAGATCATGGTGGGTTGATTAGGCTGGTGGTGGCGGCACAAAAGGCTGGGGTTGATGGCGATGCTGGTGGTGCAAGTGGTCGGGGTGATGGCGCAAGTGGTCGGGGTGATGGCGAGGTTGCTGCCTTTATAGAAACCCTAATTGTAGATCTAGGTCTTTTTTTTAATGGTCCTACTGTTTGATAGGGCTTAGATGGTGATGGGTGGATAGTGGACCAGGCTGTGGCGGCGGCAGCGCAAGTGGCTGGGGCTAATGGGGAGGTTGGTGGCGATGCAAGTGATTCAGGTGATGACGAGTTTAGTGATGTAGAGTTTGCGGTGGGCAGCGACGTTACACTTGTCATGGGTTGATGACAGGGCTAGTGGCTGCATAGGGCCATGGTGGATGGTCAGGGGTGGGTGGTGGCAAATCAAAATTAGGGATGGTGGTGGTGGTGGGTGGGGCATTGTGAGGCACTAGGGTTTCAGTTATGAGGTAGGCAACTTGGGTTATCACAACCCGAACCCACGGGTAGACCCGTGAGCTAGATCCATGACCGACCGCAGGCCCATTGAGACAACTATTTTGGGTTCTGCCAAGCCTTATTTAAATATGTACGCAATTCTAGAGTCATGCATTAACTAACACCATAATATGACTTCTAAAGAGGTCATTGCAGATCTTTCCAAAATTATCTCTACTGAATTCCTCCATAATGGCTGATATAATTTATTTAAAAGGTGGATTCAAGCTACAAACAATTCTAGAAATAAACTAGCAGTTCTACAATTTCTCAAGGAACTTAAATTAGCTTTCTAACGAGCATCTCATACGGCTTCATTCTCATTACCCTCATAGTACTCAGGTTCATCTAGATGATCACTGGAAAACATTTATAAAAGGGGTGAGCTGGGGGCCCAGTAAATACGCAGATTTAAGGATTTTCAAACATGCCATGGTTTTCCTTTTCAAAATCAGGAATTCATTGTCACCAAAATAGAATTTAACTCAACATATCTACGTACATATATATACTTGCAACAAAAGAATTCTTGAAATAGAATATAATTAACCAAAAGATTCATCAAAAACTGCCACAATTAATCATAACATGATATACTGCGGTCAACGTATGGTCCCACTGACTAGGACCCAAAATTCCAACTCCATCCAGGATAACAAAATGTGGATGCAAGGGCGAACCACGGTGCAACAGTACTGTGCGTCAATGTATGGTCACGTTGACCAGTACCCGGAATTCACTTTCTCTCATTGATATGGGGTGCAGTAACACAGTCAAACTATTATCTCATTCCACATGTACCGAGCATGATTCAGTTACTCACACAATAATTCCATGGCATTTCATTTCAATTTTCATTAAACGATTTATCATGAACACAGTGCAGTAAAAGTACTTCAAAGCTTTCATTTTTACTAAGAACATGTACACAATATATAATATTTTCCAGTAGGGTATAAGGAGGAATATGGCAGGGTACTTACCTCGCGCAATAACTTCTTTTGGTATTTGCTCAAAAGCTAGTCCTAGCTCTTATCTTTCAAAACCTAAATAAAAATTTACACGGATGTTATTTATTATCATTCGAGCATACCTAAGCATTAAGCTTCTCTCAAGTGAGTGAAATTACCAACCCGCCCCTAGACTTATGTAAAATTACTTATTTACCCCCGACCTCTAACGTACCGTTACCTATCCAAATATAACTATAAAAAATATTTTAAATAGTTAGATAGATTTGTCGGACCATAATGGCCTATCGGAAAATTTTTCACTCGGAACCCTAAATTGCTCTATAAATTGAGCTCAAATGTTCATGCTTCAAAAATATATTAAACGGCACCAAATAGCACAAAATTTCAGACACTCAAGCATCACAGTAATTGTATATTACTGTAAAATTCTAGGCTAAAAAATATTTTTGTTTACTATATTAAATAATTCAAAAAAACATGTTTTAAAAATAAAATTATTTGAGACATTTTCCATGCCCAAAAAAATCCCACAAATTTTTATGTCGAAGGTTTCACAAAAATAAAGGAGGTTTTAGTTTTGTACTTTGCCTAAATCTATTAAAAAATGGCCTTCAAGAATAGTTTAATAAACTGTTGTAATAGTAAAGTGTTACGCAATCTCCGATCAAACGCTACTCGACCAACAACGCTAAAAATAGCAAACGACTTGAAAAACATTCAAAACTTTAGAAAGTACCTTATCTTAGCTATATAAGATTATTATAGAAGTTTCAGAATTTAATAACTTAATTTACTATTCTAAAATACATCGAAATCCCTTGTTCGGATAAAATTAGTTAGCACGCTTTCCAAGCTCAGAAAAATTTAAATTTTCTCCTGTGTGTAGATCTTGCAAAAATAATATAATCTACTCTTTTAAGTTTTGTCTAAATAAATTTCTAGATATATCTTAAAAATTAGGAAAAAACTGCTAAAAAAAAGTTCCCTTTAGCGACACTTTTTAGTTAAATTCTTAAAACAGTGGTTCTTCCCCCTCTCTATGTACTTCTTCTTCTTCACTTCTCACACCCAATGCCGTGAGGCAGTGGGTCATCCACTTCTCTCTCAAATTTTCTTCTTTTTCTTCTTCTTCTACAACACCCTCACCCACTTCATGAATACCTATATATACATGCAATACCCATTAGTTTTCCTTCACTCTCACCCATATATAAACATGAAATCAACTCTCACAAAATTTCTTCAAAGCTACTGCCAATACCCTTCTTCTCTTCTCATCACTCACATGCACAATACACACACACACACCTGCATACCCATCTTCTTCAACACAAACCATACCCATTACTTGCCTTCACCCTCAAACATTTATAAATTACATACCATACGCTCCCAAGAAAGACCCTTCAAAGTTACTAACTCACGGCAGTAGCTTCATTTTCTTGCCCATTCCATCTTTGTTTCTATTATCTATCTATATGCATTTGTATTTTGGTGATAAACATTCACATTTTGGTGGGAGTGGGAAGAAAACTGTGTGTGACTCCACGCACCTACACCCACTACCTTGCGGCAGTGGGGTTTTCTTCTCACCCAAGCCACACCATCCCACCGGCAATGGCCTCTCCCCTTATCTCTCTCTCTCTCTCTCTCTCTCTATCATCCACAGTACTTCATACCGCGGCCATCACCGACCCAAGACAGCACCCCGCTGCTACTTTCTCTTCTTCTCTTTCGCACACGGCCACTTCACACCGCACATCCATGCAACCCATCAGTCGCACCTCCATCCACTTCCATTCCATAGCAGCCATGGTTGTACGAGCCCATCAAGGCACCATGGCGGTCACCGCAATCCCCCCCCCCCCCCACCCCCACACACACACGTACATATATATATATATATGTACACTCACAGCTATTTCATATCAAGGGAGACCCATTTACGTCTATCGATTACATCTATTCATATAAAACTCAACATCCAAAGGAAACTAACCAAAAGCGTTCTTTGATCGCTGGAGATCTCCCTCACTCCCTCTTTGTGCTCCACCGTTTCCAGATGGTTTGGAAAATTCTAGGGTTAGCTGACCCATAAGGTTTAATACATATACCTAAAAAAAAACCTAGCTTGGGGAATTTCATAAAAGTCCCCCAATTTTCATTAGTTAATTGAATTTTTGCCCTGGCTTTATATTAATCGCAAAAGAAAAGACCCAAATAACTACTTACGATATTTTACGTGTTAAAAAAATTGTTAATAGGTTGTTGCGTCACTCGCTTCACCAATTTGTCGCTAAAGGTCTTCAAAAATATCATTACGCTACTTACTACTAAAGATTTCAATCAATAACGTCTATTGGTAAATTTACAACTTAGGGTTCCTAAAAATTTAGTCGCTAAAAGTTACCGGCAAAATATCGTCTATGCAAACCGACTTACATATTGCGTATGAAAATCGTTGCAAAAAGAACTCAAATAATTATTTATAAACTTATCGCTAAAGAAACAAACCTATTATAGCCTACCCTACAACAAGCTTTATTTATTACAACTTATAACTACTTTAAAAAAAAGATATCCCTAAACGTCCTAAGTGTTGCTGATCACAACAACCGCCGCAAAAGATTATCTAGTATCACTTATAAAAATTGTCATCTAAGAAATTAATAATCAGCTAAATTTATTATAAGCCCAACCTTAAGTTTGGGGTATTACATGGGTTTTAGTTAAGGGTGGCAGTTGGTGAGGGTAGCAGCGTGGGGCTGGGGTTAGGGTTTGGTTGGATTGGAGAAGAAATTAGGACTTGAGTGGGAGAGAGAAAGAAAGAGATGGTATTTTAGTCATTTAAATGTATTAAAATCTATCAAATGCACTTCTTAAGAGAGTGAATATCACGCTCTATCAACTTGGATAATTTTTTTAACGATTGCAATTAAATAGTCACTTCAGGTGTCTATTTGCAATTTTTTCTAACTTTAGGGGTCTTTGAAACAAGTCCAAACTATAGGGATAGTCTGCACAATTTTCCTAAACATTTAATCAACGTTAACTTCTTCACATTTAACAAATAAGCACTGATGCTAAGGAAAGTGAGTTCGTACCTACGTGGAGGTGTCATAAAGAATGTAGTCCAAGTCAGCTACTAAATGTACAAAGTGAGAGACAGTGAAGGTGGAGTAAGGGTAGAAAGCAAGGCTTTCCAGACAGGCCATAAGGAATGGCAATGCTGTGGAGACAAGGCTCAGACGAACAGGGCCGGCAGCCAATAGTCCAAGTTAGGGTCCAATGTTATGTTTAAGATTATGTCCAATTGTGTTTCTCTCTCTAGAATCCAAGACCTCTTAAGCTTTAGAGTGAGAAAGTGATTTTGTGAGAATGAGCCAAAAGTCCCTAAATGAATTACAAAGTCCACTATTTATAGGCCAAGGTATGTATACGTCATCAAATGCCACATGTCATCCCTTGGGAGTGACACGTCACCAGAGGGTCCAAAAATACTGATTTTTTGTTGGACTGTCGGTTCCCAAATTCCCACTGTCTGCCTCACACAGCATCATTCTGCCTCCTACTGAGAAGACTGACCACACAGTGTCGGCACGATCAGAGTAAGCCTGTTACCCTAGCCATCAGTCCAAGCCCTTATTGAATCCCACAGGGGTGCGTCAAGAGATGCGGAGAAAACTTGACAGCGGTAAGGGAAGGTCCCTGTGACCAACTGCCAGGAAAACTAGGTGCGATACCCTCCAAAGACCAACTCCCGTCCCGAAGTGACCCGGGGATCATCGTCCTGAGGGCGCTGATGATCATCGGTAACGTGAGTGGACATGGTCACAGCTCAGACATGCCTAGTGTCATGCAAGTCACCCCAGGCTGCGGTAGCTTCTATGGTAGCGAGCCTATCCCACTACGAAGGTCCTCATGCCAGAGCGCTACGAGCAGAGCCCCTCAAAATGCTACACACTCCAGAAAGTGGGTTGAAGCATGTTCAACGTCCTTGGCAGGGGCGCATGGTGTGGTGCCCGACTGCATGTAACATGATTGTGGCTCACGGGCGTGGGGGGCATGATTGTGGTGCCTGGGCGCTGCGACCCCTATCGCGGGATAATACATGGTGTTGTGGCGCATGGGCACAGCGACCCCTATCGTGAGATAATACATGGTGTTGTGGCGCATGAGCGCGGTGCCAATGGCACAAGACATGATTATGGCGCATGGGCCCGACGACCCCTGTCGTGAGATAATACATAGGGTTACCGCACATGGGAGCGATGCCAATGGCATGAGACATGATTGTGGTGCATGGGTGAGATGATGACCGTCGCGGACAATACATCATGCCAGGGGCATATGTCATGGAAATGGCACATGGGTGTCGCAACGACCATCGCTGAGAGGGTGCGCGAGCGCGCGTCGGGTGTCTAAAAGGCGGGGCACGAGCTGACTGTGCATTTCGTGCGATAATGGCGAATGAAATCTTTGGTAACGATGAAGTTAAAAGTGGTAATATGCGGCCGTCGGCAAAGGGTCCCTTAGAGATAGTGCTCGACAGTAGGCGTCGACCATCACGAAGCCATTGTGAAGACCCCGGTGGGCGTCGTGAGGACATGTGGCTCCTGAAAAAGAGTGAAGATAACTTAGGGAAGGCCCAAGGCCAACCCCTTGGGGAAGGCTAAGGCCGACCCCTTCGGGGAGGTCGGCAGAGGCCGACCCTTAATGGGAGGCCAAGCCAATCCCCTTACCCCAAGACACACTGTCATTGGTGTTTTTTAAAAGAAAGGAGTTGGGCGGCTGAGGTGCGACGAGCGCACTTCCGTGAGTCGCGCCGAAGTAAGAAAATTGGCGCCAAAATCGCACATGAAGTGAAGAATGCACGTGACTTTAGCGTGCGTATTTTGATCGGTTCAATGCGTTGAAAAATTGATCGTTGACTGTGTCGACGAGTTGTGCAAAATGGGAACCGCAGTGGGTCCTTGGGTGCGACCTGAATGGATTAGGAACATAAGCCCCCTGCTAGTGGTGTGCGCAGAGTGGTGACCCGAGTGGGTGCCGTACGCATAAACGTCATCGTATGAAAATGACAAGTAGTGGTAACAAATGTGTTGGCAGATGTGATAGTAACGAGTATTTTGATAAGAAGAATTTTTTATTTTTTTGTACCGAGAAAAATTGGTAGCAAAAAATTTTTGATAGCAGAAAAAAAGTAATGGTGAAAAGCATGACATGCGTTTCCATTAGGGGTAGCAAAAAAAGAGACTCTAGCGCAAAAGTTGTGTTAGAAAATGGGATTACACAAAAAAATTTGTAACGGCGACATTACTGACGTAAAAGTTTGTGATATCGTTCTCAACAATGATAGCGCGAAATGGGGTTAAACGTTAAAAAAAAGAGTTTCGGCATTTTTGGGGGGAAAGATTTTGAAATTTGAAATCAAATGGGTGGTGCTACGTGAGGAGTCTTTCACCGAGTCTTTCAAGACATTGTGAGAGAGAAGGCTTAGAGAAAAAAGAAAAGAGAGAAAAGAAAGGAGGAAAGAAAGAAATAAAGAGAAGAAGTTTGAAGACCCATCCATGGTGAGATTGAGGACCTCATAATAAGCCCAAAGGTTAGGCAAGGGGAGTTTGGTGGTGCAAGAAGGGAGGAGAGTGGCGCCGAGCCTTGTCGCACGGCCGTGGCCGAAGTGGGGGGAGTAAATGGAAGGGGGCTCGTGGGTGAGGGGGATTGGAGGAAATGCAAGAGATTGGGGGAGGGGGAAGGCCGAGGCCGACTGAGGCTACGAGGCTGATCGAGGTCGTAAGGCCAACCCAGGCCGGGTGTGACGGGGGAACGGATGGGGAAGGGGAAGAAGGGAAAGGGGAGGAGGGAAGGGAAAAGGGGGAGAGGAGGAAGGGACGGGTGAGAAAGGAAATAAGGGAGGAAAGGTGGAAGGGGACGTTACGGCGGCAGCGGGGCTGAGGCCGCCCATGGGCTGAGGCTGAGGCTGAGGTTGGTCCTGGGGTGTGCAGTGTCACATCGTTGGGTCTAATAGATGATACTGGTGGAGCGTTAAAAAAATAACAAGGAAGCAGAATGCTAGACCTTGGGGTGGAATGATCGGCCGACCACAGTCATCCATGGGGTGCCTCGTCCGTGTCAGTGCTTCAGTGCACCGAGGCTGTGCCAGCACCGGCTGAGGTGTCAAGGTTGACCTTGAGTTTTGATGATGTTGGAGTCTGGAGTTATGATCCGAAACAGAGTAGGAGAAATATGTTGTTAACTGTGAGGAGAGCAGTGCCCAGCTGGCCGCCAGAGGAGCTATGTAGAGAGCTGGGTTATCGTGTGACTGATGGTGCATTTCTTGTGTTGTGGGTTGGTTCGTCGATAGGTAAGAATCCCATGGTTCTGTCACTGTATGTCCGAGCTCCAAGCAGGGAGGTTCCCCTAGTGATGTCGCCGAAATACGTGTCGGGCCTGTTGGCCAAGCAACAGGATATATTGTGGTTGTCTATGATGTTCAAGGAACACAATACGATGTCGGTGCGGTGGAATTTTTTGTGCACTTACATGTTGGAGCACTTGGTATGGGTGGCAAAGTTGAAGGCACTGAGACTTGTGTCGGCTTTGGAGGTGACTTTCAAGGGGTTTGATTCAGTGAGAGATATGTGTGGCTTGACGTTGTTGCTTTTTATATGGAGTTCTCAGATGCACACCTTCATCACTGAGTTTGGGGAGATAGAGCCAACACTTCTGGATGTGGTGATGTTGACCGGGTTGCCTATGCATGGGATGGAGGATGCCTGTGCATGTGGTTGATAGCACAAGAGCAGTTGGTGGCAATGCAGGATTTTCTGGCTGAGACGAAGAGCAACTGGAAGGGCATATATGGTGGGTGGATTAAAACTTCTTCGGCACGGCAGTCTCACAATGGGGGCAGAAGTTGGTGAAGAAAGCCGATTTCCACATGGGTCCCTGTAATAAGGACGAGATACGAGTTAGTAGCCTTTCTCGCCATGTTCTTGTCGAGGTACGCATTTTTGTTGTCTTCATTTTTGCGTTGCTTGTATGTTGCTTCCATGTTGTCATGTATGTGTAGTAAATCGAATCTTGTACTTAGAAAATTTTTTGTACCTTACAAAGTTAGTATAGTCATACTGCCTTGCATTGCACTTTATGTTCTGGACAGGGTGGGGCGGTCATAATGGGTGTTGTATTGTCTATACTTGTAGGTTTGTATTTGAGAGGGCGTCTGAGGATGGTGTTACCCTGAACGTGTTCCCGCTTGCTGTCAAGATGGCGAGGGGCAGTCGCGTCGGCTTGGCTCCCATATATTTGGGTACACTATATTCACGTCTGGACCAGTTTTCCAATGACGTGCAGAGGTTCTATGGGCAATATCAGGTGTCGACCTATGTAGATTGGATTTTCTTACAAAGATATCTATTTGAGTGTTATATTGATTATCGGCCAGCGGGGTATCCCTTGGAACATCTGTTACCGAGGAAGGGTACAGTGACGTGCCTGGGCAGGCCGTCTCGCGAGGTACCGATCTGGTATAGTGGCGGTCGCGTCTATGCTTGGGCAAGTGAGAAGAGGCTCAGGTGTAAGTTGGCAACAACATTTGACATGCGAGACGAGTGCATTGCCCGCTTGTATGTCAATATGCATTCTTCATACGGGACTCCTCCTTGGATACATATGTTAGACATTAGGTTACAGCTAGATAGGAGGGGTGAGTTGACAGATATGCAGGTTAGTGGCTTACTTCCCAAGGTGGCTCCTTGTGCTGACTGATGACGGCGAGAAGCCAATGATGACGACGTGCTACATGGCGAGGTATAGTCCTGACCGTTTGTTCTTGGCCTTTGGTTATGACTTAAAGCCCCCATGTGACTATGCTAGTCCCTGAGATGTTAAGACGGCCTTTCAATATACTATGCTTGAGGAGGCACGGGCGTAGCCATCACCGACAGAGGATTGGAGGAGACCTAGCAGATTGTCAACTGGGGTAGTGACAGTGGAGTATGTAAGATGGTGGGAGCAAGTGAAGACTGCATGGTCAGAGTGGTTATTGCAGGCATCGTCCGACTGGTAGAGGGTGGACGTCTATTCTAGTGATAGAGCGTTAGGGTTAATATTGACGCAGGTCGGGAGGTAGTTCGGCATGTCCACATTGCTTGCTAGTGTCTTGGGTATTGGCACAGAGAGAGATGCAGGGGATGACATCGGTCGACTGGGTCGGCAGCCCATGTGTCGAGGGTGCCTGGTATAAGTAAGGGTCCTTTTTCTACATTGAGGGTTGGGATGATGGCGAGGGCACAACAGGGCAGGCGAGGGTTCTTCAGTAGCTGACAGACTCAGGCCGAATAGGCCGCGCGAGGTATTAGAGGAGCTGGACTCTGAGGTTAGGATTACTCTTTGCTTTCTTTATACAGTTGCTGATTATCGTTTTAGTTGTGTTCTAAGATTCCTTTTTTTTATTTGCTTAGCAGGGGTTCGATGACGCTGATGGTGAGTCAGACGATACGGCTGAGGATACCAAGGTAGCCACTGACGAGGTCGAGGGGATGGATGCTGAGGAGGCTAATGAGATCGAGGGGATGGATGCTGAGGCGGTAAATGGGTTGAGGCTATGGATAGTGAGGCCGTCGAGGAGGTTGAGGCTATGGATAGTGAGGTTGTAAAGGAGGCCAAGGCGGCAGAGCAGGCAGTAGGATATATTGTGGAGCCGGACAGTCGTCCTAGTCCGTCGTCTATCCCAGTAGAGACGGCCGAAGCGTTGTTCGGTGGCCATATAGGCGACTTTCAGATGTTTGAGGGAAATGACTGGTGGACTTGTAGAGAGCCCGTTGCTCCGACAGGGGCTCGTGGTGGGTTAGCAGCTACGCATATAGTGGTTACACATTTGTTGTCGCGACAGGAGGTACCTGCTCCATCCATTGCGAAGCCTCTTCCGGATACATTATTAGGGTCAGTAGTAGACGATGGTGATGCATTCTACTCCCACAGTCAATGGGTGGCGGTGGTACAGGGGTCGGTGATGCCAACAACAGGTCCTCAATTGGGCAGGTGGACGAGGCACCATTGAAGGCGTTGGATTGTCTGCTACAGTAGTGCGCCGACTGGAGATGATCAGGGCGAGACATCCACAGACATTTGTTCGCTCTATTAGTGTGAGGGCACAGTATTCTTAAAGGCGGCGTACACTGCATTCGTGGATTAGCTATTGATAATCGACATTTCTCTTGTGTAAGAACGCTATTGAGGGCTGGCGACAAATTTCTCCCAAGTCCGCCCTGTTGATGATGTCACGTTGAACTCATGTTGTTGGGTCTGAACACCGGTTGATCTTCTGATTCGGTATTCCTTGTTGAGCTGTGTTGTTGAAGACATAAGGTGGAAAAAAATTTCCTTAGTCCGCCCCGTTGATGAAGTCTTGTTGCTTGGCTGTAACGTGGTTAGGGAAAGCACTCTAAATGAGTTCCCTACTTATTGACAGTGTCTCCTCTATTTACTTGATACTGAGATGAACATCCCGTAAAATGGGACATCAATATGAGGAGGATGGCCTACAAATTATGTTCATTGGCCAAAGAGGATGAATGTCGCTAGAGTAGAGTCTGTCGTGTCTGGTCGAGTCCTGTCCGTCGTGTCCATGTGCATTGCATTTGATTTTCTTTTAATGTTGATGATTTTAATGATTTGTATTTCAATGATGTTTATCTTTACGACCTTGGATTTTGAGTTCACTTGCATGGTCAGTCAGTCAGTCCAGTCCATGAGGAGGTGGCAGTAATGCTGTTCTGTTGGGCCTTAAAGCAGCTCAGTCTAAGGAAAGAAAAATTATCGTTTGACAAGTTATGTTAATGCTAAAATTTATTGACTACTCTTGATTCATTGCTATCGTTGAGATGATTATTATTCCTCCAAGTCTTTTGAATCATTTTTACACGATATTCCTCGTGTTGTCTTTACTGGGCGATTTGCACTCATTCCTTATGTTGTATTGTGCAGGCTATAAGGTTGATCAAAGAGAACCCTCTAGAGAAGGAAAGAGAAACAAGTTAGAAAAGTTGAGCAAGGGAATGTGTTGTGTGAGGTAAAGATTGAGCTATGAGATCGGTTGTTAAGAATCCTACGACTACAATCGTATATTAGGTTGTAAATTATTCATGTTGTTTAGAGACTTGAAAGTCTTCCGCTGCAGTATGATGTATGTTTGTAAGGAAAATTTTTGTAAGGATGCATTTTGGAACATCTATTAATGATATATGAGTATGAGGATGTAGTTGCTCTGTATTCAGCACAGGATTTTGAAGGTGATTATGATCGATAACTCAGCCCGGTGATGTCACCAGGGTTGAGGGTGTCGCAAGTTGGTATCAGAGCTTAGGCAAATGATTCTGTAGACTTTTGAAGTGTCTGGTGGAAGGCCTAAGTTGTCAGTAAGAGAAGTAGAAGAAGAATCATATGATGATTTGACTGAACAAGGAGGATGGTTAGGATATGTGGGTTGAGGTTGGCTATGGCATATATATTATAACCTCGGCATTTTGGCTATTGATGCTAGGAATAGAAGAAAGAGTTGGTTGATCTAGTTTTAGAAGAGTGGTTTGAAGATGATAAGGTTGTGGTGTTGGATCTCGAAAAAGGATCCTGATGAGAATGTAGACGAGATGGGATTAGGGTTAAAAAGAACCTAATCGAGGTCCGATAGAAATTGAAATAAAAGGACCTGGTAGAGAGATATGGTTGAGGTTGGGCACTTTTATTGTGTAAACAGTGAATGGAGACATGAGGAGTTAGGCTGAGAATGAGTAGAATTTTAATTAGATTTTGGAGGAAAAAGTACTTCCAAGTGATGAGGAAAATAGGACTCATCGACAAGTTCATTCGAGTCCCAAACAAGCGGTATACCAAACGATTGAGAGAATGAAAGTTGAATGAAAGGATAAGTAAGTATCGAATTAAATATTAATGGAGACGGTGGATGCCAGTATGCATATGGTTCCAAAAGGTAAGGTAGATTGCTTATGACTGCCCGCCCCATAGGACTTTATATGGGGATACATAACAAGGGATTCTAAGTGAGAGTCATTGAAGCCTGAAATTGTTAAAAGAGCGTTATGGCTTCTCTAAGGTTTATGGGGTGTACGGGTAGGGTTGGAGTCCACTTTTGAAGTCGGACCTAAAGTTGTTATTGAGAAGGAGAAAGGTGATGGGGAACTAGTATCATTTACATACTATTGTAGAAAAAGGTTGTTTAGTGATGAAAACTATTAGCTATTTGAGCGTGAAGGTTAATATTATGGTGTGCGATTTCAATTATCGTGATATTCCTTCCTCGGAAAGAGAGAGAGGGTTCCCAATTGATAGGGGCCCTCAATAGAAGTGATTATGGTGAATGTTGAGGATGTAGGTGGAAGGAATAAGCAGAGAGTTGTATCAAGTCAAGAAGACCTTAAGAAAGAGCTAGTGAGACTTCTACAAAAAGATTGTGGGAGTTCCAACGGTACAACTGGTGGCTGCAATTATGACAGCCCTAGTAAAAGGAAGAAAAGAATATAGATCTTAGCACTTTAAGGATGCCCGTTGAGTAGAACCTCACGGGAGAGAAAGCGGTTAGTATAGACAACTACGTTGAATTGAGAGATGGAGAAGGTAGTTGAAGTAACAAGATGTGGGGAAATATTCGAAGAATTTTTCTCGTATGGAGCCACCTTCTTCACTTAGGCTATGCTACTTCTGAAGCTCTTAACTTTCAGGGATAGTCATCGGTAATCTATCCAGCTACTCTGTAGTCTCGGGAGCAACCCGACTTTCAAAATAAATGTCCACCTTCTTGTACTGCTGTCATGGGAAAGTAAAGGATAAACCGGTTTTTGTTTGTTTTATGAAAAAAAAACCCCTTTCATCTTCCAGCGTGGTCTTCCTGTGAGACTTACTTTCTTTTAAAAGTGGACTTGGGTACGTTTCCTCATCCTGGGTTTTCCGATCTGTTGCTATCCTATCTTCTCCAATTTTACTTCCTTTTCCTAGCCTTCTTACCTCTACTTAGAATAGAACTGGACAAGAGTGGGCTTGCTAATGTCGCGGAACGAGAAAGTACACTTTATCTTTTTCCATGTGTCCCGGGTTCATCATGAACTCACAAATATGGAGATAAAAGTGCAAGCAGAAGTTCCAAGAAGAACTAGGAAATTGTGATGGATTGGACAACAACGGTTTCGAACATCACATATGATAACTGAAAGAGCTGAGCTCTCCTTCGAGTTCTATAGTTTGAGTTAACTGTGAAATGCAGCTATTGAGTTTGAGTTAACTTAACTGTGAAATGAAGTTCTATCCTCGAGTTCCCTTATAGTGAATGAAGGAGCTAGTCTTCCTTTATATCCTTGTTTGTACGGTATAATGAGTTAATGAGTTTCTCTTCCCTACTTTCCGATAGGAAAGAGGTAAGGGAAGTCCATATTAATATAATCTTAATATCCCTTTTTCTATCTATAGACTTTCCTTAAGGTTTTCTTATAGTTCTCTAAGGGTACTTCTATTGAATTTTAATGTGTCTCACAACCGAGAAGAATTCGGGGGGGGGGGGGTCATTTTGGTTTTGGGTCTAGGACGAATAGGTTCAAGAGATGAGAGAATTAAGGATACCCACCAGAAAGACTAATCCAATCCATAATGATGTACCATAAAATACAACATTTTTGTTACTTGACCAACCATCAGGAGAAGCAAATACAACGGGTATGCTAATCAATAAGATTGAGGAAGTAGTACGGCTCGCGCTAGGCGCTCACGTTTGTTGGCTTCCCTAAAATCTAAGATTTGGAAGTTGGTAAAGACCCGCCCCTTGTTTCAGCCAGAATTACTCCCACAACATATCAAATCATACTTGGATAGTTTTGTGGTAGTCTTTATTGATGATATTTTGGTTTATTCTCAAGATACCCAACAGCATGCTCAGCATCTCAGACTTGTTTGGCAAACCTTACGGGATAAAAAGTTGTATGCCAAATTTGAAAAGTGTATGTTTTGGTTGGAACAAGTTGCTTTTCTGGGGCATATAATATCAGGTGCAGGAATATCAATGGATCCGGTTAAGATTGAGGCTATACAAAGTTGGAAAACGTCTTCAATAATATCAGAGGCACGTAGTCTTTTGGAAGAGTTAAAACATAGATTGGTCAGTGCACTTATTTTGGTTCTGCCTAACAAAAATTATGATTTTGTAATATATAGTGATGCATCTCACAAAGGTTTGGGTTGTGTGCTTATGCAAAGAGGTAAGGTAAGTGCTTATGCATCTCGTAAACTGAAGCCATATGAAGGGATTATCCTACTCGTGATCTAGAACTAGCAGCTATTATTTTTGCCTTGCATAAGTGGAGACATTATTTGTATGGTACAGTATTTGAGGTCTACACCGATCACAAGAGTTTGAAACAATTATTTTCGCAGAAGAAATTGAATATGAGACAACGTATATGGATGGAATTATTAAACGATTATAGTTGTTCTATTTCATATCACCCGAGTAAGGCTAATATGGTTGTTGATGCCTTAAGCTGGAAGAATGTGATTGCTAGTTTAATGCTTAAGGAGTGGGAAATGTTGACTGATGTGTGTGATTGGAGGCCGCGTGCAACTGGGACGGGATTTTTATTAGCTAATGTTAAAGTTTAGCCCGCGTTAATGCAATTGATACATGAAGCTCAGGGAAGGGATTTAAAGTTGCAGAAAATTAGAACAGTGGTGGAGGAAGGGTTGCAACCTGAATTTTCATTATCTTCTGAAGGTATATTGAGATTTAGAGATCGTGTTTATGTACCAAATGATGCTGAGGTTAAACAGGAGATTTTGAAAGAAGCACATCATAGTAAGTACAGTATTCATCCGGGTAGCACTAAAATGTATAGAGATTTAAAATCACATTATTGGTGGCATGAAAGGTGATATAGCTTAATTTATTTCAAAGTGCCTAACATGTCAGCCGGTAAAGGCAGAACATCAAAAGTCGGGTGGTTATTTACAGCCTCTATCTTTTCCTTACTGGAAATGGGAACACATAACTATGGATTTTGTGACAGGTTTACTGCGGACTCGAGACGAAAATTATGTAATTTGGGTAATTCTAGACCATGTTACTAAGTCTGCACATTTTCTTACTCTAAATATGAAATATTCCTTGGAAAAGCTAACTCAGTTATATAACAATGAGATAGTTCGTTCGCATGGAGTTCCTGTTAGTGTTGTTTTTGATAGGGATCCGCATTTTACTTCTCGATTTTGGCAAGATTTTCAAAAGGTTATGGGTACACAGTTGGCCATGAGTATAGCCTTTCACCCTCAGACCAATGGTCAAAGTGAGCATACTATAAAAACCTTGGACAATATGTTACGAGCTTAAGTGATAAACTTGAAAGGTAGTTAGGATTCACATTTACCACTAGTTCTTATAGTAACAACTACCATTCTAGTATTGATATGGCTCCTTATGAGGCGTTATATGGAAGAAAATGCAGATCTCCAGTTTGTTGGTCAAAGGTTTGGAAGGTAAGCTTATTAGATCTAATATTATTCATGAAACCACAGATAAGATACAATTAATTCAACAATGTATCCATACAGCACAGAGTAGACAAAAAAGCTATGCTGACACTCATCGACGTGGTTTGGAATTGATGGTGGGCTACTTTGTTTTTATTAAAATTTCACCAACAAAAGGGGTATGAGATTTGGTTAGAAAGGTAAGCTATCTGCGGGGTTTGTTGGGCCTTATGAGATTTCGGAACGGGTTGGTGGTTTAGTGTATTGGGTTGCTTTACCGCCTTCATTATCAGATGTACATAATGTCTTTCGTGTATCTATGTCGCGTAAATATCAGCAAGACCCATCACATGTGTTACATGATCAGCGGGTTAGCGTACAAGCATATATGACTTATATTGAGCAGTCGGTGGAGATTTTGGATTGTCGGGATCAGGTATTGAGGAATAAGGTGATTCCAATGGTTAAGGTCAAATATCAATACCATAATCTTGAAGAAGCTACCTGGGAGCGTGAAGATGAGATTAGGTCTAAGTACATGTACTTGTTCACATGATCAAGTATGAATTTAGGGATTAAATTCTTTTAAGGAGGGGAGAGTGTGAGACCCTGATCTTGATTAGCTACTAATCATTTTATTAAGTTTAAACATATTTAAATTTGATTAAAATACTATGATCGTGATATATTATTTGGATTAAGTTGTGGGCCCAAAATATAATTATGTAAAACTTTGGAGGTTAAAAAGTAATTATATGAAGCCTTGGGGCCAGTATGCAAATAAAAAAAGTTGGTATTAGTTGCATACCATGTGTTGCTCTTGAATTAATTGTTGGAGGATGAATAATCAAGGGAAAAGAATAAAAAAAATGGAAAGAGAAGTTAAGTGGATAACTTAGAAACAAAAGAGAAGGGGGGGCGGAAGACCACCTTTCGGCCAAAAATAGAAACAAAGGGAATGGAAAGAGTCGGAAAAGAAAAGGGAGAAGGGAGAAGGAAGAAGAAAGAAAAGAAAAGAGAGAAAGGAAGAAGAGAAAAAAAAAGGAAGAGTAAAGGATGGGGTTTTGCATCAACTTTCTTCTATTGGCTTGAGCTTAATTTTCTTGGTAGGTTATCTTGTATTTTTTTTTAAGTCTTCAAAACATGTATGAGATGTATTATGAGTAGTAGTAAAACACTTCTATATATATTTGCTTGAAATGATTCAAGAAGAAGTATGATCATGTGTGCTGAAATCTGCAAAACAGTCATGGAATTAGTGTAATTTTGGTGCTTAGAAATGTATACCTTTAGCTGATATGTGGACTTGGTTATTTTATATGTTATTATAATATATATGTATACAGTGTACACCCAAAATTTTAGATTATTTAAAGTACTATTACTATTGTTTAAATTTTGTGGCTTCGAACCTGTTCTGTGAAACTATTGCCGGATAGATTCCAAAGTCTGTTTTTGGAAGGACTTAACATGACCCTAAAATAATCTTTTCGTACCAAATAAAATACTGAGATGTATTTCTTTAACTCTAGTTTCCAGAAATATATGGTTTGACTGTAGAGGCCTTGTAATTCAATTCTTACGATTTTCGGACTACAGACTACTCCTACTGCCAATAAAAATACCGGGCAGATTATGTAACCTAAACTAGTAGTTCTTTGTGTTGGGCTTAGTGATGAATAACTAGGTAAATTTCAGGTCTTAAATGGACACTCAAATATCTACACAATAGTATAAGTATACATAGTAGGGTACTTAACAAAGAACATCAAATTATTTCTTGCTTGAATACCTAATTAGTTTGTGCATTAAAGATTAGATTACATGTTTGGCATGTGTTGTTGATAATATGGTAAATATGACTTGATAGGGGATTAAACCTATTTTGAGGTACTTGATGACATTCTGTTGACATATGTACATGATTATGCATATCAAGTGAAGGAGGAAAAAAGTGAGTTGAAAGTGTTATTTGCCGGGGTTGAAAGTTATCCGCCTAGAGTTCTCGTTCTCGTTCATGTCTCGATAGTACGTACTAGCTATGGGTACTACTTTTCTAAAGGAACTATTGGCGTGCCTGTGATGACGTTAGACTTTTTCTATCGAACCCGCTATATCCGTTGATTGCGATACGAAAAGTCTCTCGTGCTCAGGGAAGGTTGGTATGTGCATTAGAGGCATATTTGCAAATTGATATTCTAGTACTGGCTCATATTTGCCTTGAACTTGTTTATACTATTTTGTTATACTTAGTGAGATCAAGTTAATATTTAGGTCTTGCTTGCCATTCTTGTCTATGTTCTACAAGATTTCAGATCTTGCTCGATTTGCTATTCTCGTTTCTTTTGAAGACAAGTGTGAGCAGATAATTATATGTGATACGCGATAGGTTACATTATTCTTAAGTACGTAGGTATCTGTTCAAGTGACTTGCATGTTTATACTAACTGTGCATAATATAATCAATTCATGTTTGGACTTAAAAGCACCAGATACCCTACTGGGCCTTCAGGCTGACCTATTCTGCCAGGGGACAAAGAGGAGTACCTTGGTGAGGACCAAGAGTATTACTCTAAGTGAGCAAAGTTTTAGTTGTTCTTCTTTTGTTTTGGAGTGTAGCACTTGTATAGGAGAGAGGTGGTCTGTAATATAATGTTATGTTCAGTCTTTTCACTTATGGACGACTATAACGTTTAAGCATACTTCTGTTGTTTCTTTTGAGGTTTGTAGTAAAGCTCTGTTTATCCTTGAGGTATATATGTTAACCAGGTTTTTTAGCGTTGCATTTCCTTCCGGGGAGTGTGACATCATGTGGTATCAAAGCTATTGTGATACCTCGGAAAATACCAAAAATTAATCTAATCGGGAGTTTGATTAATTAATGGGAGATTATTTTACTAAGTTGCATTATGTTGGCGATAATCAAGTGTTAAGGAGCTAAATAAGGGGTTAGTGTGGCTTTGGGGGTTGAAATGTAATTTTGGAAAGTTAAGGGGCAAAAATATAATTTGAAAAAATATGATGAACGGGATGCATATCTTTATTAAGTATCATCCTTTTGATGATAAGGAGGTGTTAGGGGGCTACATGGATGGTTAGGGTGATTTTGGGGTCAAATTGTAATTTTTCAAAGTTGAGGGGTCAAAATACAATTTTGAAAACTTGAGGGATTTTTTTTTAAAATTCTAAAAATTAGGACTTATGTGTCAATTTTTCAGGAATTTTGGTGTAAGGAGATTCCACCTCATGTGGTGACTAATCTCATGTGTTTTATATGATTTTAATTGGTTTTATCCTAATTGGAAAGAAAACAAAACAAAAAAAAAAGAGGAAAATCTCGGATGAACATTAACCATTACCCAGAAAGAAGAAAAGAAATAGAGGAAATAAGGCAGCTTGGGGAAAGGGAATGCGGTTCGATATGCTAATTCATTGTTCGATTAGCATGCCATGTTGATGACGTGTTGTTGAATTATTGTCGTTATGATTGGACACCGGTAGCCATTGTAACTGGTATATGCATATTTGAATTGTGCTGTTGAGGACTTAGGGTAGAATAAATTCTCTTAGTCTTCCCTGTTGATAGAATTTAATGAGGATGATGTGTGTCCTAGTATGCTATGATTCGATTCGATTAGCATACTTGAAGTTGATGATGATATTGTGTAGGGGTTGTTGTGTGGTGGTTGTGAGATGCCGATAATTATTGATAGCCGATATCTCTTCTCTTTGAGAACACCATTGAGGATTTGCGGCAACTTCTCCCGAGTCCGCCCTATCGTTGATAATGATGCTGTGGTAATCATTGTGTTGTTGTTGTGAAATGTTGGCACTTATTGATAACCGACATTTCTCTTATGTAAGAACGCTATTGAGGGCTTGCGGCAAATTTCTCCCAAGTCCGCCATGTTGATGATGTCACGTTGAACTCATGTTGTTGGGCATGAACTGTAATGCCCGAAAATTTTCTTTTAGAGTTATTATTACTCATTCGGACAGAATAAACTTTTAGCGATGAATTCTTGCCTAGTGTTGGCATATTATTCGGAACGATTTATAGCGACAATTAGCGTTACGGTATTTTTTTTAGAAATCCGATAGTGACCATTAGTGAAGCGAGTTACGTGACAACCTATGAGTAAATTTTTCTGACATGTGATATGTCATAAGTAGTGCTCGGTCTTTCCTTCTGAAATAATATAAAGTCGGGGCAAATACTAAATTACTCATGAAAATTTGGGGAACTTTTATGAAATATATCAAAACTAGATTTTCTGTCTTTGCATATATATATATATATATATATATATATATATATGTGTGTGTGTGTGTGTGTGTGTGTGTGTGTGTGTGTGTGTGTGTGTGTAACATTAGGATCAGCCGACCCTAAAGTGCACACACAATCTGGAAGCGGCAGGACGCAGAGAAAGAGTGAAGGGGACCTCCGGCGCTTGAGAAATTCGGTAAGCTTACTTGAAATTTAAGTCTATGTGAATATATTTCGGGTATGGATGTAAATAGGTCTCTAGGTGTGTATAAAATCTATATACATATATATGTGGAATGGTTGACAGCCGTGGGAGGGCTGTGTTCATGGGTTTACGGGTCATTTAAGGTAAGAGGTACGTGGACATGGCATAATGGTTGCGATGGTGGGGCTGTTTGCGTATAAGGGTGGCGACGACAGCCATGTCGCCGTGATGGATTCGTGAGTAGGTAGCCATGGCTGCCGTGGAATGGAGGAGAGTGGAAATGCTAATGGGTTGAGTGATTATGGTGTGTTAATGCGCCAGGTATGAGAGAGAAGGGAAGTAACAGCAAGGTTGGTACCTTGCGTGGACAGATTTGTGTGTTTTGTGTGGCCGTGGGTAATGGCTGCAGTGGGAATAATCGAAGTGGGGGGCTGGCACTTTGGGAAGAAAGAGAGAGAGAGAGAGAGAGGACCATTGGCTGCCGCGAGTAAATACTCCGGCACAGCCGCGAATTCGCCAAGGGGAACACGAGGATAACAATGGAGAGGCGATGGAGGGGCTGCCATGGACATGTGTTTGCGGCGCGCTATGGTTCAGACAACTATGTTGTGCATCAGTTTATGTGTTTGTCTGTATAAACTGGTGTATGTGCTGTGTAAACCGTGGATGTGGGTCTTATACATGTGAGTGTTGTGAGCATGGTAATGTAACCATGGGAGCTTCGTGGGTTTCTGGCCGTGGCAGCCATGGCTACCAAGAGAAAGAGGGTAGCTTGGGGCAGCCATGGGACTACCGTGGGGGAGGGGGAGTGAGTTGAGAAGAGTGTTAATGGGTTGGTGTGAGTGAACTGGGTGTTTAATTGTGTGTGTTTGGGGTTGTCGTGAGTTGGCAGAAAGATCGGTAGGTTGTATATAGATTATGGGAGTATTTGTGGGTGCATGACAAGATATAGTAGAAGGGGGAATGCATGTGTGAGTATTGTTTGTAAAGTGATTTAGGTAAGAACACAAGTTGGGTTGTATGAGGAAGGAGATGGCTTTGTATGAGAAAAGTGATGCTGCGTAGAGAGAGAGAGAGAGAGAGAGAGAGAGAAAACTTAGTTTTAAACTTTAAACTCAAAAGTGTCGCTAAAAAGCTATCTTATTCCAGCAATCTCTTTTCGAATTTTTAAAATATATCTAGAAAATGTTTTGGGCAAAACTCAAAGAAGTAACTTAGGTTTATTTTTCAAGACCTACACACAGTAAAAATTTTAGATTTTTTTGAGCTCGGGAAGCATGCTAACTAATTTTATTCGTGATAGAGACGTTAGTGTATTACAGAATAGTAAATGAAGTTATTAAATTCTGAAACTCCTACAATAATCTTATGTAGCTAAGATAAGGTAGTTTCTAAAGTTTCAAAAATTTGTAAGGTCGTTTGCTATATTAGCGGCGTAGCGCCCAAACGGATATAGTGTAATGCTTCATTGTCACGATAGTTATTAAATTATTTCTAAGGAACTCTTCTGAATAGATTCAGACAAAGTGCAAATAGGTAATTATATATAAGTCGGGGGACGGTTGGGTAAAGTTTTACTCATCTAAAAGAAACTTAATACTTAAACGTGCTTGAGCGACAATAAATGACATTCGTATGATTTGTTATTTAGGTTTTGATAGTCAAGAGTTAGGGCCGGCATTTGAGCAAATACCTTAAGCAGATTTTGAGCGAGGTAAGTACCCCTGTCATGTTCCTCCATATATGTATTTGCAAAGACTATAATATGTATTTATGTTTTGATCAATTGAAGTTCAAAGATTTATTCTGCATATGTTTTATTTCTAAAATAGTTGATGAGAAATGCAATTTGAAAGAATGCCATGGAATGTCGTGTGAGTCATAAAATTTTACTTAGTACATGTTAATGAGCAATGAAACGTGTCTTGGTTGCTGTGCCCCATATCCAACGGGGGAATGTTGGATTTCGGGCCCTGGTCAACGGGGCTCATACGTTGATGCATAGTACTATGGCTGGTGGTGCGCCCTTGCGTCCACATGATTATTTTATCCAGGGTGTAGGAGGGATTTCGGGCCCTAGTCAGGGGGGCTCGTACACTAACCGCAGCATACCTACGAAAAGAAATATATGTTTCTGATGTGAATGGAATGAATGATGGTTGTACTCAGATTTGAACATCTTTTCTTCTGAAATTTCAGGTATATGTGTATATGTATATGAAGGACGTTTTTATGAATGACAATAATCAAATGTTTGATTTGTTGAAAGAGAACCCATGGCATGTTTTAGAAATTCCAAACTTATTTTAGGAACATGGCTGGTGTATTTGCTGGGCTTTCGCTCATTCCTTATTTTTCAGGTGACTACCCAAGGGAAGCGGAGTCGTATGAGCCACACGGGGGAGTTATGCCCGAGGAGAATTTTTAGAATAATGAGTGCCTACTATTCGAACATTTTAGTCTATGTTAATTTACATTATGCTTGAACTGATGTAAGGAGCTTAGGTCTCCTAGAGTTTTCTTTATAAGTTTTAAGGACATGTAATGAGAGTTTTATTTGAATGTTTTGGAGGTCCGTAAATTAGAATTAATTTGGAGTCACAGGATTGTAGTAAGGCCTAGCAGAGCCCTGACAGGTGTTTGAATGGGCCTGCGGCCGGTCACGTGCCTAGCACACGGGCTTACCCGTGGGTTCGGGTCGTGACACGAACACCGGTTGATCTTCTAATCCGGTATTCCTTGTTGAGCTGTGTTGTTGAGGACATAAGGTGGAATAAATTTTCCCTTAGTCTGTCCCGTTGATGATGTCTTGTTGCTTGTCTGTAACGTGGTTAGGGAAAGCACTCTAAATGAGTTCCCTACTTGTTGACAGTGTCTCTTCTATTTACTTGAGACTGAGATGAACATCCCATAAGATGGGACATCAATATGAGGAGGATGGCCTGTGAAACATGATCACTGGCAAAGAGGATGTAGGGTGCGCGAGTCGTGTCTGTCATGTCTGGTCGAGTCTAGTATGTCGTGTCTGAGTTGCATTGCATTTGATTTTCTTTTGATGTTAATGATTTTAATGACTTGTATTTCGTTGATGTTTATCTTTTCAATTTCATGTGTTTAGTGTTCACATGCATAGTCAGTCAGTCTTGTCCATGAAGAGGTGGCAATAGTGTTGTTCTGTTGGGCCTTAAAGTCGCTCAGTCTAACGAAAGAAAATTTATCTTTTGACAATTATGCTGATGTTGAAAATTTATTGACTATTCTTGATTCATTGCTATCGCTGAGATGATTATTATTCCTCCGAGTCCTTTGAATCATTTATACACGATACTCCTCGTGTTGTCTTTACTGGGCGATTTGCGCTCATTCCTTATGTTGTATTGTGCAGGCTATAAGGTTGATCAAGGAGAACTCTCTAGAAAAGAGAAGAGAAACAAGCTAGAAAAAGTTGAGCAAGGGGATAAGTTGTGTGAGGTAAGACCCGCTATAAATGGTGGGATAAAGATTGAGTTGCTAGATAGGTTGATAAGGTCCTACGACTACATGAAAGTCTTCCACTACAGTATGATGTATGTTTGCAAGAAATTTTTGTAAGGACGCATTTTGGAGCGTCTATTGATGATGTATGAGTATAAGGATTGAGGATGTAGTTGCTCTGTAATTACCACAGGGTTTTGAATGTGATTATGGTCTATAACTCAGCCCGGTGACGTCACCTGGGTTGAGGGTGTCGCAAGTTGGTATCAGAGCTTAGGCAAATGATTCTGTAGACTTTTGAAGTGTCTGGTGGAAGGCCTAAGTTGTTGATGAGAGAAGTAGAAGAGAAATCTTGATGATTTGGCCGAACTAGGAGGATGGTTAAGATATGTGGGTTCAGGTTGACTAAGGCATATATATTGTGATCTTAGCATTCCTACTATTGTTGTAGGGAAAGGAAGAAAGAGTTGGTTGACCTAGCTTTACAAGAATGGTTTGATGATGATAAGGTTGCGATGTCGGATTTTGAAAAAGAATCCTGATGAGAAGGTCAACGAGATGGAATTAGGGTTAAGAGAAATGAATCGAGATCCCAAAAAAAATTGAAATAAAAGGACCTGGTAGAGAAAGATGTTTGAGGTTGAGCACTTTCATTGTGTAAACCGTGAGTGGATAGATGAGGAGTTGAGGCTGAGAATGAGTAGAATTTTAATGAGATTTTGGAAGAAAAAGTACTTTCAAGTGATAAGGAAAAGAAGGGGGACTGATCGACAAGTCAGTTCGAGTCCCAAATTAGCGATGTTAACTAAACGATAGAGAGATTGAAAGTTGAATGAGAGGACATGAATTAAGTATCGAATTAGATATTGAAGGAGACGGTGGATGCCAATATGCAGGTCACTCGGAAAAATATGACATCTTGTTCGTGATAGCCCTCCTAATAAGGCAATACCTGAAGACAGGCAACAATTGATTCTAAGAGAGAGTCATTGAAGCCTGAAATTGTTAAAGGACCGTTATGGCTTCTCTGAGGTTGAGAAGGGGAAGGGTGATGGGGAATTAGTATAATTTACATACTATTGTAGGAAAATGTCGCTTAATGATGAATAACCATTAATCGTTTGAGCATGAAGGTTAATGTTATGATGCGTCATTCTAATTATCGTGCTACTCCTTCCTCGGAAAGACGAGAGAGGGACCCTCAATAGAGGTGATTATAGTGAATGTTGAGGATGTAAGTGGAAGAAATAAGCAGGGAGTGGTATTAGGTCAAGAAGACCTTTAGAAAGAGTTAGTGAGACTTCTATAAAAGATTGTGGGAGTTCTAAAAGTACAACTAGTGGCTGCTATTATGACAGCCCCAGTAAAAGGAAGAAAAGAGTGTAGATCTCGAGACTGTCAAGATGCCTGCCCAGGTGAAATCCCATGGGAGGGAAATGGTCTAGTGTAGACGACTACGTGAATTTGAGAAATGGAGAAGATAGTTAAAGTAACAAGATGTGGGGAAACTTCAAAAAGATGATTTTCGCTAGCCATATGTACAAGAGGAGTTTTAAGTTGTTGAGAACGGGCATGAACAAGTTGAGGATGGTAGCTTATTTGGCTTACATTGCCCGGAATAGGCACGAGTAACATGTTGATGATAAATATTTTTGCTTAAATTGCAGAGTAAGTCGGAGACACGTTTACCATGCTAAATGGAAGGATGGAAAGGCAGAAAGGGATGTCAGGGAATTTGGTGAGTTGGCCTAATTGCCCTCATCAGACGATGACAGAAAAATGTGAAAGGTGGAACAAATGAGGTGAGTTAGAATAGGTAAGGGGTTCTAATGGGGAATTACTATGAGAGTAGTAGGGAAAAACTAAGTGATGGAGGCAGAGAATGAAGATGTCTGGGAAGAAAAAAGGGTGCGAGGATGGAAAAGAGGTAGAATTCAGGGTTGAACCTGAAAAAGTGGGAAGAATTTTAAGAAACGAGTACATGACAAACAGTCCAGACAAAGTTCAGGACAAAGAGGAGGAGATATAAAACGTAGATGATGTGGATTAGAGCACGAGGGTGTGGACTATGTTAGGGCAAGTAAAGCATGTCTTAAGTATGTGAATAAGTCACTGAACTAATGTTTAAGGTGAAGCGAAAGAGGCTGTGACAGGGTTTATGAGACTATGTATTGCCTATTAGAAGTTGACTATGTATTGACTATGTATTGTCAATCAATTGTAGGGTGCTAAGTGTTTTCTTTCTGTGGTTGACCTTAGAACGGGTCATCACCAGTTAAGGAATGAGGAAGGATGAAGTTGTCAAGATTGTCTCTAGGAATAGAGACGGGCATTATAAATTCGTGGTGATGCCATGTGGATTAATTAATACCCTTGTGGCATCTATGAATTTAAGGAATCAAGTTTCTTTGAGAGCATTTGATCATCGTGTCGTCACCTTATTGGTGACTTTAGGGATGGTATAAAAGGTAAGGAAGAATTTAGCAGTGGCAAGTTTGACAAATTTTAAGAAAGCTAAGTTGTATGGGGTTGATGCTGAAGTAGGTTAGGAGATTTGGGAAAAGTTGAAAATGTGACAAATGGGGAATGACAAAAGTCGGCATTTGAGATGAGTAGCTTCCTAAGCTCAATCGGAGGCTACCAGAGAGTGATTGACAATCTCTCTAAGATGCCTTATCAAAGAAAACTGACTGCGATGATTGTTACACCGAGTTGATAAGAATGTAAACAACTCGAAATCAAAGTTCGAGTAAGGAGAAAAGGAAGTAATAGTATGTTTCACATGGAAATGCAACCCGTGCATCTTAATGAAATCAAGGAAGCTTAAGGCTAAGATGAAAGGATGTTGAGATCCAGCGGGGATTAGAAAGGAGTAAGATAGAAATGTTGATGGGGATAAGGACAGTTATTATGAATGTGAAGGTCGGATATGTGTTCCACCTAGTGATGAATTGAGAGAAGAAATTGTGAAGGGTACTCGTAGTTTTAAGTGTCGATTCACTTAGGGGAGAAGAAAATGTACCCTAAGTTAGGGCCCAAAGAATTTTGGTGGCCTATCATGAAGAGTGATACATAAAAGTTTGTATCCCAATGTTTGACCTGCTAATAGGTAGGTGGATTATAAGAAGATCGTCAGGTAGTGGCAACCACTCTTTGCACCTGAGTGGAAGTGGGAGCACATTACAATGAATTTTGGCGTTAAGGTTACCACGAATAACTAAGGGATATATGTCTACCTAGGTTGTAGTGGATAGGTTGACTAAGACGTCCTGATTTATTTTACCCAGAAAGAATGTTTTTCTGAACGACTTGCCCAACTTATGTTAAACGAGTGGTTAGTCGTTATGGTTTTCCAGTAACTATTGAAGGTTCATCTTTAAAGTTTGGAAAAGTTTTCAAAAAGAAATGAAAACAAAGTTGACCATGAGGACGGCCTTTTACCTCAAACAGGTGGCCAATTAAGACATATGATATGAATACTGGGAGAGTGTTGGGGGCCTACATTAATTATTTTGGCATAGCATGGGGTAAACAGTTACCCTTAGTTGAATTCTCCTATAAAAATGGTTATCGGTCGAGCAAAGAAAAATAGCTCTTTATGAAGTGTTGTATGGCCGAAGATGACACACACCTATTTGTAGAATGTGGTTAGAGTCGAGACTGTTTCGCACGAGACTGTGCAAGGAAATAGAACACAAGGTGATCGATACTCAGAGAAAAATCTTACTGCGTAGAATTAGCATAAAAGTTATGCTGACGAGAGGCATAGGATGTTGAAGTTTGAAGTAGATGACATAGTACATTTTATAAGTGTCACCGTGGAAAGGAATCATGCAATTTAGGAAGTGGAGGATGTTGAGTCCGAGGTTCATCGGACCGCTCAAAATCATTCCTAGGATTGAGAAGATAGCATACAAACTCGATCTACGTTCAGGATTGAGTTAATTGCGTAACGTGTATTATGTGTCAATATTGAGGAAGTCTGATCCAATTTCTATGCATGGGATCTAGTTGGAACAAGTTGAAAGTTGAGATAATATCTCATATTAGGAGGCGCCAACGAAGAAGGCCTGTAAGAAGGAACATGTTTTATGTGAATGTTGGTGGTCAAAGTTGATTAGGAAAAATCATGCGGTCCAGGAAGTACCTTGAAACCCAAGGCATTAATGTGGTAATAATGTCCACCCCAAGTTACAGAATGAGGTTGGTCCCTATTTTGAGGACAATATTTATTTAAGGGGGAGGGTGTGATACCCCAAAAAATACCAAAAATTAATCTAATCGCGAGTTTGATTAATTAATGGGAGATTATTTTACTAAGTTGCATTATGTTGGCGATAATCAAATGTTAATGAGCTAAATAAGGGGTTAGTGTGGCTTTGGGGGTTGAAGTGTAATTTTGGAAAGTTAAGGGGCAAAAGTGTAATTTTGAAAAGTTAAGAGGCAAAAATGTAATTTGAAAAAATATGATGAACGGGATGCATATCTTTATTAAGTAGCATCCTTTTGATGATAAGGAGGTGTTAGGGGGCTACATGGATGGTTAGGGTGATTTTGGGGTCAAATTGTAATTTTTCAAAGTTGAGGGGTCAAAATGCAATTTTGAACGTGGGACCTGTTTATTACTGAGTTTAATAATAAGTATATTCTGGCAAGTGTTAGGTGAGATAGAGAATTGGCTTTCCTGCAACTTGAACAAAAAAATGAGACTGTACAAGAATATGAAAAAGAATTTGCTGCTTTAGCTCAACATGCATCTTATTTGGTTGAGGGTGGTGATATGAAAGCTAGAAAGTTTGAGACTGGCTTGACTCCTGTCATACAGGAAGCTGTCGCACCTCATAATATCTCTGATTATCACGAGATTGTAGAACGGAGGTGGTGCGAGGGTTGCAACATGAATTTTTATTATCTTCTGAAGGTACATTGAGATTTGGAGACCGTGTTTGTGTACCATATGATGCTAAGGTTAAACAGGAGATTTTGAAAGAAGCACGTCAGAGTAAGTACAGTATTCATCTGGGTAGTATTAAAATGTACATAGATTTAAAATCTTCTTATTTGTGGAATGGCATGAAAGGTGATGTAACTAAATTTATTTCCAAGTGCCTAACATGTCAGCTGATAAAGGCAGAACATTAGAAGTCGGGTGGTTATTTACAGCCTCTATCTATTCCTGAGTGGAAATGGGAGCACATAACTATGAATTTTTTGACAGGTTTACCGTGTACTCGAGACGGAAATGATGTAATTTTTGTAATAGTAGACCGTCTTACTAAGTTTGCACATTTTCTTACTCTGAATATGAAATTTTCCTTGGAAAAACTAGTTAAGTTGTATATCAATGAGATAGTTCGTTCTCAATTTTGGCAAGCTTTTCAGAAGGCTATGGGTACACAGTTGGCCGTGAGTACAGCCTTTCACCCTCAGACAGATGGTCAAAGTGAGCGTACTATACAAACCTTGGAGGATATGCTACGATCTTGTGTCATAGACTTGAAAGGTAATTAGAATTCACATTTACCACTTGTTGAATTCTCTTATAATAACAGCAACCATTCTAGTATTGATTTGACTCCTTATGAGGCGTTATATGGAAGAAAATGCAAATCTCCAGTTTGTTGGTTAGAGGTTTGGGAAGGTGAGCTTATTAAATCTGATATTATTCGTGAAACCATTGATAAGATACAATTAATTCAACAGCGTATCTGTACAGCACAGAGTAGACAAAAAAGCTATGCTGACGCGCATCGACGTGGTTTGGAACTTATGGTGGGAGACATTGTTATTATTAAAATTTCACCAACAAAAGAAGTCATGAGATTTGGTTAGAAAGGTAAGCTATCTTCGAGGATTGTCGGGCCTTATGAGATTTTGAAATGGGTTGGTGATGTAGCGTATCGAGTTGCTTTACTGCCTTCATTATCTGGAGTACATAATGTCTTTCATGTATCTATGTAGCGTAAATATTAGCCAAACTCATCACATGTGTTACATGATCAGCCGATTCACGTACAATCATATATGACTTATATTGAGCAGCCGGTGGAGATTTTGGATCGTCGGGATTAGGTATTGAGCAATAAGGTGATTCCATTGGTTAAGGTCAAATATCAATACCATGATATTGAAGAAGCTACGTGGGAGCGTGAAGATGAGATTAGGTCTAAGTACCCGCACTTGTTCACATGATCAGGTATGAATTTAGGGATTAAATTCTTTTAAGGAAGGGAGAGTGTGAGACCCCGATCTTAATTAGCTTCTAATCATTTTATTAAGTTTAAATATATTTAAATTTGATTGAAATAATATGATCATGTTATATTATTTGTATACATAAAATAAATATTGAGATTAAGTTGTGGGCCCAAAATATAATTATGTAAAACTTTGGAGGTTAAAAAGTAATTATACAAAACCTTGGGGCCAGTATGCAAATATAAAAAGTTGGTATTAGTTGCATACCATGTGTTGCTCTTGAATTAATTGTTGGGGATGAATAATCAAGGGAAAATAATAAAAAAAATGGAAAGAGAAGTTAAGTGGATAACTTAGAAACAAAAGAGAAGGGGAGGGGGGAAGACCACATTTAGGCCAAAAATAGAAACAAAGAGAATGGAAAGAGTCGGAAAAAAAAAGGGAGAAGGACTTAACATGACCTTGAGCATAATTTTTGGATGGGGATTTGCATCAACTTTCTTCTATTGGCTTGAGCATAATTTTTTTGGTAGGCTATCTTGTATTTTTTTTAAGTCTTCAAAACATGTATGATCATGTGTGCTGAAATCTGCAAACAGTCATGGAATTAGTGTAATTTTGGTGCTTAGAAAGGTATACCTTTAGCTGATATGTGGACTTGGTTATTTTATATGTTATACTAATATATGTATAGAGTGTACACCCAAAATTTTAGATTATTTAAAGTACTATTACTATGGTTTAAATTTTGTGGCTTGGAACCTCTCCTGTGAAACTGTTGCTGGACAGATTCTAAAGTCTGTCTTTGGAAGGACTTAACATGACCTTAAAATAATATTTTTGTACCAAATAAAATACAGGGATGTAGCTCTTTAAGTGTAGTTTCCATAAATATATAGTTTGACTGTAAAGGCCTTGTAATTAAATTATTATGATTTTCAAAGTACAGACTACTCCTACTGCCAATAGAAATATCGGGCAAATTATGTAACCTAAACTAGTAGTTCTTTGTATTCGGCTTAATGATGAATAACTAGGTAAATTTCAGGTCTCAAATTATTTCTTACTTGATTACCGAATTAGTTTGCACAATAGAGATTAGGTTACATGTTGGCATGTGTTGTTGATAATATGGTAAATATGACTTGACAGGGGATTAAGCCTCTTTTGAGGTACTTGATGACATTTATTTGACATATGTACATGATTATGCATATCACGTGAAGGAGGAGGAAAAAAGTGAGTTGAGAGTGTTATTTTCCGGGGTTGGAAGTTATCCGGGCAGGGTTCTCATTCTCGTTCATGTCTCGATAGTACGTACTAGCTATGCATACTACTTCTCCAAAGGAATTATTGGCGTGCCTGTGATGACGTTAGACTTTTCCTATCGGACCCGTTATATCAGTTGGTTGGGATACGAAAAGTCTCTCGTACTCAGGGAAGGTTGGCATATGCATGAGGGGTATATTTGCATATTGATATTCTCATACTTGGCTCATATTTGCCTTGAACTTGTTTATACTGTTTCGTTATACTTGTGATACCCCGAAAATACTGACAAATTAATCTAACAGTGAGTTTGATTAATTAAGGGGTGTTATTTTTATTAAGTAGCAATATATTGATGATGATTAAGTGTTAGGTAGCTAAATAAAGGGTTAGTGTGGCCTTGGAGGTTAAAAATGTAATTTTGAAAAGTTAAGGGACAAAAATGTAATTTTGGGAAAGATGATGAACGGGATGCATATTTTTATTAAGTAGCATCATTTTGATGATAATGAGGTGTTAGGGGGCTAAAGGAGGAGTTAGGGTATTTTGGGGTCAAATTGTAATTTTTCAAAGTCGAGGGGTCAAAATGCAATTTTAGAAACTTGAGGGGCCAAAGTGCAAATTTTGAAACTTTGCAAAAAGTGGCACAACCTGGGGAAAACAGGCCATGCATGATGGCCACCTCCTGGTTGTATCAAGCTGACTCAAATTGGGAAATTATAAAGTATTTTTGGATAAGATTTAATGGTGTTAAATATAAAAGGAAAATTTGGGGTGCAAAATAGAAATAAAGAGAAGTCAAGAACTCAGCTCAAGAACACGCACAGTAGCAGCCACGGGAAGGAAGGAAAAAAAGAGAAGGAAAAAAGAGGGAAGGAAAAAGGAGGAAGAAGAAGGAAGGAAAGGAAAGAAATAAAGAAGAAAAGGTTGAATTCGAACCCTAATTGGGTATGACTTTGAACCCGAAATTGTGAAAATCAGTTGCATTCAATTGAGTATATGATGTGGGAGTGTGTGTGTGTGTGTGTGTGTGTGTGTGTGTGTGTGTGTGTTCGGTTATGTTGGTATGTGATTGGGGATGGAAGAATTTGTAATGAATTCTTATTAGAATCATAACATAAGACCCTAAAACAACAAAGAAAGAGAAAACGAATTAGGGTTTTGAATTGGACTTGATTTTAAGGTGCATGGGTGTGTATTTCAGTGTGTTTTAGTGTGTGTTCTTCAATTTGGTTAATGGGTTTGGATTCAATATGGTGTAATTGTGTAAATTAAAGGGATTTATGGTGCTAATGTGTAGTTTGTGATGTAACCAAACGATTGGAATGTGAAACAAATGAGAAATTCATTCGTGATTGAAGGAGAAATGTGCCCAGGTGTGTGTGACGGCTGAAGGAGGAAGAAGATGAGTGTGTGTGTGTGTGTGTGTGTGTGTGTCTGTCCAAGGTGAACTAGTGTGTGGGTTTAATGTGAATAGTGACTGTTTTTGCCACTAAAAGTGGAAATTAGTTAAACAGTTTCTAATTTGAATTTTTAAAAATAGTTAGGGTCAGATTTAGCCAAAGTCCAAAAACAAGACCCTAGTTATTTTGAGGAGACCTGTACCGTGGAAAAAGTTCAGATTTTTCCAAGATCGGGAAGGGGGTGAACGGATGCGGAAAGTTTGAAACTTTATGATGAAATTTAAAATATCAAACGAACGCGGTTTTGAGTGAAAACATTATGAGGACTCTGGGATACTGAGAAGTTCCATTTTTCAAAATTTCGGGTCATTCCAAAGTTAGCTATTTTGGCCGAACGGACTTTTAAGCGCTCGGTCCAGACACCGGTTCGGAATTTTTGGGCGAAAATTTTGTAAAATACTTTTTAGCTCAAGAATGACTTCAGGAGGTTTAATGTAGCGTTTTAAAGTGGTTTTGAGATTTTTATGGTGTCGGGAACCCTCAGGGAGTATTTTGGTAATTTGTCACCCGGAGAGGGGTATTTTGGTAATTTTTGGTGAAGTTTTTCAAAGGACTTTTCAGTCTGAAAAGGGTTGTAAAACACCTAACAGGTTATTTTGAAGCTGATTCGGGGTATTGCGGTGATAGTAGACCCCCGGGGGCATTTCGGTAATTTGCCGCCCAGAGGAGGTATTTTGGTAATTTTTTTCTATAAAATGCTTTGAAGGACTGTTGGTTTGGAAAGGGGTGTAAGACATCCGAAAAGTTATTTTGAAAGGGTTTTTAAGATGTTTGTTGGGGCGATGGCCGCCAAGGGGTGTTTTGGTAATTTTTCCTTTAAAATTTTTTAAGGAACTATTCGGGCTGTAAATGATGTAGTACATCAAAAAAGTAGTTCTAAAGCGGTTTTAGGGTGTTGGTGGTGTAGCGGCCATCAGGGGGTATTTTGGTAATTTGCCATGTTGACGCCAAATTTTGGAAACACGCGTAATTCAGCGATTAAAATGGTGGGAAGTGAGGAATAATGCTAATACGTTGAAATAATGAGGTTGTGGCTATTGCTAATGTCTTTGTAAGCTAGGTTAAGGATCCAATTATTGGATCGGATTAACAAGCTGTCGTAAGACGCTATAAATGATTAAATGAGAAGGGGTAGAATTGGGAGTGCGTATATGTGGAATGATTTCTAACGAACTGATTATTATTTGACTAGGTGCTACAGCTCGTTACGATCAGAGATTGCGAGTTGCTTCGGCTATAAGCCAATCAGGTAAGGACAATGCGGTTCTGATATGCTAATTCATTGTTCGATTAGCATGCCATGTTGATGACGTGTTGTTGAATTCTTGTCGTTATGATTGGACACCGGTAGTCATTGTAACCGGTATATACATATTTGAATTGTGCTGTTGAGGACTTAGGGTAGAATGAATTCCCTTAGTCTGCCCTGTTGATAGAATTTAATGAGGATAATGGGTGTCCTAGTATGCTATGATTCGATTCAATTAGCATACCCATGATGTTGCGTAGGGGTTATCGTGTGTTTGTTGTGAGATGTCGGCAGTCATTGATAGCCGATATCTCTTCAATTTGGGAACACCATTGAGGACTTGCGGTAATCTTCTCTCGAGTTCGCCCTATCGTTGATGATGATGTTGTTGAGGTCGTTGCGTGTTGTTGTGAAATGTTGGCATTTATTGGTAGTCGACATTTCTCTTATGTAAGAACGTTGTTGAGGGCTTGTGGTAATCTTTTTCCAAGTCCGCCCTGTTGATGATGTTACGTTGAACTATTGCTGTTAGATCTGAACACCGGTTGATATTCTGATCCGGTATTCCTTGTTGAGCTGTGTTGTTGAGGACATAAGGTGGAATCATTTTCCCTTAGTTCGCCCCGTTGATGAAGTCATGTTGCTTGGTTGTAAGGTGGTTAGGGAAAGCACTCTAAATAAGTTTCCTGCTTGTTGACAGTGTCTCTTCTATTTACTTGAGACTGAGATGAACATCCCATAAGATGGGACATCAATATGAGGATGATGGCCTGTGAAACATGATCACTTGCAAAGAGGATGTAGGGCGCTCGAGTCGAGTCTGTCATGTCTGGTCGAGTCTAGTCTGTCGTGTCTGAGTTGCATTGCATTTGATTTTCTTTTGAGGTTAATGATTTTAATGACTTGTATTTCCTTGATGTTTATCTTTTCAATTTCATGTTTTAGTGTTCACTTGCATAGTCGGTCAGTCAGTCTTGTCCATAAGAAGGTGGCAATAATGTTGTTTTGTTGGGCCTTAAAGCCGCTCAGTCTAACAAAAGAAAACTTATCGTTTGACAAGTTATGTTGATGCTGAAATTTATTGATTACTCTTGATTCATTGTTATCGTTGAGATGATTATTATTCTTCCGAGTCTCTTGAATCATTTGTACACGATACTCCTCGTGTTGTCTTTACTGGGCGATTTGCGCTCATTCCTTATGTTGTATTGTGCAGGCTATAAGGTTGATCAAGGAGAACCTTCTAGAAAGGAAAAAGAAACAAGTTAGAAAAGTTGAGCAAGGGGATCAGTTGTGTGAGGTAAGACCAGCTGGAAATTGTGGGATAAAGATGAAGTTGCAAGATCGGTTGAACGAGTCCTACGACTATAATCATATATTAGGTTGTCAACATTCATGTTGTTTAAAGACCTGAAAGTCTTCCGCTGCAGTACGATGTATGTTGTAAAAAAATTTTGTAAGGATACATTTTGGAGCGTTTATTAATGATGTAAGACTATGAGGAAGTAGTTGCTCTGTATTCAGCACAGGGTTTTGAATATGATTATGATCGATAACTCAGCTCGGTGATGTCACTAGGGTTGAGGGTGTCGCAATACTTAGCGAGATCAAGTTAATATCTAGGTCTTGCTTGCCATTCTTGTATATGTTCTACAAGATTTCAGATCTTGTTCGATTTGCTATTCTCGTTTCTTTTGATGACAAGTGTGAGCAGATGGTTGTATGTGATACTCGATAGGTTAACTTATTCTTAAGTACGTAGGTATCATCTGTTCAAGTGACTTACATGTTTATACTAACCGTGCATAATATAATCAATTCATGTTTGGACTTAAAAGCACCAGATACCCTACAGGGCCGTCAAACTGACCCATTCTCGATACTTTTTTTATAGGTTCGGAGTCGGAATATCTGCCCAGGGACGAAAAGGAGTACCTTGGTGAGGAGCAAGAGTATTACGCTGTGTGAGCAAAGTTTTAGTTGTTCTTCTTTTGTTTTGGAGTGTAGCACTTGTATAGGAGAGAGGTGGTCTGTAATATAATGTTATGTTCAGTCTTTTCACTTATGGACGACTGTAACGTTTAAGCATACTTCTGTTGTTTCTTTTGAAGTTTGTAGTAAAGCTCTGTTTATCCTTGAGGTATATATGTTAACCAGCTTGTTTAGCGTTGCATTTCCTTCCGGGGGGTGTGACATCAAGTGGTATCAGAGCTATAGTTTCTTAGAAGCCAGGCTAAGATCTTCGGAATTGATTAATTTATTTGATTTTGAAATTTGGTGTGGCCTAAACATATTTTTTTGCCTGTTCAGGTGTGATTTATGCCGGGCCAGAGAGAGGAAAGTACCGTGGGGCAGGCTACACAAGGAACTGCGCTTTTATAGGAGATCATTGGGTTAGTTGGACGTATAGCCAATGCCCTAGAATATTCAGAAAACAATCAGCAGCATAGTCAGGTTGGTGATAGTTCTCAGATAAGATCTGTTATAGCTACTGATGATCTGGCCTTGCTTGAAAGGTTTGTTAAGCTTAAGCCTACTCTAATCGCGAGTGGCGCTAATTCAAATGAGGCAGAGACATGGATAAGCAATAAAGAGAAATTATTTTAGAGAATGCAATTAACTCATGCACAGAAAGTTTCTTTGGCTTCCTTTTATTTGAGTGAGGATGCAGGGTTTTGGTGGAAGACGACTGATGCAAAGTGGACAGTCAGTAACTTTATAAGAACTTAGGACTTGTTTACTAGTGAGTTTAATAATAAGTATATTCCGGCAAGTGTTAAGAGAGATAGGGAATTGGCTTTCCTGCAACTTGAACAGAAAAACAAGATTGTACAAGAATATGGAAAAGAATTTACTGCTTTAGCTCGACATGCATCTTATTTGGTTGAGGGTAGTGATAGGAAAGCTAGAAAGTTTCAGCCTGGCTTGAATCCTGACATACAAGAAGCTGTCGCACCTCTTAATATCTCTGATTATCACAAGATTGTAAATCAGGCACTTAATATTGAGAGGACTTTGGGTGCGGTTTAAAAGAGCCAAGAGGGCACATATGAGTTTATCCAGGCCTCCGGTGCCACGGTGGTAGGCAAGAACATTTTCTTCTACATCTGGTGGTAGGAAATTTCTGAGAACAGATATGAGGAGTATGGCATATGCACCTTGACCCCAGACACAGGGATTTTTGCCTCGACTATTTATAATTGGACCATGACCTCAGCCTAGGCCTAGCGTGAGGCCTACTCAGTATGTACCACCTCAACAACAGCCTCCACGGGTAGTTAGTCGATATTGCACATTTTGTGGTATGACTAGGCATACAGAAGAGGTTTGTAGGAAGAGAAAGAGGACATGTTTTGCATGCGGGGCACAGGTGGCATTAGATGAGGGATTATCCTAAGAATAAAGGATATGTGGCTACTACTGCTAGGGATGCATTTGGTACTGGTATTTGTACTGGTAGAAGGGTGAATTAACCAATGATAAAGGCTAGAGCATTTGCACTGGGACAGGATGAGGTACATGGATCGCCTGCTGTTGTTGGAGGTACTGTTTTAGTTTCTGGTATTTTGGCTAGAATATTGATTGATCCTGACTCTACACATTCATATGTTGCCTCACATTTCATACATCATTTGCCTATGCTATCGAAGTCTTTACCTTTTATGGTCAAAGTCAAGACCCCTGTGGGTGATTCTTTGTATACAAATAGAGATGTACAAAGCATGTGAGATTAACATGAATAACCATGTATTGCATGCCAATTTGATTGCACTGCCTATGAGAGAGTTAGATGTTATTTTGGCTATAGATTGGTTATCCCACAATCATGCTAGTGTTGACTGTTTTACAAAAATCGTTACGCTTACTTTACCAGATCAGTCACTATGTATGTGGAGGATAAAAGTCCAACTGCTATCCTAATATTTCTGCCTTACGTGCTCAAAAATTACTTGGTAAGGGCTATCTGGGGTATATTGTGTATGCTATTGACTGTTCGAAGATAATGAGTAGGCTGAAGGATATCCCTATTGTTCGGAAATATTCAGATGTATTTTTGCAAGACTTGATTACTCTACCACCTGATAGGGAGATAAAATTTGTTATTGAACTTGTCACAGGCACTGTACCTATATCTAAAGCTCCCTACAGAATGGCACAGGCACTGTACCTATATCTAAAGCTCCCTACAGAATGGCTCCTGCTAAATTGAAGGAGTTAAAGGTGCAATGACAAGATTTACTTGGTAAAGGCTTTATTAGACCAAGTACTTCACCTTGGGGTTTGCCTGTATTATTTGTTAAGAAAAGGGATGGTACCTTGCGTTTATGTATTGACTACAGACAGTTAAATCAGGTAACCATAAAGAATAAATACCCATTAGCCCATATCAAGGATTTGTTTGATCAATTACAAGGAGCAAAGATATTTTCTAAATTGGATTTGAGGTCAGGTTCTATCATCAGTTAAAGTTAAGGGAGGTGGATGTCCCTAAGACTGCATTCCGGACTAGGTATGGTCATTACGAATTTCTAGTTATGCCATTTGGGGTAACTAATGCATCCGCAGCGTATTCAAATCATACTTGGATAGGTTTGTGGTAGTCTTTATTGATGATATTTTGGTTTATTCTCGAGATATGCAACAGCATGCTCAGCATCTCAGACTTGTTTGGCAAACCTTATGGGATAAAATGTTGTATGCCAAATTTGAAAATTGTATGTTTTGGTTGGAACAAGTTACTTTTCTGGGGCATATAATATTAGGTGCAGGAATATCAGTGGATCCGGCTAAGATTGAGGCTATACAAGTTGGAAAACGCCTTCAACAGTATCGGAGGTACGTAGTTTTTTGGGGTTAGCCGAATATTACAGTAAATTTGTTGAGGGATTTTCTAAAAATTGCTGGCCCATTATCTCATTTGACCAAGAAGAAAGTAACTTTTATTTGGGATGATAAATGTGAGGACAGTTTTCAGGAGTTGAAACATAGATGGGTCAGTGCACCTATTTTTGTTCTACCTAACGGAAATCATGATTTTGTAATATATAGTGACGCATCTCATAAAGGTTTGGGTAGTTTGCTAATGCAAAGAGGTAAGATAATTGCTTATGTGTCACGTAAATTGAAGCCATATGAAGGGAATTATCCTACTCATGATCTAGAACAATCAGCTATTGTTTTTGCCTTGTATAAGTGGAGACATTATTTGTATGGAGCAGTATTTGAGGTCTACACTGATCACAAGAGTTTGAAATATTTCTTTTCACAGAAGGAATTGAATATGAGACAACATATATGGATGGAATTATTAAACAATTATAGTTGTTCTATTTCATATCACTCGGGTAAGGCTAATGTGGTCGCTAATGCCTTAAGCTAAAAGAATGTGATTGCTAGTTTAATGCTTAAGGAATGGGATATGTTGACTGATGTGTGTGATTGGAGGCCGCATGCAACTAGGATGGGATTTTTATTTGCTAATAGTAAAGTTTAGCCAATGCAATTGATACAGGAAGCTCAGGGAAGGGATTTAGAGTTGCAGAAAATTAGAACGGAGGTGGAGCAAGGGTTGCAACCTGAATTTCAATTATCTTCTGAAGGTATATTGAGATTTGGAGATTGTGTTTGTGTACCAAATGATGTTGAGGTTAAACAGGAGATTTTGAAAGAAGCACATCAGAGTAAGTACAATATTCATCCGGGGTACCACTAAATGTACAGAGATTTAAAATCACATTATTGGTGGAATGGCATGAAAGGTGATATAGCTAAATTTATTTCCAAATGCCTAACATGTCAGCTGGTAAAGGCAGAACATCAGAAGCCGGGTGGTTATTTACAGCCTCTATCTATTCCTGAGTGGAAATGGGAGCACATAACTATGGATTTTGTGACAGGTTTACTGCGGACTCGAGACGAAAATGATGTAATTTGGGTAATAGTAGACCGTCTTACTAAGTCTGCACATTTTTTTACTCTGAATATGAAATTATTCCTTGAAAAAACTAGCTAAGTTGTATATCAATGAGATAGTTCTTTCGCATGGAGTTCCTGTTAGTGTTGTTTCCGACATGGATCCACATTTTACTTCTTGATTTTGGCAAGATTTTCAGAAGGCTATGGGTACACAGTTGGCCGTGAGTACAACCTTTCACCATCAGACAGATGGTCAAAGTGAGCGTACTATACAAACCTTGGAGGATATGTTACGAGCTTGTGTGATAGACTTGAAAGGTAGTTGGAATTCACATTTACCACTTGTTGAATTCTCTTATAATAACAGCTACCATTCTAGTATTGATATGGCTCCTTATGAGGCGTTATATGGAAGAAAATGCAGATCTCCAGTTTGTTGGTCAAAGGTTTGGAAAGATAAGCTTATTAAATCTGATATTATTCGTGAAACCATTGATAAGCTACAATTAATTCAACAATGTATCCGTATAGCACAGAGTAGACAAAAAAGTTATGCTGACACTCATCGACGTAGTTTGGAATTTATGGTGGGTGACTTTGTTTTTATTAAAATTTCACCAACAAAAGGAGTCATGAGATTTGGTTAGAAAGGTAAGCTATCTCCGAGGTTTGTTAACCCTATGGTTGGATAACCTAGGCTTACATCTTGTTTTGATGATAACTACACATTGATTATGTTCTAATGTGTGCTTTGAGTGTATTCTTAGTAGGTATATACATGCACACTCATGAAGACACATTTGAGAAGTTGGATAGATGGATTAAAGCCAAAGAAGCTTAAAGTTATAGTGGACATGCTATTGAAGCTTCATCAAGTCCAATGTCAGATAGTAGCAAAGAATGCATCGGCTAAGTTACTATCGATTATAATTGATCTTTACTATTATGTAACTAGTCTTGGTTTGATGCTTGGATTGATGACTATGACCTAAAAAGACCTTAGGACACCTTGTGCATTGCATGTGAGTTCATAACCTTTCACACAAGTGTGGTTCTTGAAAATGAGTGAACTTTGGAGCTCACTCAGATTTTCTTAAAGCCTATTTTGGTGGTAATCTTTTCATATCTTGATAAAACTTTTCATTAGCTTTCCAACACAAAAAACGGCACCTCAATCCGATTTTTCTAGAGAAAGTTATGCCCAAAATAGGAAAAGGGGTTCCGTGAGGCAGCCGATAGGCAGTAGGGTAATACAGTCGACTGTATTTGAATCCAGTCGACTTCATTGGTCAAAATTCAGTTCCAACGGCTATTTTCAAGGACAAAACTCCAACGGCTATTTTAGAGGGAACCCAGTCGACTGCATTAGAAATACAGTCGACTGCAATGGCAGTTTTGCCAATATTATGCCTATAACGGCTATATTTCATTTGCTCTCTATATAAATGATTTGGGGCTTCATCATACACGATGAAAACCACATTCTAAGCCTCCATTCATTAGAGAAACATCAAGGCTCATAGATTAAACTTTTCTCTCTTCATCTTCATGATTTTACATCATTAAAGAGAGCATCTTTGTGAGCATTTCTTTGATTGAGAGTGAGCATACTTCAAGTCATCAATTCTCTCATCTCTCTATTGTACTAGAGCTTCATTTGTACTCATTTCCTTTCAAGAGGGTTTCTTTGTACACATTTGATCTTTGTAAAAGGATTGTGATCAAGGCTTGGGTTTGTCAAGTCTTGGGTGAGCTTTGTGGATTCAAGGCTTGTGCTTGGTGTGGGGATATCACCAAGTGTTGTAAGGGTTTTGATCTTGACCCGAAAGAAGATTGTTGCTAGTGAATTCTAGTGCTCTTGCAAGGGACTTCCTTGAAGAGGTGGATGTAGGCTTGAGGGTAATTCAAGCCGAACCATTTAAATCTCCTTGTCAAGTATCTCTAACTCAATCTCTTTACTTATTGTTCTATAATTGATTAAAATTGTGTAGTTAGCATCTTCATTGATATATTGCTTGGATTGATTAAGTTTCATGATTGTGTTTTGTTTAAGCTCTCCATTAATTTTTAAGAATTCTATTCACCCCCCTCTAGGGTTGTTTTATTGTTTTCAGTAAGCTATCTCCGAGATTTTTTGGGCCTTATGAGATTTTGGAACGAGTTGGTGATCTAGCGTATCGGGTTGCTTTACCGCCTTCATTATCTGGAGTACATAATGTCTTTCATGTGTCTATGTTGCGTAAATATCAGCCAGACACATCACTTGTGTTGCATGATCAGTCGGTTCACGTACAAGCAGATATGACTTATATTGAGCAGTCGATGGAGATTTTGGATGGTTGGATCAGGTATTGAGGAATAAGGTGATTCCATTGGTTAAGGTCAAATGGCAAAACCGTGATATTGAAGAAGCTACCTGGGAGCGTGAAGATGAGATTAGGTCTAACTGTCTAAGTACCCGCACTTGTTCACATGATCCAGTATGAATTTAGGGACTAAATTTCATTTTAAGGAGAGGAGAGTGTGAGACCCCGATCTTAATTAGTTACTAATCATTTTATTAAGTTTAAACATATTTAAATTTGATTTAAATAATATGATCGTGTTATATTATTTGTATACATAAAATAAATATTGAGATTAAGTTGTGGGCCCAAAATATTATTATGTAAAACTTTGGAGGTTAAAAAGTAATTATGCAAAACCTTGGGGACAATATGCAAATATGAAATGTTGGTATTAGTGGCATACCCTGTGTTGCTCTTGAATTAATTGTTGGAGGATGAGTAATCAAGGGAAAAGTATAAGAAAATGAAAAGAGAAGTGAAGTGAATAACTTAGAAACAAAAGAGAAGGGGAGGGGGGAAGACCACCTTTCGGCCAAAAATAGAAACAAAGAGAAGGGAAAGAGTTGGAAAAGAAAATGGGAAAGAGAAGTTCAGTGTATGTTGTAAGTGTGCAGAAAATGGGAAAGAGAAGTTCAGTGTATGTTGTAAGTGTTTGGGCGCGCACTCTTACCCGAGAGAGAGAGAGAGAGAGAGAGAGAGTGAGTGCAGTGCAAAAAAATAACACAAGAATTTGAAGATAAAAAGGTAATAAAAAAGCACACTTAATTTAACATTAATGAAAGCCATATTAAAAAGACACGAGGCTCTGGTGATCTGGGTAATGTGAAAACTTGAATGTGATTTCAAAAGTTTGTGGAGCCATGCCTATGCGGTGGATGCCATCACACCACAGAAAAAAGGCAATAACTTGAGGAATCATGCGTGACCCGAAGAAGAAAAGTATTCAGCTAGCATGCATGCAAGTGGATCTTGAAACAGGAACCAAACCAAACCAAACCAAACCAAAAATGGGTCTAACCAAGACTTGGAGTATGACACCCTCCATACGAAGAGGAGGGAGGGGGAGTTCCCTGTTAAAGCTAGAATGCCTTCCTACAGTATCAAGAAAACTGCCACAAACAATACATGCAGCGAAGTTGCGGTCAAAGCTAGAATGCCTCTCTGTTTGTGAGTATATTTCATTATCCTCGTGATTTGGGACCTATGGACCCCATCAGAAACACAAATGGATGATCTCTATGGATCAGGTGGATGCCCATCAAAATGTCCATCACCGTTACAATTCAAATCCAGCCATATCACAAAATCACTTATGCATAAAGAGGTATTTGACTAACAATTCCTATGTATCGGTGGCTAAATCTTTGAAGAGGTATTCACGTTTAATTAGATAATATAATGACCATATCAATATTGGAAAACAACATTCAGCGGGTAACATTTCAGTTTGCAATAATCTGAATTTCATCTCCTTTGTTTTTTCTATTGAGCCTTGACAGAAAGCTTGTGAATCCTTGGAAAGGAGTGAAGACAACTTAGGCACCGTTTGAGCACGAAGTGAAAAAACGCGAGTGACTTAGGCGTGCGTATTTTGATTGGTTCAATGCGTTGAAAAATTGACCGTTAACCCAAAATGGGATCCCCAATGAGTCCTTGGGTGCGAGCAAAATGGGTTGGAAACAAGCATTTCGCCCCACTATAATCAAAACTTCTTCTTCATTAAATTATTTCAACCATTCCATCCGGATATCAAACCGCCAACACTTTTACTTTGAGTTATGCTGCTCCTTCCCTCTCGGTCACCATTTCAGTGCAAAATTCATTACCTTTGTTATGTATCTTTTATCATTTTTATCAATTTGATGTACATATGTAATTTATAATTGTACACGCATTACAAATGTGGACGACCCATGTGGGATATATAATAAATAATAAATGTGATCAGCTTATGACAGAACTCCTGGGCCATGCGGGATAGTCAATTAAATAAAATAAAGACAGACAATCAGTCGCCTTGAGACATTATTATTTAGGTACAAATAGAGTAATCTGGAAGTAAAGTTAGTCCCAGCAAATAATTGTTGGAGTAGAAAGCAAAACCCAGTTGTGCAACTTGGACCTTTAATAAACTCCTGGTGGCGGTGGGCTGTCTTTTTCGTCGGGAACAAAACAACTTTTGCGTGTGTAAACCATTCCGCTTCAGGGCTAATATATATATATATATATATATATATATATATATATATAAATATAAAATATACTCCTAGAAGCAATAACAATTCCGCACACACTTATTGAAATGCCATTACCTGGTTTTTGAGGTTGAATTGTTATTTTCACTTTATTGCCAAACATTTCATATTGGTAGATTAGTATTTCACCGTAAATTTTGTAATGAGAAAGTATTAGTGGCAATTTGTTGCAACTGTTTTACTGAACATGTAAAGTTACAATTTTTTGTTTTTAATTTCAATTTTTTGGATACGACTGTGTATTCTATTTAATACATTAATTAAATTGGGAATATAAGTCCATAACAGATTGAAAAAGTAGACAATCTAGGAGAATTAGAAAGGGGGACGCACAATGAGCAGATTTAGGGGAAAGGAGAATGGAAAGATTCAAAAGGAAGATAATGGGATTTAGAGAGGGTCATTAGTTTTTTTAGTTGGATTTTAATAAAAGAATTTTTTATAAAGGAATTGTCTAACGGAACGGAAGAAGAAGAGCATGCCCAAATAAAATTTTGTGACAGTTACCTGAGTTGTAGAAAAATACTTACAACCCTTCATGTATTAATAATTAATTGTCTCGACATATTTTTAATAACTTTTATTCAGTGATGCTAAGAAGTACTATTAAGAATTATAGGATAAAAATAAATAAAAATATTTAACTTTAATTTTACCAGGTTCATATATATTTTTGTAGAAGTAACTAAAGTGGATTTGTCCAACCAAACAAGTAATCAATTAGCCGGCCCTAGAGGCTAGCGCTAGCAAAACCATAACCTGATTTTTGTGTTTAGGTCACGTGTAAACGTTGTATATGTCCGGATAAGATTCACTTGTCCCGAAGGAGACACGATGGAAGACAACTGTAAAGTCTTGAATGAATGAATGATTTGGAAAAGTATATATATATATATATATATATATATATATATATATATATATATGCCTGATTTGGTGGCCCAAATTTCCAGCGGCCTGGAATGTACTACAATACAATCTTGTTTTACCATTTACTGTCATAATATATTTTTATTTAAGCAAGAGTTATTACTAAGGGACCAGAACTGACTAGCAATTGATTGATGAAGTGTCCTTTTGAGTAAAACTGCCCATGGTTAGTTGGTTATGCAACAAAAAGAAAATGTTGTTGATTTTTAAAATCACTACTACAATGGGCCCTTTTGTAGTAATCTTTTCAAACTAACTGCTTCGTTAATCCGCATTTACAAAAATGACTGATTTTTTTTCCAGACGCCATCTTATTTTTTAGACTTAATTATAGTAGTTGGTAAGGAAAACAAGAAAGTTTTCTATATCGACTCCCACTCGGTTATCCATCTATGAAATTAGAAATTTGGATTGGACGATTAAATTATTTGATGATAAGGTGTTAGGCATCTCATCCTACCTCGAGACAGTCTCTACTTTGCATTCTCTTGATTTTCTTGTCTTTGATTTCCACCTAAAAATATCTTTTAATTAGATCTCACACATTTGATCTCCGATTGAACTGATTTTTATTTCGTTAGATTCATAATAATTTTATGCTCTTCAGTTGGAGCTTACAGTGATTATAATTTCATATGTTTATATCAAATTACTAACATGTGGGTGATATTCGAATTCGAAAGTCATTTTTAAAAGTAGTGCCTTATATGTGACACGCCAGTTTTATATTCGATATGGTATAATCATGATTTTGTGTGCAGCATCACCAGGTGCTCTGACCCTCAAATTGCGGGATGGGCTTAGCGCCATTGCCGGCTCAATCAAATTGCGGGATGGGCTTAGCGCCATCGCCGGCTCAATCAAACTGCGGGATGGGCTTAGCACCATCGCCAGTTCAATCAAACTGCGGGAGGGGCTTAACGCCATTGCCAGCTCAATCAAACTGGGGGATGGGCTCACAACCTTAAAGCCATCGTCGGCTCAATCAAACTGCGGGATCGGCTCACAACCTTAAAGCCATCGCTGGTTCAATCAAACTGCGGGATGAGCTTAGCGCCATCGCCTGCTCCATCAAACTGCGAGATGGGCTCACAACCTTAAAGCCATCTCCGGCATAATCACTAGGAGCTCTGGCCCTCGCAGTAGGATGGGCTCACAACCTTGAAGCCATCGCCGGCAAACCTTAAAGCCATCAACATCACACTCGCATGGGTCTCCGACACGAAGACTTCCCTACAACGGACACTAAACACTGAGCGGCAACCATGCCGACTCATGTTGCTGTTGATCGTCGGAGTGACCCGAGGGTCACTCCAACGGGAGCAGGTCCTCGGAGGGCACTGATCCTAGTCCGCCTGGCAGTTGGCTACAGGGGCAACCCTTACCGCTGTCAGGTTCTCTACGCATCTCTTGACGCACCTTGTGGGATTCAGTAAGGGCTTGGACTGGTGGCTGAGGCAACGGGCTACTCTGATCATGCTATTGCGGCGCGATCAATCTTCTCAGACGGGCAGAGAGATACTGCAAGGGCAGGGCAGCATGAACTTGGGGACTGGCAATCCAACGGAGAATCAATACTTTAGACCCCCTGGCGACGTGTCGCTCCCAGGGGATGACACATTTTAACTTATGACACATTCTCATTTTTGCCTATAAATAGTGGACTTTGAAGCTTACTCAAGGATCTTTTTCTCATTTGGACTTTTCACTTTCTCTCTCTAAAAAGACATTCTCTTTGGAATTCTAGTGGGAGAAACACACTTGAACTTCTGTCACCGGACCCTCGACGCTGCACCCTTGACTCGGACTGTCGACCGTCTGCCTTGTTCGTCGTCGCCCTACCTGCATGGTGCTGCCAGCCCTCGCGACCTGTCTGGGGAGCCTTGCTCTCAGCCCTTACTCCGTCCTTGCTGTCTCCCACTTTGTCTACCTGAAAGCTGACTCAGACTGCATCCTTTGTTGCACCTCCCCGTAGCAGCGAACCCTTTTCCATCTCAACATAGACGAATATTAGTTTAGTTTTTATTCACTTTAGATTTAGATGGTTAATCTGAAAAGATTGTCATTAAGTTTTGAAATATTTTGGATTTAAGTACTTGCTATTTATTATGTGCATGAACTTTTAGATGCTTTGGTCTACCAATATACTAACAATTATGTTAAAAACGCAATTGAATTCGGGGCACTATAACACGTGTGTAAGTGATGCGGCACTTTATGGATTAAGCAATCTCTCCTCTTCTAGTTTGTTTGATTGTGTAACTATATAATAATATAATATGATGAGTAAAGTTGAAAATTCAATGTCAACTCTATTGCACACTTGGTTTTCAGTATGAAGAGGCCAAAGTCAAGTACCGGCGGGTGAAGGGGTGGGAAATACCATAATGCATGGGTAAGACTTCGATTTTTTGAAACTCTTTGTTTTGACGTACGTATAAATATGAAGGTTTTCTCTATTATTACGTGCTTATCCTTTCTTCAATTGTATTGAAAAATTTATGTCTTAACTAAGAATAAAAATGACTTCGAAACACGTTACAACGAATTATTCAAGTTTGTTTTTGCTTCCACTGAAATAAGTGCATAGTGCGTTGTTAGCAAATAGCCTCCAAGACACAAAGGATCGTGACGATGAATATCATTTGTAATGATGATCAATACCACATACAAATGTGTATAGATTTCTTGATAATGTTCATACAAGAAAGAATTATAATTTGAACTCCAAAACGGACAATATCTTATAAAAAAAAACACCAAGAAGTTCAACTTCCTGAACCCGTGATTGCTGACTGTTTCAATGAGAAGGAGAGGCTCCGTGAAAATGGACCAGATTTAGTAGGTGGTGCCAGTGTGGCTGCCTCCATAAGAGCTGGTCCTAGTAGTCGACAAAGAAAGGTGTACATGTGAAAGGGAAGATGAATTATATTAGCAAGAAAAGACTTTGGAACGTATGTCTTCTTTCCGTGGGTTCTGGCTGGAGCTAAACCAGCAAAGCACGAAATCTGCGGAGACCGCAACCTTCTTAGTATTAGTATATATACTGATATTGATATTGATTGATTAATTAAACTTAATTACAAAGGAGGAGCGCCAAGCCATTATTGGTGCTAGGAAATAATATTGCTCATTTAGCAATAGGAATTACTAGGAAATCTAGATGCACCATGGTCTGAGAGCTTATTTCATATCCTCTCGAGGAAGATTGTCATGGACTTATCACATGGATGATTAGTATAAATAAAAAGGCGCGTATGAAAGTATATCCGCTGAATTACGGAATGGGCATTGACGTATGATGTCACGACTTAACGTACTAGGCTTTTACCCTAACATCCTCTAAAAACTAAGAACCACCGGGAAAAAGAAAAAAAAAAGTTTCAAGACCTCGTCTTGGTATAACTTGTTGTATTTGTGTGAGAATGTTCTTGGATACACATTAAGATGTTGTCATTTGTATTGTTAATAAATGAATCAAATTTAGCAAAAGACATCGAGAATTTCTGTAGTGACTACAGATGTGTACTTCTTTGTATCCAAAAAGACATATTAGTCATATTTTGACAGCAAAAATTAAACTTTTAGCGACGAAGTGCACTTATGCAATAACACTATTGATTCCGGTTATTAAATATACTTAAGTATAATTATTATTATAATAGTGATGTTGTACAACCGACAAATCGATTAAAGGATTACAAAAACTTGACTTAAATTGTCCGAAAATGACTCAACTTTTTTTTTGGGGTTAATTTAGGGTTGGGGGAAGGGGGGGGGGGGGGGGTTGATTTGCCATTTTGCTGGTTTAGTCTATTATTATGGGCCTATCCTTTCTTCAATTCAGTTGGAGAATTTATTTTGTGATGGGGAATGCCTTAATGCATGGGTAAGATTCATCTATTCTTTGAGACTCTTTCTTTTTAGGGCTAATAATTACACCTATGTCCCTGAGGTTTGTGGGTAATTACAGGCAAGGACAATAGCTTGGACAAATTACACTTGTGTCCATTGACCAAATGGAACCCTAAAAATCCTAACGGTTTTAACAAAATAACTTTATTGCCCTTATGTTAGAAAGTTATTTTCTAAAATGCCATTGTCTCTTTTTTGAAAAGAAAATCAAAAAAGAAAAACCCTAATTTTTCTTACTCTCTATCTCTTCCCCCACCCTTTCCCCACCCACTTTGCAGCCACCCACACCCCGGTCCTTCGTGGCCCCCCCAACCCTCCCTCCCCCGGTCACCCCCACCCACCCCATCTGCCTCCACCCTTTGCCATCGCTACAATCATTGACCCCTTCCCCGTCGCCGCAACACCCTCCCTTTTCCCCGACAACCGCACCCACCCTCCCCCGTTGCCGCACATCTTTCTCTCCTTGACGACCCAAGAAATGACGACGACCACTCCTCCCCCTTCCCCATCGCTTCTGAATTAGAAGGCTATAGATTGATTCGTTGAGAAAAAATTGAATTGAATTACTGAATTGAATTGAAATGGGGTTTAGAGAGAGAAAGGGTTGTCGGCGGTGTCTCAACGACGTGGGTTTGCCAAGGGGCTTGCCGGCGGTGTATCGGTGGTGTGGGTTTGCCAAGGGGCTTGCCGGCGTGGTGGGGTAGGTTTGCCAAGGGGCTTGCCGGCGTGGTGGGGTAGGGCGAGTCTGTTGGATGGCGGGCCGAGAGAGGATGCCGGTGGCGTGGGGTGAGGGAGGAAGCTTGGGCTGCTGCCGGCGGTGAGATCATTGGAGAAGAGAAACCCTAATTTGAAAATTAGGGTTTCAAATCCTCCTAATCAAAAGCTTAATTTGCAAATTAGGGTTTTGAAACCCTAATTTTAAGGTTTCAAAACCCTAAATTTTAAATCAGGGTTTCAAATCCTCCTAATCAAAAGCTTAATTTGCAAATTTAGTTGCAAATCCTAATTTAAAAAAATTAAGGTTTAATTTGAAAATTATAAAAATTATTTAGGATATATTGTACAAGGGCAATATTGCCATTTTTAAAATACATAATGATGAAGAGTACACTTTTTGGATGGAACCCTAACGGATGGATACGGGTGATACATTTGAAACACTTTTAGTCACGGAATGTTACATTTTGAAACTGTGTCCTTGACTGTAATTACCCCTAACCTCAGGGACATAGGTGTAATTAGTCCTTCTTTTTATGTATAAATAAATGTGCAATGTGAACTGCCATTTTGTTTGGTTTCCTCTATCTTTATATGCTTATCCTTTCTTCAATTCTGTTGATTTTTTTTTTGGGTGACTTAAAAACATTTTTGTTGGTACATGACTTAGAAACAGAATGTGTTTTAGTTTTATATCGTTTTTTTTTTATAGAAAAGTGAGTTGCTAGGTTGCCACTAAAGCAGCATACTTATTTTTTCTGACCGGCAAGTTTCGACCTTTATCAACAAATTCAGTTTTCAACAGTCAATTAATCCTGCAAATTTCACCCTCAATCCTCCTTTCGTATGCATACCCTTACATCTATAAAATGAGTTGTTTGACTCTAAAAGCCCAATGGGAAATTACTGTATTTGCCTAAAAAAAAAGGATAATTATAGTAATGTATATGAAGTTAGGGTGAAATTACAGGCGCGTCCATTAGTTTAGACAAATTACACTTATGTTCGTTGACCAAAAGGAATACAATAATACATAATGGTTTTAACGAAAAGACCTAATTGCCCTTGACTTTGAAATTAAAGTTTTGAAATACCATCCCTCTCCCCCTTTTATCCTCATGCCAATGTCAATGTAGCACCACCTCCACTGTGCCGGCATCATCACCGCACCACCTTCACCTTGTCGTTGCAGCACCATCGCCGCTGCAACGGTCGCCGCCATCATCAACCTCAACCAGAATCATAACAATCCCATTTCACCATCACCCATTTCATCATTTTCACTCATCTCCCCTGGCTTCTTCGCCTGTAACTTACCCCAAATAGCCCTTACAGAGGCAGCTTCAGCCATTTTCGATGGCAAAACCATGATGATCAGAGAAAGAAACCACCTCAATCTGATGGTCCACATCCTTCCATGGACCGTATTTCGTGAAGATCTGACAACCGACTTACTCCCATTTCCCTTCAGCCCGACCAAGTTTGGCGCCGATGATTACTCCTCCCCTGTCCTCCAGAGAAACGCCGTTGCGGCACTCCATGTAACACCCTGAACTGTGATATGTCTAGCCGGTTAGTTTATTATCTAGGCGACGACTTTTATACGCGAGATTTAACGTAGATTTCTATTAGCGAAATTTTATCGGTAACATTAGCGTCGATTAGCGTGATTGAATTTTTAATAAATATTTAGGAATTTATTTGGACAAAATTGAAAAGAGTAACCTATGTTATTTTTTCAAGATCTACACAGTAAAATTTTCAGATGTTTTGGAACTCGGGAAGCGTGCTAACTAATTTTATTCATAAAAGAGATTTCGGTGTATTTTAAAATAGTAAATTAAGTTATTAAATTATGATACTTTTATAATAGTCTTATATAGCTATGATAATTTATATGCCAGAGTTTCAAAAGTTTTTAAAGTCGTTTGCTATTTTTAACGGTCTTAGCAGTGTAGCGCCCGAACGGATTTAGCGTAACGCTTCATTAGCAAATAGTTATTAAATTATTTCTAAGGATCTCTTCTGAATAGATTTAGACAAAGTGCAAAACAGAAACTCCCCTTAATGTTGGGAAACCTTCGACGTGAAAATTTCTCAGATTTTTCCGGGCATAGGAAGTGTCTCAAACAATTTTATTTTCAAAATAAGCTTTTGAATTATTTAACATAGTAAACAAGATTTTTCTAAACCTAGAATTTCATAGTGATCTAAAATTATAGTGATTCTTGAGTGGTTTAAATGTATTCTTTTAGGTTATATCCAAGTGGATAATGGTACGTTAGGCATCGGGGGCGAATAGGAAATTTTACAAAGTACGAGGGGCGGTTTGGTACACTTTACTCACTTAAGAGAAACTTAATACTTAGGCGTGCTCGAGCGGTAATGAATGATGTCCTTGTGGTTTGTTATTTAGGTTTCGGTAGTCAAGAGATAGGATCGACTGTTGATCGAGCTCAAGAACCAATTACTGAGCATGTAAGTATTCCTGCCATATTCCTCTGTATACCCTATTTTTGTTTATGTATATGTATAAATGAATTGTTCCAATTAGAAGTTTTAAAGCCTTTTACATGCTACTGCTTTTGCGTAAATTGTTTGATGATAAAATGCATAAAAATTGCCATGGAATGTTTTCTATGAATAGTATTTTAAAGTTGGCTTATGTTGAATGAGACGGTATTTCTGGTTTGGTTGTTGCGCCCCATATCCACGGGGAAAAGTTGGATTGTTGGGTCCTGGTCAACGGGACGATACGTTGACGCACAGTACTGTTGCTCGTGGTGCGCCCTTGCGTCCACACTATATGTATCCCGGATGAAGGAGGGATTGTGGGCCCTAGTCGGGGGGCGCATACCCTAACCAAATAATGTTCATCCCAGGTGAAGTAGGGATTGTGGGCCCTAGTCAGGGGGAACGTACGCTGACCGCAACATGCCTATGTTATGATGAACTGTGATAGTTGTTGATGAGCCTACTTGATGTCATACTTCGTTTCTGAGAATCTTGGATGAATTGCTTTCAAAAGTATATATATGCATAGTATCTCTTGTGAAATGTTTACCAGTTTTAAATTGAAGAAAACTATGGCATGTCTCATGTTTTTATGAATCCCAAAATCTATTTTAGGGATATGGTTTGTGTACTTACTGGGCCCCAAGCTCACCCCTTTTTATAAATGTTTTCAGGCGATCAACTAGATGAACATGAGTATTACGAGGGAAATGAGAATGAAGCCACAGGAGATGCTCATTAGGAAGTTGTTTAAGCCCTTGAGAAATTGTAGAACTGCCAGTTATTTATTTGAATTGTTCGTAACTTAATTTTAGGAGGTTTCTTTAAAATAAATGCTATCGGTCTCTATGGAGGATTTCAGTAGAGATGATTTGGGAAAGAGTTGTAAGGGCATTTTTAGAATTTCATGTTATGGTATTAAATAACGCATGATATTAGAATTTGTTGACAGGTTTAAATAAGGCCTGGCAGAGCCCTAATTGGAGTCTATTGGGTTTACGGCCGGTCACGTGCCTAGCTCGCGGGCCTGCCCGTGGGTTCGGGTCGTGACACTCCAGCACTTCATTTCCATGATTTATGGCCGTCTGATCTAAATGGTTGTAGTCTAGGCGTGGAACCCAAAGAGGCTCTAGTCGAAGAGCATTATGACGAGAGCATATGATGTACACGACGAGCTACTGCGGCCTTGTGAAGGGGTTGTGGCCTAAAATTTGGAAAATTAATGAGGGGGCTGATGTGGTGTGGGGGGGAGAGCGATGGCGGGGTTGGGTTGTGGGGAAAGAGGAAGGCGGGGGCGGGGAAGAAGGAAGGTAGGGGCGGGGCTGGCGGGTGGATTAATGAGAATTAGGGTTTTCCATTTTTTTTTGAAAAAGAAAAGTATTTAACTGAAAAACTATATTAACAAAAAACAATGTTTTGAGATAAAAGGTTTGGAGAGAGATAGAACTAGAATTAGAAATTAGGGTTTGTAATCTCAATTTGAAAAATTAGATTTTAAATCTTTGTACAATGTTATACCATTTAAATATCATATGTGGGTAGTATTGTCATTTTAAAAATATTTATTGATGACATTAGCAAAATGTCACACTTTTTTAACAGATCAATGATGGTTGGACACAGCTGACGCATTTTTAAAGTTTTTTTATCACGATATGTTACATTTTGAAACTTAGTGTCCTTGATTGTAATTATACCCTAACCTTAGAGATATTACTGTAATTATCCAAAAAAAAAGAGTCTTAATTATCTCAGATACTACATTTTCCAACTCAATCAATTACTCACTCTTCTAAGGCCCCAGAGAGAGCAGAATGCCAATGCTTCAGCTGTTTCATATGGAAAGAGGATAAAAAAATTTCAGACCTTTACTAATAGGAAAAATATCGAGTGGTGCTGAATCAATACTACAACCATCTAAAACCTAGAGATGTCAAGGCCGGGCTTAGGCCGGCCCAGCCCAGGCCCAGAGGGCCAAAAATGGGCCGGGCCATTTAGGGCTTCGGGCCTTAGAAACCGGGCCCGGGCAGGGCCCAAATCGAGGAAATGGAGGCCATGTCCAGACCCAAGCCCTAGGCCTTAACTTTAGGGCCGAGCCTAGGGCCGACCCAGGCCCTTTTTTTTAAATTTTCTTTTTTGTGTTATGAAAATATTAATTCACGAAATAAATGAAATTGATAGTCCCTAAACCATTCAATATCTCTCTCGTGCCTAATGAAGTGCCTTAAAGCTCTACTTTTACTCTATTTGAGAATATTTATTTGCAATAAAAAAGTAATTTTGTTCGCAAAAAGACAATCTTTTCACAAGAAAAAAATATATTTTTTAGTCATGAAAGTTTTTTGTTTTCTAAACTCAACAATGGATACCTAAAAAACTTTTTTCAATGATATCTCTAAAAAGTTTCACTCAAATATACCTCTAGCTTTGCATTTTCATAGTATTAAGTATCTCATTAGAAGCATGCATCATTAGACCACTTTTACCATGAAATTTTTTGCACTTTCTAGAGTTACGTACCCCATTTTCATTGCCTAATTGTGTTGTTTCTAGTTCCTAGACAATCAAACATATATTTTCTCTTCATAATTTCATGAAACTAATACAGAAGAGCCTTGCAAGTAAAAGTAGATAAAGAAGTAGGAACCATCATTATGAGCTAAAAAGAAAATGTGCATGTCCAAAAAGTTAAATAAAAAGAGAAAAATATGAGGTAGAGAGAGAATGAGGCGTGAGAAAGAAAGGAAAAGAAAAAAAATGCTAACACAAAATGGTTTAGGGCCAAAGGGCTGGGCTAGAGTAGGGCCGAAAGAGGGCCAGATTTAGGGCCAAAGGGCCGGGCCTGACCCGGGCCTTTTTAGGGCCGGGCCAAATTTGGAAAATATTAGGCCTGACCCTAGCCCTGGCTCAAGGCCCTATGCGTTAGGGCTAGCACTATTCACCTTCAGGGCCTCGCCGGCCTTTTTGACATCTCTACTAAAAATGTTAGATGAAAAATGAAATATCATTTGTATCTCTCAGTCACTCTTCCTATTCACATGAGTATTGCATATAATATGGGATTATGCAATATCTACTCCATTGTAAAAGAGATAGACTTGGTCAAATTGTTAGAACGATCACCATCACCAGCTGGCTCCACTTTTCATGCTTTTAGTTTTATGATTGTTATCTTTTCAGTTTTAGATATTTTGTTATCCAGACTTTTATGGGATTTGGTTGATATCATTTCCTATAAATTCTTTGCCTTACATATGAATAAGAAGCAGGTTCACTTCATATTTATTTAGCCTATTATTGTTTATGGTATTAGAGCTCCAAGCTCATACGAGTACCGATCCTCTATTTTTTTTCCCACCGCCTCACGCAAATAATGGCCACCAACACCACGATTGTCAATGCTGACAATACCACTGGCAATACCACCGTCGTGCAGTTTAATCTTGCCTCTCAACTGCCCATCAAGCTTGTTGGCAGTAATAATTTCACAACCTAGAAAGCATAGGTCTTCATGCTCATGCATGGTCATAATCTTTTCGGCCATCTCGACGGCACTCTCCCTATCTCTCTGACCACACTCACAGAAAACAACCGAAGCACTCCAAACCTAGCTTATCTAATATGGTTTAGACAAGATCAGCTTGTCCAAAATGCCATCCTAGCATCGGAAGAACCCACGCTTGCATCTACTATTGCAATCGCTCCATCAGCACACAAAGCATGGACATCCCTACACACTGTCTTCGCTAACAAATTTCAAACTCGAATCATCAGCCTCAAAGATTAGTTGGCTTGTATCACCAAAGATTCTCGACCAGTCACGGACTACCTACGTGACATCCGCTCCATTGTCGATGAACTTACAAACTGTCGGTGCACCCATCACAAATTTGTAACTCATTGTGAGAATCCTACAAGGCCTAGGTTCGGAATACAAGGCCATCTCTGCAGCCATATGATCACGTGACACAAATTTCCTACGAAGAACTGTATGAGAAACTTCTCGATCATGAGATATTTCTTAAACAAGAAGAGACCAAACATACACCACTGGTCACAGTTGCAATGGCTCAACGAAACAACCAGCAACCGTCAAGGAACAATACCAATCGAAGGCAAAACAACAACAACCCACAAGGCACCCAACCATGGAGCTCTCAGTCAGCTCGAGATCAATCAAATCCTCCGCAATGGCGTCGTCAAAATCGCAGCAGCAAACTAATGACAATCCCCTCCGTTGTCAACTTTGTGATCGCCCCGGTCACTCTACCAAAGTGTGAAGATATCAGTCCCACAACCACTTTCAGGCCCGTGCTAACTCTTTCAGCCAATACCATTAAAAAGATCCATGGGTTGTTGACTCTGGCGCCAGTCACCACATCATAACTGATGCTCGCAACTTAGCCACTCCTCAGGACTACCACGACTCCGAAGAGATCTCAATGGGAAATAGTAATACCATTCCAATATCTCACACTGATAGCACTCACTTAAGCGCATCAAATCAATGCTTCAAACTAAATAATACTCTCTCTGCACCAGCCATCAAAAGAAATCTAATTTACGTCTCTAAATGTTTCCATGATAACAAAACATCCATTGAATTTTTTCTCTTCATTTTTTTGTGAAGGATTTGACTAGTGGGGCGCCTCTGATGTGTGGACCGAATAGACAAGGGCTGTACGAGTGGCCATGAGACAACACACGCATGTCCCAACCTTAATCATTCGTGGTAGATCATTGCCTCCATGTTGACCTATGGCATCGACGATTGGGTCACCCAAATCGTCAAGTTTTAAATAAAATTTTCAATAAGTTCTTAATTCCAATTTGTCTTCTAAACACTTCTCAGTTTGTAATTCCTACAATTCAAATAAAATTTACAGATTACTTTTTCTGAATATATTTTGCAAAGCCAAAGTCCACCAAAATCATTTATAGTGATTTATTGGGTCCATCCCCAGTGTTTTCTATTGATCAAAAGCGTTATTATGTCCTATTTGTTGATCAATTTTCAAAGTATATGTGGATCTACACTTTAAAAACCAAAAGTGAAGTTCAAGATATTTTTCAAATGTTACATCCACTACTTGAACGTCGCTTTAACACAAAAATTCTTTCATTCTACACCGATGGTGGTGGTGAATTTGCAGGTTTATCTCTCTATTTAAAAACACATTGTATTGAACACCTTGTTTCATCCTCTTATACTCCTCAACGTATCGCTTTAGTTGAACGACGTCACCAACATGTCGTTGAAACAGCCAAAACCTTACTTCATCAAGCTTCTCTTCAAATTTTGGGAGCTTTGCTCGCCGTCAAGCAGTTTATCTAATAAATAAACTACTCGCAGCTACATTAAAAGATAAATGCCCTCATGAAATCCTTTTTCAAGATACTCAAAAATTTGATTCTATTCGAACCTTTGGTTGTTTATGTTATCCCTGGCTTCATCCATATACGAAAAATAAACTTGAACCCCGTTTCAAGCCATATGTTTATTTAGGTTTTTCCAACAAATATTATTGCCACCAATGTTTTGATCCAATTTCTTCAAAAATTATCTTTCAAGAGATGATGTATTTTATGAGAATAATTATCCTTTTCAAACCTTTTTTTCCTTATTTATCCAAAATTCAAGTAAACTCATGGGAAATAATTGACCAAGGCAAGGATAATAATTCTATAAGTAACTCTTCACCTCTAAATCTTGACCTACCCCAACAATTGCATGTGTGCCTCCTCCACGAAGTTCACCCATTCCATTCACTGCACGTATAGAACAGCTCCCGGAGTTAGGTAATTTTTCCAACTCTATCCAGCTTTCTTCTCCATCTGTTCTACCCGAGATCTCCTCCCATGAATCTCAACAACTATTTGTTCCATCTCTATCTCAATCGGCTATTCCAACTGCCAATCCCAACTTCCTCTACACCTATTTCAGCTCCAGGTTATCCCCTTCTTCCTTTAAATCCTAATCACGCCCAACCTACTCTTTAAACTTACAACTCCCGAAAACAAGCCCTAGCCACACCCTCGTTGCCATCGACTTTGGCACCTGCTCCACCCTTGTCTTTGGCGCCTTCGTCTATTGCGCCTTCCATTGCACCAACTTTATCTTTTTCCAACAGTTCTCAACCCACCTAGCCAACCCAATCTAAGCCTATTCCCTAACCCACCATGAGGTCTACACACCCAATGGTTACCCGATCCCAAAATCAAATCCATAAGCCTAAATACCTTCTAAGTCTCCTTGCCCACTCTACCCGTACCAAACTACCCACCACCCATAAGCAAGCTCAGCGTTCTCTCCATTAGAATGCAGTTATGCAAGCCAAATTTGATGCTCTTGTGCGGAATTAGACGTGGACATTAGTCCTCAACGATCCTTCAAAGAATTTAGTAGACTATAAGTGGCTATTTCGTGTTAAGTATCGTTCTGAAGGTTCCATTGATAGGTACAAAGCTCAATTAGTGGATAAAGCTTTACACAAAGGCTGGTCTCGACTTTCATTCCATTTTCAATCCTGTTGTCAAGCCCACCACAGTTTGTCTTGTTCTCACCATTGCTGTCCAGCATAATTGGCGTCTCCATCAGCTCGATGTAAATAATGCATTTCTGTAGGGTCGTCTACAAGAGGAGCTCTACATGCTCCAACCACCTGGGTTTAAGCATCCCACTCTTTTTGGTCATGTTTACAAACTTAATAAGGTTATCTATGGCCTTAAACAAGCCCCACACCCATGGTACACTGAATAAAAGAACTTTCTCCTTAGTCAAGGTTTCTTCAAGTCTCAATCTGACTCTTCTCTATTCATTCTACATATTTTGGACTCACCGTTTACATCATTGTATATGTGGATGACATTATTGTCACTGAGAATCAAGACTATGGTATGTGACAGATAATCAATGCTCTTGTAAACAGGTTCTCTCACAAGGATCTTGGTTAATTAAATTATTTTCTGGTTATTGAGGTTCTTCCTTTTTCTGGTGGCTTACTGCTATCTCAATAGAGATATGTCGATGATCTCCTACATGAAGCAAATATGCAAGACAGCAAGGGATTCTCCACTCTTATGTCCTCCATTACCCTCCTAAGTGTTCAAAAGAGCGACCCCATTGTTGATGCCTCTCGCTTTTGCACTATTGTTGGAAAACTACAGTACATGTCCTTCATTGCCTACACAGTAAATAAACTATCTCAATTCATGCACCGTCCTCAAACACCTCACTAGAAGGCTGTTAAACGGTTGCTCAGGTATCTCAACCACACTTCTTCTTTTAGTCTTCGTATCACTTGTGAATCAGATAATAGACTCCTTATGTATTCTGATTCTGATTGGGCTGGTGACCCCACTGACCGGACGTCGACCACTGGATATGTCATTTATCTTAGTAGTACCCCCATCTCATGGTGCTCTAAGAAGCAATGCTCAGTTTCTCGATCCTCAACTGAAGTTGAATACCATGTCGTAGCTGCTGCCCTCGCTAAAACTAATTGGCTCACCAACTTATTACGTGAACTTTGTTTTCCCTTGTTAGCCATTCCACGCGTCCTATGTGACAATGTTGGAATAACATACTTCTGCGAGAATCCTATGTTCCATAGCAAAATGAAACACAGTGCCATTGACTTCCACTTCGTTCTTGACCAGGTGCAATGCAAAGAAGTTGAAGTCAAGCATTTTCACTCCGCTGATTAGGTGGCTGATGTCCTCACCAAGCCACTCCTAGGAGCTTCCTTCAGCCGTATGTTTGACAAGTTGGGTGTTGTTGATATCCGCACAAACTTGTGGGGGCGTAAAAGAGATAGAATTGGTCAAATCTATTAAAAAGATCACCATCACCAGTTGGCTCCATTTTTTTTTGGTTTAAGAGCCAGAACTGCATTTCATCAAAATAAAATAGACGTATTGTATATATACATGCTGAGACTAAACTATATATAATCAAAAGATCTCAGCCGCAGTGGAGACCCCATCATGTCTTCTTTTCTGCTTCACAGTCTTATTTCTATAAGCTGCAAGTGATCAAAATACACATGGACTAGTCTTCTTCAACGAGCATATTACCCTATATGACAAAATGCTGGGTAGCTGATGAGGAGACTGTCGGATCAGTTGTAATGCAACATTTGTGGAACAGACTACAAGTCTGGTAGATATAAAAAAAGATAGGTAGCATCCGTACCGACATCACCTCATGGCCTACGATCTAAGAATGGAGAAAAGTTGAGTTAAAATATATTGTAATATTAAAGAATCTTGTTGTAGTGCCCATTGGCAGGTGTATAATAAGGAGAACTTCTACTTCACGATGGCTAGTTGTAAGAAAAGGGTTCCTCCTTAAGCCCATTGAAGTCCCTTCTTCCGTTTTGGCTAGTATAACTAATTCTGCTGTGCGTGTCGCTTTATTGAAAGCCGTATGAAAATGAAGAAGTATGGATGTGAGGCACCTATTATGGGATAGAGGATTTACCAAACTTGTCCTCTTTATGGAATGGAAAGCTGAAAAAGAAGAGAGGGATTGTTAGAGGGATATTGAGATAGGATGGGATCTGGGCACTACGGGATTTTGGGGAGAAGACAGAACTTGACGTCTGTCTTTGTGCATTTTTTTAGGATTTGAGAGGTCAAGTTAGCTGAGTTGATTAGGATGCTTCGTAGGTTTAGATTATGGATATGGACTCGAAAAACAATCTCGTTGCGAAAAAGTCAAATAGACCAAAGAATGGAAAAGAATAAAATCTGATATTTCGGGTTCGTAGCTGTAGAAGTTAGAGGAATCCAAGCTATTAACCATTCTTTGAAGGAGGGAATGGGAATGGATGTGAGAATGTCTAGACCACTATCAGACAAAACATGTTGAAGAGATGTACAAGAGTAGTAGAAGAGGTGGTCCACCGTTTCAGCTTCTTGATGACAGAGAGGATAACTAACGTCTAAATGGATACATTTATTATTCAGAGAATTTAGCAACGATAATTGTCCCCATAAGAGCAACCATACGAAGAATTGGAGTTTTAGAGAAACATGCAACTTCCATATCTGAAGCCAGATTGATGAGTCCAGTATGTTTGCAGGAGGTGAAGATTCATTCTGATGGAGATGTTTGTAGAGCATGTAATAAGCAGAATGTACTGAGAAATGACCATCTACCGTTGCTGTCCACAAAGGCCTGTCTGGAAACAACCTTGTTATATATATATATATATATGTGTGTGTGTGTGTGTGTGTGTGTGTGTGAGTGTGTGTGTGTATTTGCTCTGCTAGATGGTTTGGAAAGATGTTTCTGATAATGGATGCATTCTATTTACCCTCTTGAATGAGATCCGATACAAATTTTACTGGATAAGAAGGATGTTTGTATCGAGAAAGAGTGAGCAGAGTAACGGAGGTGAGCCAATTATCAGTCTAGAGTTGTATTGGTTGGCCATTACATACTCGCCATTTAGATCCTTGCAATATGATGTCTCTTCCGACTAGTATGCCTCTCCATCCATGAGGCTCTTGAAGTTAGTTTGACTTCAAGAAAAGTTTATGATTTATAGTACTTGTCTCTGAAGAGAGTAGAAAGGAGGTTCCGAGATTCTTCAATGATACGCCAACTAATTTTGGCAAGTAAGGCTTTATTCAAAAGATTTGTAGATCTGAATCCTAGTCTTCCATAGGATCGGGGTCCACATAGAGTTTTCCAGTTAATCCAATGGATACCACGGTTATGTGAATTACCAGACCACCAAAACTTAGCAAAAATAGAATTTAGCTTTTTGCATACTTTCACTAGAAGTTAAAAGACTTGCATGTGGTATGTGAGAAGAGATGTAAGGACTATTTGATAAGCGTTGCAATTCTGGCTTTATTTAGAAGGAGACTATTCCATCCTTTACATCTTTGTTAAATCCGATCTATCAGGTGAAGGAAAAATTCCTTACGGTTTGTTACCACATCCAGTGTTGTCCCTAAGTAGTTACCTATTGAAGTATGGAGATGAATGCTTATGTTTTGGGAGAAAAAAGCCGCTAGATGAGGAGGTGTATTGGGACTGACAAAAAGAGTGGATTTCGAGGTGTTTAGTGTTTGGTCAGAATCTCAAAAGTAAGTTTCAAACAACAATTTGAGAAGTTCGCAGCATAACGGGGTAAGAGTGAGGAACAGAATGGAGTCATTTACGAAGAATAGATGATTTATTGGTGGAGTTTGCCTCGAAACTTTAATTCCTAATACACCCCCATATTCTTGAGCACATAGAAGAGTCTGGGAGAGAACCTCAGTGCACATAATAAATAGAAATGGAGATAGGGGATCTCCGTGACGTAAATCACAAGTAGGTTTGTAGAATTCTACAGGAGAGCCATTAACCAGAATAGAGAAAGAAACTGTGGTGATACATTACATGAGTAATCTAACCCATTTCTGAAAGAAGCCTACTTGATATAAGACTGCTTCAACAAAGTCCCGCTTTATGCGATCAAATGCCTTACTCATATCAATCTTGAGTGATTCGAAAGCCAATTTACCATGTTTCTTGAGACGGATCTGATTTATGAGTTCTCGTGCTATCAGAATATTATTTGCTATGCGACGCCCTTTAGTGAAAGCATTCTGAAAGGGAGAGATGAGGAATGGTAGAACTTCTTTGAGGCGGTTGCTGACGACTTTAGCAATAATTTTATATAAGGAATTACACAAGCTGATCAAACGGAAGTCTTCGGGATGAGCGGGATAGTTATTTTTTGGAATAAGAGTAATGTAAGTTTTGTTGACTTCAGTCAACATAAATCCAAAATTAAGAAATAAAAGAACCGCTGTCGGGATTGATTGTCCTATCATGGACCAACATTTTTGATAGATAATCGGGAAAAAACCATCCGGTCCAAGAAATTTAAGAGGGGCTAATTGGAAGACCGTAACTTTGACTTCTGTTGTAGTAAAAAAAGGTTTCAAGGAAGATTTTTTGATCAAAGGATAATTGAGAAACTAAATTCCCAACCAATTCTAGTCTTTGGGTATCATCTTGTGAGGATAAAGGTGTGAGAACATAAGTAAAATGGTGAAGAAATCAATGGCGTAGATCGATAACGGTGTCACAAATCCGTCCTTGAGAATTGAGGATATTTGAGAATTTGGTTCTAGACTTACGCATTCGGCATGAAGCATGAAAGAATTTGGTATTTCGATCACTTAAGGCTAACCAATCTTCCTTAGATCTTTGCTTCCAAAATAATTCTTCATAGTCTAGCAACCAATTTAGTTTGTCCTGAAGAAATTTATCTTGTTGAACCGAAGAATCATCAGGACAAGATTCTTGAATGATTGGGATTTGCTGACGGAGAGATTTGATTTGAGATGCTAGATTGGAAAAATATGTGTGGCTCCAGTTTGAGAGATTATGAAGAATAATTTTTTGTAGACGCATAATACAGAACACAGGAGATCATGTAACCTCGGTATTCCACAGGGTTTGAATAAGATCAATCCCTTTTTTTTTCGAAGCCAGAAAGCCTCAAATCGTTTGGGGCGAAGTTTGCTAGAACTTAAAGGTTGCGAATCCAGAAGGAGAGGTGCATGATTCGAGCCTTGTATTTCGAGATTGAGTACAAAAGCTGAAGGATATTGCATAATCCAATAAATATTTGAAACACAACCTATTTTTCATAGGTACAGTCTTGATCTGAACACCTGTTTGTCCAAGTGAAGATGGGTCGCTTCCAAACAACATTATTAATCCAAGGCTCTGGGTTAGATTCGTGAGGTGATGATGACCTGGAAATAGAAATATGTGCCTTCCGATTTTCTCCTCAGAAACTAGAACTTGGTTAAAGTCTCCTATTAAAATCAAGGGGTTCGAGACCAGAGTTAAGGAAAGGTTAATATTCTTCCGTCTCTTGGGATGCTCAACCACTGAATGGCCATACACAAAACCCGAGGTCCAGGTCTCTGTATTTAATGTGAATGAGAAAATGAGAAGATGGCAAGATTGTGGCTGGAGAAGTCTGGAGAGGGGATATTTTCATCGTACCCAAAGTCCTTCTTTGAGACGAGTAGGATTGTTGCCAAAATACTGATCATATCCGGCCCTCCAAAAGAGAGATGCTACTTTACTCATTTTTAGTTTTTTTTCTTAAAGAAAAAGGATTCAAGGCTAATATTTTGTGGATCAAGTGATTTGATGTGCGAATTGTACGGGGCTGTCCTAGTTCCCCTACAATTCCAGCTAAGCGTTCTCATTTGGGATGAAGGGGTTGTTCTAGGACAAACCCTGAAGCCTGAGAGGAACCAAATGCACATTGTAACTGGGATTTAAAGGTAAGCTCATTACTGACTTAAATTTTCGAGAAGAGGGGTCCGAGAGGAAATCTAGAGGAGACTTTCTGAAAATAGGATCCAAGGGTTGTACATTATTGCCTCCTAATCTTATGTTATCCCTTTTCTTCTCTAGACCATCATCGGGATCGAGTTGTACCTCTCCTTTAACTACTTGGTCTCCACTCTCTTCAGTACCATCTTCAGCTTCCTTACTTTTATCTATCCCATATGGTACCGGTGAGATTGTGCTGTAATCATACTGAGGTAATTCGATGCCCATATTTTTTATGCCGCAGCTCCCTGTAATTCTGTCCACCAACCAATGATGCTTCCATGAATTTCGATCCATCAAAGTCCGCATTCACAAGATTCTACTCCAACTGTTACCCTTCCTCTACCTTGATCACCTTATTTTGATCATTTGTGATCAAATTTGTACCCGTTGCATCATTATCTTGTAGAATATCATGGGCAACAGAGTCTGCCATTTTTACATCACCGAATGTTGATAGCGAAAAATCTTTCTTAGGCATTGCCCGATGAATCGAGGCAGATTGGGGTTCGATCTTATGAGAATTCCTGTTTCTTGGTATCTTGCCTCCATCAATTTATGTATCAGATTTGATTGCCACGTGTTTATGACAACACTTTTTGCGAGGCTGGGTATGTTGGCAGATTGTGCCATAAGAAGAGGAGCACAAGACATATCTCATTTGGACTTTGAGATGGAGATCACAGGCATATCTTTTACGTTTTGGGGTCAAGGCTGGATAAGCTCTGTGAATAGTATCATTGAATATTTGTGTGTTCAAAGGATGAATGCAGTGGGGAGTTAGAATAGTTTAAGCACCTGTTGAGGTCATCAGGTCGTATGCGTTTAGCAGTAAGACCCTATTTAGTAATAGCTACTTTGTACCTCAGATGATTTGGATGTTGGATATCCAAAGAAACTGTTCTCTTGCATTTGGTAGGAAGGTAGTGGGGAGTTAGAATAGTTTAGGCACCTGTTGAGGTCATCAGGTCGTATGCGTTTAGCAGTAAGACCCTATTTAGTAATAGCTACTTTGTACCTTAGATGATTTGGATGTTGGATATCCAAAGAAACTGTTCTCTTGTATTTGGTAGGAATGCAGAGTGATTGAAATAAGATGGGGTTCCAATCTTGAGAGATTATTCTATGCCGTTTTTGAAATTGAAAGTTAACCTCCATGCTCTTGGATGGTTCATGGGTATTCAAGATAAGGAGTTCATTACTCACTAAGGGTGTAATTTTGGGAGTGGATGAGAATGGATCACACTATAGATTCGGGCACACCTCATCGTGATACTCCCTAACCAAAACTTCTTGCAGCGGCTATAACAATGCAGCAAAATATTACAGGCCAAGACAAATCTATCAATATAATTCTGGACCCCTCATCAGTTATGGTGCCACAACCATCGAGCAAGAGCCTTCACTGATGCACTTGATTTTGAATCTGGTTCAGGAGACACAGGAAAGTACAGATTTGAATGGTCGCAAGAGTAATGCCACAACTATACCTGCCAACTTTTTCTTACAAGGGAAACAGTTCATGCACCTAGCTATGAGGAAGCATTCTCAGAGGAATTTGATGATGTCCCGAAAACATGGAGACCATAAATTATCATCAATAATGATCACTTCTCTAACCCTAGTACCTCAGTCGCTACATCTTCATCTCCTTTAAAGCATTCGCGGGATGAACAAGAACTGGAAGAGCTCGCTGATGATCAACTTCCAGTAAAAATGTCTCCGAATCATTGGACCATCACTCCCTCCAGGTCATTCATATCTTCCATACCTCCATATACTTTATATGTTCATCACCTCTCAGCTATGGTTGCATGTCATTTTCTTCATATTGCAATATGACAGTTATACTAGAACTGAGAAATTTATGTTGTTCCTCAACATCCACACATCTGATAAGGCCCCTCTCGTATCTTCTTGCTCTAATGGCCCTCACTCCTTGCCTAGTCGGTGGTAAACTAGTCGATGTATTTGCATAATACAGAACTCCAGGAGTCAAGGGAGGTTGGGCTTTGTGACTTACTGGGTTATTGGGTGGTTGGTTTTGAGTTATTGTTGGAGGGTAATTTAAAGGGAGACCCACCACTTGTAGTATTTTTTTGATATACATCATTGTGATAATATCCCTATTCTACTCCAAACTTGGCTATCAAGTTAAAGAAACTTGGTTCTTATGGGGTTACTTGGGCTAGAGGATGACTCGGTACGTTGTGTGTTGGCCAAGAATCAGGTGGGGATGAGGGACCACTTGGTCCTCACTAGCAATGCTTCCTCGTGTGATCTTAGGTGAGTAGTCCATGATGTCATCACTTAAAGAATGGGCTTCTGTGAAAGATTTTGATTGCAGAGACTATTCGAGATTTCCGTCTTCATTAAAGTGGTTTCCTAGACTAGCTTCTGATGCTGTGTGATAACTAGCTTCTGGCGAAGATTTAGGGGATTATGGCAGAGAAAATGATGAATATATGTAATGCAGTTCAGGTCTAAATGAGGTTTCAATGGATTCAATCTGAGATGTTCTGTTGAAGTCTATATTAGGTAGAATACAAAGCAGTGATCCATATAATGGCTGTTGCATTTCAAACATAGTTGGATGGGGGAATTGAGCCTGTAGACGACTAGATAAGGTAATTTAAGGCTAGACTGATTGCTTATGTGGACTTAATACAAGCCTCTGAAGTGTGACCAATACAATCACATCTGTAACAGATTCTGAATACTCTTTCACAAGCACATTCAAGCTAAATACTTTGGTTGTTGAGCAGATAGAGGAAGACTCTTGCGAGTAGAGGCATACGAATATCTACCCGGATCTGGAGTTTGAAGTAGTCTTTGTGTTTCAATCGGAGAGGTGACCAATCGATTTGTAAAACTTCAGCAATGAGCCTTCCTATTGTTTGTGCCAAGTTTAAGGTATAACAATCACTTGGAATCTTGTTCACCCTAACCCATAAATTAGCAATCGAAAAAGTAATCGTCGAATATATCATATGAGACGTCCAGGTGCGAAGAAGTAGAAGGGCTCCTTCGATGGACCATGGTCCATTTGATCCATGTACCATGGTCCATTTGATCCAAGGACCATGGTCCATTTGATAGGACCAAGCGAGCTTCATGCTCTAGCTCAAAATGGAATAGAAAGATCTTAGGTAGTTTTTCGACCCTAACATTTCCAAACAGGTTCCAGTTTGCATTGATGATTACTTGCAGTTGAGATTTGCGAAAAGATTTAGCATCATAGAAGAAACCGATGAGGAGTCGTGAGTTTCTTATACATTCTGCCATTACCAAATTTTCGTTAAGTTGTAAAAGAGGCCCACGTCTCGAGATGGAGCCGTTAAGCAATGGAACTGGGGGTGGGGAATTTGGATTGTGTATGTGGTGAGAAGGACGGGAGGATGAAGAACTCATATTATAACTGGGTGTGCGGGGAGGTGGAGAATAAGAATTCATGACAGAATAAAACTGGGAATGAGGTAGGTAGATATTACTATATGAGATAAAATATGTAAATTGATTATCAAAAAAGTATGAAATGGCTAATCTGCATTCAATGCAGCCGTAGTATCAGACAGTTTGTGATAATGGAAAGATGACAATTGATGTAAGTTGATGAGGGAGGAAGGGATGAAAGTGATGATGGAGAAGTCAGAAAGAGTGTGGTAAGTAGAAGAATGAAGTTCAGCTAGAGAGAAAAAACTAAAAGGGTCTATGAAGTCCGAGACTCAATTTATATAACTCACTTTATTGATTATGATTTGTAAAGTGGCTCCACTTTTCATGCTTTTAGTTTTACGATTGTTATTTTTTTAGTTTTAGATATTTTGTTCTCCAGACTTTTATGGGATTTTATTGATATCATGTCTTATAAATTCTTTGCCTTACATATGAATAAGAAGCAGGTTCACTTCGGCTCCGTTTGGTGGAGTTTATTTTTTCAATATTTTCTTCAATTTTGTAAATTAGAGAAAATAAACGCGTTTGACACACAGTTTTTGTTTTTGTTTTTTTTTTTCAGTTTTAAAAACTAATTTTTAAAACATGGTTGTTTTTAAAAACTCCAAGAAGGAGTTCTCGGTTTTCAGTTTTGGTTTTTATTTTGAGACCACCACCACCACCCCCTTCCACCCCCGGTAGCCACCGGCCACCGCTAGCGGCCGCCGCCACGACCCACCATCGCTACCGCCAGCCGCCGTTACTGTAAACCACTACAAAAAAAACTAAAAATAAAAATTGAGTAATCAAACACAAAAAAAAATAATAAAAAATTGAGTAATTAAATACCTATTTATTTTTATAAAAAAAATTTAAATTAATTTTAATATTTATAAAAATAAAAATTTAAAATTAAAAGTGTTACTAAAGGCTACTTTTATATTTATCTTGCCTTTATATTTATCTCGCCTATTATTGGTTTTCGTCCTTACCCACAACCACAAGTTATGTCGTTGTCCGCTTTAAGCCGTCATTAGATTATCCCGTGGAAAAATTCAGCTCACTCTTTGCTGTTTGGTGGAGACCCGTTTTAGGCAATCGTTCGACTGTCCTCCCCCCTTACCTATTTGCTGTCCTTTCGGAGCAGCCTACAGTGGCTGCGGCCCAAAATCACGGCTCTTTTTAGTCCCCACTTCCGATTTAAGTACAAGCCGTTTGGAGAAACTACGAATCAATCCACTTGTCTTCGCTCATCATTCGATCTTTGTTACAGAACCCTTCTCGTGTAACTCCCTTAAGCCGATATGATCTCTATCTTTATGCTTTCATTTCCTTCTAATTCTGTATATGTCTGTATTCAGAACTTGTCTTCAGACATATTCATTTAGACAGTGTGTGTGTGTGTGTTCGCGCGTGATAGGAGAGCTCTGGGTATCACTTCTTCTTGTTGTATTTGGAATTTTACCCATTTTTATGGCGGTAATAACTGCAGATTCAACATAGAAGTCAAAAGAGTTCAGTTTTTCTTTTTTTCTTTTTGGCTAGATTCAAAGTGGGTTTACACAAGTTTGTATACTGAATCGTGTAACAAACATGTGTCTGTGTTTGTGTTTGCTGTCTTAGTTACAAGACTTGTTATTTCCTTGTATTTCATGTTATTGTAGCAAAAATTTACCAAGATTTCATGCTGCTGAATTGCTGCAGATTACTGGATTGAAGTTCCTTCAAGATCCAAGTTGGGTTTCTTCGATAGATTGGATTGAGGCAAAGGATCTAAAAGGGTAGAAAGTACATCTGAGGTGTTTCAGTGGGGTTAAAAACCATGACGGCAACACTAGCCGGAGACGATCTGGCTAGGTCCATGAGCCGGCGGCTGAGTGTCGCGTCATCCAGCAGGAGAAGTTGGGCCTCAGCAAGTATCCGGGAGGCGTTCAGCGCACCAGGAGGAGATATTTTCCAACGAAGTGGGAGACAAGAGGATGAGGATGAGCTCAAGTGGGCAGCCATTGAGAGGCTTCCCACATATGATAGGTTGAGGAAGGGAATGTTAAAGCAAGTATTGGACAATGGAAGAGTTGTTCATGAACAAGTTGATGTTACCAATCTAGGAATGCAAGATAAGAAGCAACTCATGGAGAGCATACTAAAAGTTGTGGAAGATGATAATGAGAGGTTTCTCCTTAGGCTCCGAGATCGGACTGATAGGTGAATTTTCAATCCATGATGGTTTCATTGCTTGTGTACTTGTGTTTGTTTGTTGTCAGGCGAAAATCTGATTCTTATAATCAAATTCTATACTTGGTGTTTGAAAGGGTCGGAATTGATATTCCGAAGGTTGAAATCCGGTTCGAGCATTTGTCAATTGAAGGGGATGTATATGTTGGGTCTAGGGCTCTTCCTACCCTGTGGAACGCCACCTTGAATACAATAGAGGTTCTTATTCTGTCCTAAAATTACCTGCTCTGGTTCATAATTAAAATTTTTCCATACTAATTGATGATGTGGGAGGGATATATTTGATTATCTGTTTCATTACATTGATTTTATGGCCTTGCCATAATTACTAAAGGTAGTGGCTCTCGTTGACCTTTATACATGGTATTAGATAGATATTTTTATTTATCAGTTTAGTAGCTACTAATTGTTGTTTTATCGTAGGCTAAATCTAAATCCAAAAGACCATCTCTTCGTTTTGCTTTTATTTTGATCCCTCCAGCGTACAGAGAGAGATGACGCCTTCTTGCTTCGTTTTTGTTATACTGACATGATAATTATATGTTTATTTTGTTGTTAAATAGGGGCTGCTGCAACTCATAAAGCTTGTTCCGTCAAAGAAAAGGGTTGTTGAGATACTCCGTGACGTGAGTGGAATTGTGAAACCATCTAGGTGTGTTTCTGAAATTTCTGCATACACAATGATGAAGAATGGAAACTAAAGGAAAATCCCTTTGGCATGGGATATCCTGATATAGTTTACTTCAATAACTACCTAGTTTATGTAATGCAGTTAATTGATATGAAAACATGCTATCCATGATTTATTCCTTTTCAGGATGACACTCCTTCTTGGGCCACCGGGCTCAGGGAAGACTACGTCGCTGAGGGCACTTGCTGGAGTGCTTGATAAGGATCTAAGGGTGTGTTTCCCACGCCTCACATACAATGGCAAATAGTTGATTTCTACTGATATTTGCAACCTATTCTCTTACTGTTTTGGATAGGTAAGTGGAAATATCACATACTGTGGGCACGAAATGTCAGAGTTCTATCCTCAGAGGACTTGCGCGTATATTAGCCAGCACGATGTTCACCACGGTGAGATGACCGTACGAGAGACATTGGATTTCTCGGGACGTTGCTTGGGAGTCGGAACGAGATATGACCTCCTGGCTGAATTGTCGAGACGAGAAAAAGATGCAGGGATTAAACCAGACCCTGAGATAGATGCATTCATGAAAGCTACAGCAATGTCTGGACAAGAATCTAGTTTGGTCACGGACTATGTTCTCAAGGTTTGTGCTCTTTTGGTAGTAATATGTGATTTGCTTACTTTTTAAGTAGCAAATTGAATTGATCATAAATTGATGATGCAACAGATACTTGGATTAGATATATGTGCTGATATCATGGTGGGTGATGAGATGAGAAGGGGTATATCTGGTGGACAGAAGAAGCGTGTGACTACTGGTATGTGAAAACCTTCACACTGACCAACTGTGGTCCTTGTTTTTCTTTTCCTTCCCCTTATGATCTTCCCGGCGGTCCCTGTACTAAGATTTTTACAAATGCAGGAGAAATGTTGGTTGGACCAGCTAAAGTTTTCTTCATGGATGAAATTTCAACTGGTCTTGACAGTTCCACCACTTTTCAGATTGTAAAGTATATGAGGCAGATGGTTCATATCATGGATGTAACCATGATAATCTCTCTTCTACAACCTGCACCTGAAACTTTTGACCTTTTTGATGACCTAATTCTGCTTTCAGAGGGTCAGGTAGTCTACCAAGGCCCGCGTGAGAACATTCTTGAGTTCTTTGAAAGTGTGGGATTCAAATGCCCAGATAGGAAAGGAGTAGCAGACTTTCTACAGGAGGTTACTTCCAGAAAAGACCAAGAGCAGTACTGGTTTAAAAAGAATGAACCGTACCAATATGTGTCTGTTCCTGAGTTCGCACGTCGCTTCAGTTCTTTCCACATTGGGCAAATGGTTTTTGACGAACTTGGCATTCTTTATGACAGATCTCAAGTACATCCTGCTGCTTTGGTGATAGAAAAGTATGGTATCTCCAACATGGAACTTCTCAAGGCATGCTTGTCGAGGGAGTGGCTATTGATGAAACGGAACTCCTTTCTCTACATATTCAAGACCACCCAGATAACTATCATGTCAATAATTGCTTTTACAGTGTTTTTTAGAACAAAGATGAAGTCTGGTCAGCTGGAGGATGGAACCAAATTTTATGGTGCATTGTTCTTTAGTCTCCTAAATGTGATGTTTAATGGTGCGGCGGAACTTGCGCTGACCATTTTCAGGCTTCCTGTCTTCTTTAAACAGAGGGACTCCTTGTTTTACCCCGCATGGGCTTTTGCCTTACCAATATGGCTTTTGAGGATCCCAATATCCCTTATGGAATCACTGATTTGGATCATTCTAACATATTACACTATTGGGTTCGCTCCCGCTGCTAGTAGGTATGTGCTTGCACTTTCATTCTCTAATTAATTAGTAAGTTTGTGTGAATGATAGATACACTGTTTTTTATGAGGTCATTACAACAGATGCCATCACAAAGGCTAGGGTTGAGTTTAACACTATTCGAACAATTTCAGGTTTTTCCGCCAATTATTGGCTTATGTTGGTTTACATCAGATGGCTTTGTCTCTTTTTCGATTCATTGCGGCACTCGGAAGAACACAGGTTGTGGCGAACTCTCTTGGTACCTTTTCACTGCTAATGGTTTTCGTCCTCGGTGGATTTATTGTTTCGAAAAGTACGCATGTCTTGTCTCTGGACCGATTTGCAGGCTTCATGGAATGTGTTTTATGCACATCTCTACAATTCATGATTCTGTCAAATTAATATTGGTGTAATCTTCGCAGATGATATTCAGTCATGGATGATATGGGGCTATTACATCTCTCCCATGATGTATGGGCAGAATGCCATAGTCATCAATGAGTTTCTTGATGAAAGATGGAGTACTGTAAGCTAAGCTAATAGTTCATGAAAAATACTTTCTCATTATCGTTATCATTTCTTAAAATTTTCCATTTTATTTGTTTCACAGCCTAATCCCGACCCAAGAATCCCCGTACCTACCGTTGGAAAGGTTCTTCTCAAGTCCAGGGGCATGTATGTGGATGACTATATGTTTTGGATATGCGTTATTGCACTCTTTGGGTTTTCACTTCTCTTCAATGTCTGCTTTATTATAGCACTGACGTACCTAAATCGTATGTTAAAATCTCCTTACCAATCTCTCTTATGGTAATTTTAGCCAATTCTACTTTTTGAAACTTTTTGAAATTCAATGCAGCTTTGGGAGATTCTAGAACTGTAATAGTGGATGAGGATGAAAATAAGAAAAAGAAGCGGCCTGCAGCCACAGATAGGAGTTCAGCTTCTACGGCTCCTATGTTTGAAGGTTTGAGATTAAACCTTCCTCTCCTTTAAAATTAAATGACAGATATTTGATCTTCTTATTCCAGGATTAGTGGTGAGGGCTAGAATTTTAATTTCAGCAAACACGTAATTTGCGGAAATCTAAAAGAGTTGGAGCGTGGGGGAACTTTTCTTGCCGAGGGGCTGTGAAGGTTCTCTCTAAAGACAAAGGCTAGAAGGGACTTAAATATCTGAACCTTAAGGCAAAACACTTTCTAAGAAAAATGGAAGCGAATCTTTTGAGAAGGTTAACCTTTAGAGTGGTTATGTTCTAATACAGTTCGCATGTTATGAAGTCTTCTCTGACCAAGAAATATGGTGCCTGCTCATAATAATGTTCTATGAGCTTTTATGTGTAGCACGTCATTCAGCACTTCTTAAATTCTATGGTCACAGGTATAGACATGGCGGTAAGGAACACGGCAGAAGGTACCAACTTAAATGCTGGAGAGAATGCAACTAACAGAAGAGGAATGGTTTTGCCCTTCCGGCCTTTGTCACTCGCTTTTGATCATGTGAATTACTACGTTGATATGCCTGCTGTAAGTCAGCTATATCATTCCAAGTCTTAGATACTTATGGCAGTATTAAGATGCTTCCTTCTATCTCTCTTACTCTACAATAGTAAAGTGAAAACAGAGATGGTATGAGATGACTCCTGAGAAGCCGTAATGATTTTGGCAAAAAAACTTAATTGAAAAAAGACCAAAACTTAATTGAAAAAAGACCAAGTGTAACTCCTCCCAACAATGACTGCTCAGGATGTGATTTAAGTCTTTATGTAATTTGCTATTATCAAATTTTGACTTACCAAAGAAACGAATAGGAAGAAAAGAGGGTATCACTGCTTTAATAGGTGACGAAGGGCTATACACTTGATCCATTCCAGTTAAAATCCCCTCGCCGAGCCCACCGGGCATGCAAGTTAACGGCCACTAGAAGTTCTCCAACCTAACTAGCCAAACTGCAAAGGCGAGAAGAACTAATATTTGTGATACATCAGTGTTGATCTCACTGCACAATGAAAGTTCATGATCTTTTTATATGACTTCGAGTTGAAAGAATTTTCAGAAGGATAAGACATTCGAAACCTAACATTTGAAGATCTTACAGTTTGGATCTGTGTCTCAATAAGACACCCTGATAGAAAGAGATGAGGTCACAGATGTTGAATTAGAATAAACTATTGGAAGCATGTTTTTGGAAATCATTCCCCAAAGGAATTAGTTTGTGCGGGAATGTCTCCTGCCTCATGGCCTGTGATGTCTCCTTAATCATCCTGCAGGTTCAAAAATTTGGGATTCAACTTTGTCCTCCTGTAATAATAAATTACGAAGTCAACCTAAACCTTCCTCTCAGTTACTTTATAGTAATAGTTAGATCTTAAGTTAAGTTCTGAAAGAGACAGATACACATACATGTACATTAAAGAATCTTCAACCAGATGTAAGTTCAAGACGAGAAAATTCTCAAGGAAATCTGGAAAGTGGAATCAGCTTTAGTTTCAAGTTCTGATGCATAATACTCTTACCCTTTTTGTCCATCAGGAGATGAAGAGCCAAGGTATTGAGGAGACTCGTCTGCAACTGCTAAGAGATGTCAGTGGTGCTTTCAGGCCTGGTGTTCTTACGGCATTAGTTGGTGTTAGTGGTGCCGGAAAGACAACTTTAATGGATGTCCTAGCAGGAAGAAAAACTGGTGGGTATATTGAAGGAAGTATCAGTATTTCGGGCTACCCAAAAAACCAAGAAACTTTTGCTCGTGTCAGTGGTTATTGCGAGCAAAATGATATTCATTCTCCTCATGTTACTGTTTATGAATCTCTTATATACTCTGCATGGTTGCGTCTGGCTCCAGAAGTAAAGAAGCAAACACGACAGGTATGTTGTTTTGCTATTGAGATCTATTCCATCTGTTCTCCTTCTTACGTCCATTAAGTCCATCCGTGGGAACACTTTCTTTACCACCTAATTTTTTGATTTATGCCTCCTCCATCACTTGTAGCGATCTGCGAGGTAAGAGTTAAATGTATTACTCAAAATGTCATTATGCTCGCAAATTGATCTATAGATATGTGTATTTACTTTATTGGATTTCTGTGGCTTGTTGTGCTTTAGATGTTTGTTGAGGAAGTAATGGATTTGGTCGAGTTGAACCCATTGAGAGATGCGCTAGTTGGCCTTCCAGGAGTAGATGGTCTATCTACTGAACAAAGAAAGAGGCTAACTATAGCTGTAGAATTGGTTGCTAACCCCTCCATCATCTTCATGGATGAACCCACATCAGGACTTGATGCTAGAGCTGCCGCTATTGTGATGCGAACTGTGAGAAACACAGTGGATACAGGACGGACTGTTGTCTGCACAATTCACCAACCTAGTATAGATATCTTTGAAGCTTTTGATGAGGTAATTATAAATTTCAAGGCTGTACAACTTTAAAAGCTTTTACTTCAGGTCACCAGAAATCCTTGCACTTCTCTTGAATATAATTTGATTTCCTCTTCAGCTATTGCTGATGAAGAGAGGGGGACAAGTCATTTATGCTGGACCTCTTGGTCACCATTCTCACCTGCTAGTAAAGTATTTTGAAGTGAGTTCCGTGTCTCACCTGCTAATCTAATTTTTCTCTTAACATGCTCAGATTACTATTTTGGTGTGGAAGTGGATCCAATTTTGTTTATTAGTTGCTGTACTCATCACTAATATGAGTTGTCTTGCAGTCCATTCCTGGGGTTCCTAAGATCAGAGAAGGTTATAATCCGGCTACATGGATGCTTGAGGTCAGTTCTGCTGGAGTCGAGGCTCAACTTGACGTTGATTTTGCAGATATATATGCCAACTCGGATCTGTATCGGTATGTGGAGTTTCTTTTACAGTTTATTCTACACAATTTTTCGGCCAACTACTAATTGGCCCCTTTTTCGGAAAATTTCTGAATATCAATGAAATTTCTTACGAATATTCTCAATAATGAAAACATTTTAATCAAAGATTGAATCAGCAGGGGCCCCTTTGTTTTTCCATTTAATATTTGAATAAATAAAGGGTAACTTGCTACCAAAAACCCATTCGTCGAGTTGGTTATATAATTCCTGGAACCATAGAAGGAGTTTGTGAAAAATCCCAAAGCTCAGGGTACAATATGGCAACACCCCTCAACTTCTGCCTCGGGTTGATTACCCCCTTTACCTGTAACTCGTTTGGGGTATACCCGTGAGACAACTAGGAATGAGTGTCCATTATCGGTTTTTAAAAATTGAGTGTCGCCTTTCATTAAAATTCTTTTTTGCCCAACTAAGTGGGAAACACTTTCTGATAAATACTATTTATCTTCTTCTCTCTAAAGCCTTTTCCCAGCACCCGTACTCCCCTGTGCAGAGTCAAGCCCACTACCACCCGGAAATGCACCAACCTAGATCTGCCATCCAAAATATAACGACTACCACGGTTTTTGCGGTGCTACCAAGCCTCCACTAAAGGAGCAAACGTGGTCTTTCCTTGACAGATGGGTGAAGCTAACGACAATATTGATAAAAGGATCAGTGAGTGTTTTTGGTCTGAATATGCCAAAGGATAGGCGTGTAGGTACTTATCGTTGATAGTACCTATGTGTCAAAGTTAGTAAAAATAATACAACTAAATTTTTTTAAGAATCAAATTTGTGAAATTGTGAAACTATTTCAGAAGTATCAAGTTTTGGAAATACGACGTAGACTTGCAGAACTATTTGAAAATATGTTGCAGATTGTAGAATTTTGAAGATGACTCTTATTTTTTGCTTAAAAGTTGTAGAATGTAATTGACTAAATAATTACTAAAATTCGCACAAGTTAGAGATATGGTGGTTAAGTTGTCTTTTGGAAGGACTTGAGAGGCCGGTGCTTCTAATTTGGTGAAGGTATCCAAGATACAAATGATGATCGGTGGTGGCCGCGTCATTTGCTACCTGGTGAGGTTCTTGATTGGTTATTGTTCATACCCTATTCTGGTCAGACCCCCAGGGCCTGCTAAGGGACCCGCTTTGCGCGACACATCACCCAGTCAACGGTCAATTATTCAACACCATCACCCGGTCAAAGCGCATCTTCTTTCGAGCATTCACATGCATCACCAATGTAGCGACGTCAACACAGTCAAACCGTTGGAAAAAGGGTTCGACCCCTCAAGGGGGTCGGCCACCCCTTTCCTAAAGGGGTCGGCCACCCCTTCTTGTAGGGGGTTGACCACCCCTTCTTGTAGGGGGTCGGCCTCCACCCCTTCTTCAAGGGGGTCGGCCACCCCTTCTTCAGGGAGGTCAGCCACCCCTTCTTGAGGAGGGGTCGGCCACCCTTTTGTCTTGCAAGGGTCATTCCTAAACCCCGACATCACTCATCGCGCTCTCTACAATGTGCGCTCAACACCAATTGCTCCGTGACAGTCGTCGCTGCGCCCTTGCGCCATTCTGATGATGCGTGTCCTGGGCACCAAGTATTGCTCTGCGACAGTTGTCGCTGCGCCCTTGCGCCATTCTCATGATGCGTGCCCCCGGCACCAGGTATATCTCTGCGACAGTCATCGCTGCGCCCTTGCGCCATTCTCATGATACGTGCCCCCGGCACCAAGTATATCTCCGCGACGTTCGTCGCTGTGCCCTTGCGCCATTCTCATGATGCATTCCCCCGGCACTAAGTATTGCTCCGCGACAGTCGTCGCCGCGCCCATGCGACACAATCATGTTACAGGCCTCTGGGCATCACACTTATTCACCACACCATGTGCCCCCGCCATGGACGTGGAACATGCTTTGACCCACTCTCTGGAGTGTAGCATTCCGGGGGCTCCGCTCGTAGTGCTCCGGTATGAGGACCCCTCACTACGGGATGGGCTTAGCGCCATCGCCTGCTCAATCAAACTACGGGATGGGTTTCGCGCCATCGCTGGCTCAATCAAACTATGGGATGGGCTTTGCGCCATCGCCGGCTCAATCAAACTGCGGGATGGGCTTACAACCTTACATCTATCATCGGCACAGTCACCGGGGGCTCCGGCCCTCGCATGGGGATGGGCTCACAACCCTGAAGCCATCGCCGTCACAATCTTAAAGCCATCAACATTACACTCGCAGGGAGCTCCGACGCGAAGACTTCCCAGCAACGGACTCTAAGCACTGAGCGGCGACCATGCGCACTCATGTTGCTGTTGATCGTCGACACCACCAGGGCGATGACCCCCGGGTCACTCCGGGACGGGAGCAGGTTCTCGGAGGGCACTGCACCTAGTCCGATTGGCAGTTGGCTACAGGGGCAACCCTCACCGCTGTTAGGTTTTCTCCGCGTCTCTTGACGCACCTTGTGGGATTCAATAAGGGCTTGGACTGGTGGCTGGGGCAACGGGCTACTCTGATCATGCTATTGCGGCGTGATCAATCTCCTCAGACAGACAGAGATGCTGCCAGGGCAGGGCAGTACGAACTTGGGGACCGGCAATCCAACGGAGAATCAGTACTTTGGACCCCCCTGGCGGCATGTTGCTCCCAGGGGACGACACATGCACATTTTTACCTATAAATAGTGGACTTTGGAGCTTATTCAATGATCTTTTCCTCTCATTTGGACTTTTTACTCTCTCTAAAAAGACTATGGAATTCTAGTGAGAGAAACACACTTGAACTTCTGTCACCGGACTCTCGACGCTGCACCCTTGACTTGGATTGTCGACCGCAGGCCCTGTTTGTTGTCGCCCTACCTGCGCGGCTCTGCCAGCCCTCGCGACCTGTCTGGGGAGCCTTGCTCTCAGCCCTTACGCCATCCTTGCGGTCTCCCACTTTGTCTACTTGGAAGCTGACTCAGACTGCATCCTTTGTGGCACCTCCACGTAGCAGCGAACCCCTTTTCCGTATCAACATTTTGGCGACTCCGCTGGGGAGGTGAGCATCGTGTTGCACTCTGGTGCCCTTAGGCATCGTGCCTATGCAACGACGAGTTACGAGGGCTACCAGCCAGAGCCTTATCCATCCCATGCAAGAAGAGGACCACCCGGGTGAGTAAGAGGGGACTAGTGCCATGCGTCCCTAAGGCCATCCCATATCTGACGTGCAAGTTGCAGTCAATGCGGCCATCCAGCAGTTCATTCCTACTATAGCCAGCATACAAGACTCGCAGGCCACTCTCATGATCGCCATGAGGGAAATGGAAAGATCCATGCAGGCCATGGCCTCACAACAAGTTATTCCACCGGTCCAGCCTTCAGGACCTGGGCCGTCCCCTGACGTTGCCCAGGCCCAGTGTCACGACCACTGCCGCCTCGACCTTCTAAACCCCTGGCGGTGGGGCTCGCGACATCCTCCCTGCCTATAGCTGGCACGCTGCATCCCGCGATGCCATCGCACAGATCGCAGCCGAACATGGGACTAGTGCTGTAGCAAGTCATCCCTGCTATTGCACCTCACCATGTACCGGCCAGAAGTTCTTCTGAAACTTATGAATCCATTGAGATAGAGCCTAACCCCTACTTGACGAAGCAACATCAAACGATCGGCCAAGTGGTGGACATGTCTCACCCAACCACCCATGCTGTCGCACACGTGCCTATGGCAACACCTGCCCTGTATCATCCTCCTGCTCCTCCAACTTATCCAGTTGCACCGTCAAGGGGCTCGGGGGCTCGTGGAGCCGCAGCCAGCCATCAGCCACTAGTCGGCCAAGAGGAACCACTCCCTCATTATGTCTCCAAAGCCTTCTTTGACGCAATCCTCCGCCGGCTGTCACAGCAGTCTGCACCCGGCTCGTCAGCACTACTGACAGACTGTGCGCCGTATGCCAACGAGATGGCCACCGTACCATACCCGCTCAGATACAAGCAACCTACTTTCGTACTCTTTAACGGGTGTGAAGGCAACGCCCGTGAGCATTTGACAAGATTCCTTCAGTTCATTGGAACAGTATGGCCTGGGCGATAGTTTGAAGCTGAAGGAGTTTCACAAGTCCCTCACGGGCTTGGCATACACTTGGTATCATCAGATCCCTGCGGGGATAGTCCATTCTTGGAATGAAACGGCCCAACTATTCTTGGACAAATTCCACTACGAAGCTGAACGCGTCACCATAGTGGACATCGCCAGCATACGCCAGAATCCCTGCGAAGACTTAACTAAGTATGTGCACCATTTTCACCTTAAATGCCTTGAGTGTACAGATTTCAGTAAAGACGAGACATTGGTTCCCATATGCATCAAAAACATGAACGACATCTACCTGGTACACATCGAGAACTTGCAGTTGAAGTCTTGGAGGCATCTCAAGGAAACGGCCCGATGTACTTACGAGACGGTCGGCCCTGTCAAACCGTGGAAGCCTCGCCCACAAAATGCACTGCTGGCCTCGACGAACATACCCAGTACTCAGCGTAACAGCAACACCAACCATAACAACATCAACAACTAACCTGGCTTCAAGCGTCCGTTCCTGGATAGAGACCAATGCCCTGACAAACAGATATTTTGTGACGGAAGGCGAATTATTTCGTAAAGGATTTTCGGGGCGCACCTTACGATGCTTACAGGGTGCCTCGGCCGTGGAAGTGATTAATGAAGTGCACAATGGTGCCTGTGGAGAGCATCAGGGATCGCATAAGTTGTACACAGAATTGTTAAGATTAGGGTACTATTGACCGACCATAGAATCTGACTCCATCTCTCACGTCTGACATTGCCAACCCTGCCAGAGACATGCTGACAGAATGCACACCCCAACATCCGATCTTCGTATGATCATGGCCCCTTGGCCATTTCACTCTTGGGCTCTTGACCTTATCGAGCCCATACATCCGCCGTCGAAAGGGCTCATATGGATCATGGTCGCAACAGAGCGTTTCACAAAGTGGGTCGGGGCCATACCTCTGCGAAAAGCCACTGGAGGCGCCATTACTAACTTATTGCGTGACCACATCATCTGTCGTTTTGGCATCCCACGATGCATCATCTCCGACAACAGCACGCCATTCATTAACCGGGATGTTCGGACTCTCATGGAAGCGCACGACATCAATCACACCACATCAACCCCTTACTATCCGTAAGGCAACGGTCAAGCTGAAGCCTCCAACAAAGCCCTGTTGCGTGTTGTCACGCATGGTTCATGACGCAAGCGGCTCTTGGTCCGAAAAGCTGAGCCATGCCCTTTGGGCTTACAGAACTTCCAGACACAGCCATGAAGGCCACACCCTTCTCCCTTGTCTAAGGGGACGAGTGTGTGGTACCGGCCGAGGTCGCGGTCGCGGTCGCCTCGTCCCGACTAGCCCTCAGCAGCGGCCTCAGGGAGGAGGAAACCAGAATGATGGCCCTTGAAGGCCTAGATGAAAAAAGAGTCAACGCCATGCGCCGAATGAAGAAACACCACGAACAACTTGTCAAAGCCTACGTGAAGACTGTCAAACCTTGCTCCTTCGTGGAGGGCGACCTTGTCCTCCGAGCCGCAAAGCATGTGCGGGCTGACTTGTCAGCCCCTAAATTCACACCCAACTGGGAGGGGCCACTTGAATTGCATATGGCCAGAAGTAACGGCTCCTATCTCCTGCTCAACCCAGATGACGGACGGCTCACGGCCCCTGTCAATGGTGCTACCTAAAGAAATACTGTGTAACCAGTTGCAGCTTGTTCCTCACGACCTACCACATGCAGTTTAGAACACTTACACGGCATTTTGTTGTATATACATGCATATCCTGACTTGTAACTCTTGTTGCTCATTACAAATTCCTTTTTTAAAACAATGTTTTAATTCGAGCACTATCCATATACAGTCTGTTCGCTACACATATAATCATGCTTAGCCTGCCTTTTTTTACTCCTAGTCACTGAGCTATTTGCCCTCGACGGGAAGGGGGAACACCATTGGACAACCATCAGACATAAGGCATTCGACAATCGTAACAAAATAACGAGTGCTATACAGCCACAAAGATGACAATAAGACAACTCATACCCATGTTCATAACGCCAACAAGAAAAACACATGTACATATAAAGTTTTTCGGCCACTATTGAGCGCTGTTTATACATCAATCCATCATAAGCCCTACAGAAAGCTAGATAACAGCACTGCTACCGGATGAGAGCTAAACGCCTCCAATGTGTGACGCTGATCCTGCAGCGCCGACCATCCTACCTCGAGCTCGGCCTGCCGCCTCAGACGCTCAGCCTCTCGAACCTCCACATCAGCACGCCGCCTCTACAGGTCACTCAGCCTTCTCTGTAGCTCGGTCAGCTGCCTCTCTATCTCTGCCACCTCCCTGTCGATGACGCCCAACTCTTCGCTAATCTCTGACCACTCCACCTCCAGCCCTGTGCGCCGCCTCTCGAGTAGCACCTCCTCCATCTGCACCAAGGCCATCCTCTCCCCCATGGCACTGCCCTCGCTCCTCGACCTCAAGAAATCAGCCATCCAATCCAACTGCAAGCCTAGATAGGTGAACGGAGCAAACTCTGTCAGCGACCGCTCAATAAATGCTGTCGACCAGCCTGTCATAGGAATACTCGCAAAGGGCAGTAACCACTCTATGAACCCTGCATACACCACCTCTGCAGCACTGGGTTCTCTACAGTCACTCGAATGTCTGCGGGTACGCTGCCTTCACCAGCTCTAACCGGCACACTGTCTCAGCAGGCAACTGGAGGCCCTCCCATGATACGACGTCGGCCTGCCCACTCGACGATCCCCTACTTGTTTCACCAACCACTGCACCGCTCCCCACTACCACAGGCCTCTACCGCAACTCCACGCTACCTGTGCACCGACAGTCATCGAGTGCATCGTCATCAATGTCGCCCCCGCCTTGACACCTGACCCCGACGACGCGTCATGCTAACGCTCCGCAACAGGCTGCGCCGGAATCTCCGACTCACAAGCACAGGGTGCCACCGCAGACTCCAACTCCACCAGGTCCTCCCGCTCAACCCCCATAGCCTCCGCCTCTGTGCCTGTCCACCAGTAGCCGCTGGCATCGAACATCAGCGACTGGTCGACTGTTCCACCATACACCTCCTCCACTCTCTCCTTAGCACCCGGCAGCGGGCTCACCCTACCACTCACGCCAGCCCCCGACATATCAACCGCCTCCGGCTCACTCGCCAACCGGCTCATCTTCCTCAACCGCCACCACCTCCTCTGCCTCGGCAGCCGCACCTACATTACCGACTCCCTCCACCGTCTGCTCGTACTCCTGTCAAAGGAACCGTTAGTCGTCAGTACGTTAACTCTTTTTATTATGATAACAAAGAATCAGAAGGACAAAATGTAATGTAATAGTAACAGCTAGTCTTACCTCAACCGCTAGCTCCTTCGATGCCTCCCGCGGCCTCTTCGACCCTGCCAGGCGTGAACCCGAAGTGCCTGCACTCGCCTGACGAGCACTCTCCATCATACTTACCCGAAGCGCCGACAGTGGCCCCTTGCCGGCCCTTGGCACTCCCGATGACGGCATCGCTGGCTCCTCTCCACGGTCCTCCCCCGGAGCCTCATCCTCAGACCCTTAGCCCTCGTCTGGATCTCTCTCAGAGCCCCCAGCAGCACTCCCCGACACTAGCGCCACCATGCCAGCCTGCCTCGCAGCTGTCACCGATATCAAACTTAGTGCCCGGTCACATGCAAACACGTCCACCAGACGTGTGCCCGATGGCTGTGCCAACCACTTCGCCCAACTCGCACGCAGTCGCTCCCACCAATGTGCGTACCCCACGGTCACTGCCCCCACTACCGCTGTCCTCGGCCGCCTCCACTCTGTCACCGGTGCTGGCCACTCACGGACTCTATCATACCGCGTGTACCTAAACGCGATCGTCACACTCCACGGGCCGCGGTATCCACACGGCGGCTCCAGGTCATAGCCGAACGCCAGCGAAAACCGATCTGGGCAATATCGGGCCACGAAATACAGGTTCTCCGCAGGCTTCCCGCCATCGTCAGTCAGCACCGGAAGCCAACCCGGAAAATAAGCCACCAAGAGCACAACATCCGCCGGCACCAAGGACCCCCTACTGGTCAAGTCCCTCGTCATCTCCTATCCATGCAACCAGGGGGTACTCCGTACGACGAATGCATCTCTGTACGGCCGCGCCAGGCACGCCTCATGAGAATCTATCAGCCATGACAACGGACAATCAGGCCTCTTGATGCCCGACCATGCAAACGCCCTTGATCCGCTACACCACACCGCCACCTCCTATGACCTGCCACCATGCATCACCGTCCTCATCCTCGGTATCGGGTGCTGGCGCGGGAATCCTACCGGACGATAATCCGGAAAGCACTCGTACTAGTGCCTCTGCAGGAACATCCAGTCCACGTACGTAGCCACCTGGTACCGCCCATGTGACCGCTTCACGTCATTCACCAGCTGATCCAGACGTGAGTACAGGGTGCCCAGATACACAGGGGCTAGCCTGACGCGTCTCCCCTGCGCCATCTGAATCGCCAAGGGGATCACCCTAGGAGAAATGCCATCCTCCGGCGTCCCCTCAAACACAAACCTGCAAGGAAACAACGCATTATACGCGACGTCAAATAAAGTCGAGCACAAATGCAATTTATGGAAAGTACGATTCTCACCTCGACAAGAATATCGTCAGGAAGGCCACCATCTCATACCGCTCGTCCTTGTGATACGGCCCCGTCACAAAGTGAGCAGCAACACCCAATCTCTGCCCTGACCTTGCCTGCTCCGTACCATAGAACAGTCGGAGCCATCCACTGTATGTCCCCTTCCGGTGCTGCCTCGTCTCCGCTAAGATATCTAGCAACTGCGTCTGCAGCAAGCGCTCCTCACCTCTGAGTCGCGTCACACGCGCGTCCAACTCTCCCTGCATCGGCAGACCCGTCAGCATCATCACATCTAGCAGCATCGGCCCGATCTCTCCGAACTCAGTCACAAAGGTATGTGTCTGAGTGCTCCACCTCGACAGCAGTAGGGTCACCTGGGCGTATCCCTATACAACTCTAGACACCTCCCTGTAATGTCCTTCGACGGCAGCAACCCCAACCTCTGTAACAGAGCCTCCCACCGCGGCGTCTCCACCATATGCTGACACCAGAAGTCCTACCCAGTTGGCATCGCGCCATGCCCCTTGAACACTAAAGGTGCCCACGGTATATCTTCCCTCTCCACCAACCCCGACACGTATCTCGGCGACATCACAGGCGCCGCCTCCCAGCTCGGAGCACGCACATATGGTGACGGTGCCCGTGGCTCCTCTCCTATCGACGGATCGCTCCACGGCACTGTGAAAGCTCCATCAGCCACCCGGATGGCAAGCTCCCTCCACAACTCACGGTCATGTACTTGCGGCACTACCCCCTTCACTTCCAGCAGTGCGTTCGTCTTGTCTGGATCCGGATCGTACGACCTCGCTCCACCGTCATTGAATGTCAAAGGGACAGCCGTCTCCCCACCCGTCACAACTCTGGCCTCATCAGTCGGCGGCTCGGCCACGGGTTATGTCGTCATGACCCAGATGGTCGTGATGCACTAGCCGCCGCACCCCGCGGCTTCACGAACATTTTCTGCTTGACTTTTTTTGGAACAGGCATCGGCTCGGCGGGTGCCGCCCTCGTTCCACCCAATGACCCCGACGACCCACGTGCGGCCGACCCCCCTGGCTGGCCAAACCCCCGCGCGGCCGACCCCTATCCTTTCTCCCCTCTCCTCCCTTCTTTCCCTTCCCCCCGCTTTTCCCTGATGAGGCCGACCCCCTGGGCTGACTGACCCCCTGGTTGGCCGACCCCCGTGCGGCCGACCCACTTCCCCTTTCCTCCCTCTCCTCTCTCCTTCCCCCTTCCTCTCTTCTTTCCCTTTCCCCACCTGCGACGACCCCCTGGCTCTGCCGGCCCCCATCACCGGCCGACCCCTCGGCCACTTGTTTACCCCCTCTCACCATCTCTCGTTTCTCTCTCTCTGTGTGGGCTGATAGGATGCAAATGATTTTTTTTAACTCCCCTCCCTCCTTCACTATTTATAGGGGAGGGCCAACTCTCAATCTCAACCGCCAATTTTTAAATCCAACTCAATTTTCTTTCCAAAACCCAAAAACTCTGTTTTTTTGCGCAAATATGCCCTTTCGCACAACGTTCATCGCAAGCCATATCATTTATGCGTGCGGCGCCTGCTCGGGTTACCCCTTCGCCACACCACACGCAGGGGGCTTATGTTCATACCCTATTTTGGTTAGACCCCCTAGGCCTGCTAAGGGACCCGCTTTGCGCGACACATCACCCAGTCAACGGTCAATTATTCAATGCCATCACCCGGTCAAATCGCATCTTCTTTCGAGCATTCACAGGCATCAACAATGCAGCGACGTCAACACAGTCAAACTGTTGGAAAAAGGGCTTGACCCCTCAAGCGGGTCGGCCACCCCTTTCCTAAGGGGGTCGGCCACCCCTTCTTGTAGGGGGTCGGCCACCCTTTTTTTCTTCAAGGGGGTCGGCCACTTCTTCAAGGGGTCGGCCACCCCTTTCTTAAGGGGGTCGGGCCACCCCCTTCTTCTAGGGGGTCGGCCACCCCTTCATGAGGAGGGGTCGGCCACCCTTTTGTCTTGCAAGGGTCACTCCTTAACCCCGACATCACTCATCGCGCTCTCTACAATGCGCGCTCAACACCAATTGCTCCGCAACAGTTGTTGCTGCGCCCTTACGCCATTCTGATTTTGCGTGTCCCTGGCACGAAGTATTGCTCCGCGACAGTCGTCGCTGTGCCCTTGCGCCATTTTGATGATGCGTGTCCCTGGCACGAAGTATTACTCCGCGACAGTCGTCTCTCGCCCTTGCGCCATTCTCATGATGCGTGCCCCCGGCACCAGGTATATCTCTGCGACAGTAGTCGCTGCGCCCTTGCGCCATTCGCATGATGCGTGCCCCCTGCACCAAGTATTGCTCCGCGACATTTGTCGCCGCGCCCATGCGCCACAATCATGTTACAGGCCTTCAGGCATCACACTTATTCACCACACCATGCGCCCCTGCCATGAACGTGGAACATGCTTCGACCCACTCTCCGGAGTGTGCAGCATTCCGGGGGCTCCGCTCGTAGTGCTTCGGCACGAGGACCCCTCACTACGGGATGGGCTTCGCGCCATCGCCGGCTCAATCACTGGGGGCTCCGGCCCTCGCAGCGGGATGGACTCACAACCTTGAAGCCATCGCCGTCGCAATCTTAAAGCTATCAACATTACACTCGCAGGGAGTTCCGACGCGAAGACTTACCCGCAACAGACTCTAAGCACTGAGCGGCGACCATGCCCACTCATGTTGCTATTGATCGTCGACACCACCAGGGCGAGACTCCCGGGTCACTCCGGGACGGGAGCAGGTCCTCGGAGGGCACTGCGCCTAGTCCGCCTGGCAGTTGGCTACAGGGGCAACCCTCACCGCTGTCAGGTTCTCTGCGCGTCTATTGACGCACCTTGTGGGATTCAGTAAGGGCTTGGACTGGTGGCTGGGGCAACGGGTTACTTTGATCATGCTACTGCGGCGTGATCAGTCTCCTCAGACAGACAGAGATGCTGCGAGGGCAGGGCGGCACGAACTTGGGGATCGACAGTCTAACGGAGAATCAGTACTTTGGACCCCCCCTTGCAGCGTGTCGCTCCCAGGGGATGACACATGTCAACTTATGACACATTTACATTTTTACCTATAAATAGTGGACTTTGGAGCTTATTCAAGGATCTTTTCCTCTCATTTGGACTTTTCACTCTCTCTAAAAAGACATTCTCTTTGGAATTCTAGTGAGAGAAATACACTTGGACGTCTGTCACCGGACCCTCGACGCTGCACCCTTGACTTGGATTGTCGATCCCCGGCCCTGTTCGTCGTCTCCCTGCCTGCGCGGCTCTGCCAGCCCTCGCGACCTGTCTGGGGAGCCTTGCTCTCAGGCCTTACGCCATCCTTGCTGTCTCCCACTTTGTCTGCCTGGCAGCTGATTCAGACTGCATCCTTTGTGGCACCTCCACGTAGCAGCGAACCCCTTTTCCGTATCAACAATTATGATGTCATTATTGGCTGAAGTTTCATACCAGATCTGCTCCTTTAGGCTTGAATTAAGGGAGGGAGGGAGGGAGGGAGGGGGCCATTTTTGTCTTTTTGATGCATTTAGTGTCGCATGATAGCCATGTGTCACCTTTCCATCTATTTTCTATTGGTTGGTTAATGGAGGGGGTGTACCCTTCGGGTAAGATATTTTAGGGACCGAGTCGCCACAAGTCAATTGTTAAGGCTACTGTATCTTACCCCACTGTTTTTCCATTTGTTGTGTCATTCTTTTATCCTGTATTTAGTTATTCATTTTGTGTCCTCTCTCATAGGCGGAATCAAGAACTTATCAAAGAGCTTAGCTCTCCAGCACCAGGATCTCAGGACCTATATTTTCCTACCATATATGCCCAACCCTTCTTTACTCAGTGCAAGGCTTGTTTCTGGAAAATGTACTGGTCCTACTGGAGGCATCCGCAATACAATGCAATTCGGTTTTTCATGACAACGATTATTGGTCTTCTCTTTGGAGTAATTTTCTGGAATAAAGGGGAGAAATTGTAAGTCAGCTTCTCAAGTTCTTCAACCTAACTCTGTGGTCAAATAACTGTCTATCTTTGCTTGTTTTGTCTGATAGCAATTTACCATTATTCACAGGGGACAACAACAAGACCTCACGAATCTTTTGGGAGCTATGTATTCTGCTGTCATGTTTCTTGGAGGAACAAATACTTCCGCAGTGCAGTCTGTTGTCGCAGTTGAAAGAACAGTCTTCTATCGTGAAAAAGCAGCAGGGATGTATTCACCATTGCCTTACGCGTTTGCTCAGGTAAAAGGAAGACAACTTATCTCCAGTTTAGATCGCTCAGTAGGAGGGTGAATGCATTGCTCAGCGCCTGTGGCTTACCAGAAAAAGACAAAATGATTGTCGCAGCTGGATTGCCATTCTCCCAATTTCAATGTTGGATTTCCTCTTTGGCAATTGGTTTAATTGGAAATTGAATTTCCAAAAGGGCGAAAAAGATATATCACCCGAAGTTTTTCTTCCCAGAATTTATTCTGGAGCAGGATATAATTTAACTATTTCAGTAAGTCTAGGTCTGCATGTTTTGTCAATCTATCTGGCACTATTGTTGTGTCGGCGACCATTCCATTTAACAGCAAGATCTGAGTATGCATCAAACAGGCAAATGGTTATTCTCAAATTCCATATTTGTGCCACTTGCAATGCGTTGTCACAGAAAGTTCGTTCAAGCCTCCCAAACCAGGCCTTAGTTCTAATTTAAGAAGTACTTAAACTAAAACAAAATAGAGCAGCAGTACAGACAACTGATATCTTCTATTAATTTTCTGCAGGTGGCAATTGAGGTCCTTTATGTTGCTATCCAGACGTTTATTTATAGCTTTCTCCTTTATGCAATGATTGGTTTCTCTTGGAATGCTGCCAACTTCTTTTGGTTCTACTACTACGTATGTATGTGCTTCGTCTACTTCACATTATATGGGATGATGCTTGTAGCTCTTACTCCGAACTACCAGATCGCTGCCATTACCATGTCATTCTTCCTCAATTTCTGGAACTTGTTCTCTGGATTCCTTATTGCCAGAACGGTGAGCAAATTTTTTTTAGCAGTAATGTCATTCGTTAATCAATTATTGTACACACAAGCAGAAAAAGTATTTCATCTTCACATCTGTAGATTAACGGGTCTTCAGTTTCGTAATAGTCATTTGTTCAAACATAGCCAAAGACTTAAAGGTTGTGGTTAGTGTCCTTTATGCAACTAAATGTGTTAGAAGAATTCCTAGCTAGAATGCCAAAATGCAATTAGGCTCCAAATTTATGGGTAGAATATATGTCAATTGCGTGTTGACTAAGGTTAACCTTGTTCGGAGATTGCCTAAGGATGCATAAACTTGATTCACACAGTGATGGGGTTATATCCGGAATAGGAGTCGCATTGCAAACCTTGAAATGGATGTGTAAAAGCATGCTTTGGAGCAATTGACAACTAAACACAATATCTAGAGCTCTGGATGGCAAGGACTTGAGTTCAATTCTCCAGCTAACATTTACCTGTCGTTTACACATTTTTGCAGGTAGCCTGTGTTTGCAACTTTTGTAATCATGTCCCCCGTCTTTGACAAAAGCATTGCAAATGAGTCCAAAATTGGATGTCCGATCAAAATCGGACGTTAAATCCACATGAGCTGTGCACATGCCATTTTGGCATGAGTATATTTGTCCATTCCTTTACCCAAACCCCCATAAAACCCTAAACCCCCGTTCTTCACTTATCTCTCTTCCTCTCCTGAAACCCTTAACCCCCATTTCCATTTCCACTTTCACACAAATCCTTTCCCCTCAAATGGGTCACGTTCATTTTGCCCTATATATTGCCCTATATATTGCCCTATTGTCCTATTACCCTATTGCCCATTAGCACCTCGTACCCATTTAAGATAGGGAAGCTGAAATTGGGGTTCTTGAGAAGAATATGGAAATGGGTCAAGTTGGGTTGTTGAGGCAAAAATTGCTGGGTAGTCTCCATTAGTGTCCAATTAATTGTACTTTAACGGGATTGGGGGTTAGGTTGGCAAGAACAAGCCAAAGGTTGTAGCTTCATTGAGTTTGAACAATAGAAATGTTTCAAGATTGGGCAAGATTTTCTATGAGTTTAATGGGACTATCAGGTTTCATTGTGATAGAACCCAATTGGGTTTGCTTCTGTTGGAACTTGAAAGTACGGTTCCTGCAGAAAATAATGGGTTGAGGGAAGATTGGTTTGGTGTATTGGAGGATGAGGGTTTACCCTTAAGCGGTGTCTCGTTGAAAGGGTTTGTGTAAGTGGGAATGGGGCTTTAGTGTTCTAGGAGAGGACGAGAATTAGGAGAGGAATGGGGTGTAGGGTTTTAGAAGGGTTTAGGTAAAGGAATGGACAAATATACCTATGCCATTTTGGCATGTGCATAGCACATGCAGACTTAGCGTCCAATTTTGAACTGACATCCAATTTTGGACTCGTTTGTAGTGCTTTTGTCTGGGAGGGGGGACATTATTGCAAATGTTGCAAACATGGAGAGCGACATGTAAAAACGTGAAAAGCACAGGGGACAGTTTTGTATTTAACCCCTAACATTTAATCCATTTATGTTGCTGCACTAGCGAGCACCTTTGGTTTGTGTGTGATTCGGGGCTTGCAGGTTTGGGAGCGTTTAAGCATGATATTCGCTACCCACCCGCCAACCGATTACGCTTTTAGAGAAATTAACAACTGAAAATGATAAAATGGATCGATATTTATAATGCACGATACTATTGGAACTCCACACCATTATGGATTCTGCTGAGGAGTCTAAAACGTGCTCCTAAACCTCTATCTTTTCTTACTCTGATACTTCCTTAATTAATTGCTACATATGTAGGTTATGGGGTGTTTAAGCATTATATACAAGAGTCAACCCATTCTCCAACCGCTTGAGCTTTTACGGAAATTAGCAACTTAACAGGATGAATTCAATATATCGATAATACACGATGGTATTGGAACTACACACCAATATGAATCCTGCTAAAGATTCTAGAATTTGTTTCTTAATTGCTATCTTTACTTACTTTTACACTACCTAAATAGTTGCTATGTCTATTTCAAATGTATTTCAAATCCAAGCATTAACCCTAATGGAGGTTAATGCCACCGAAGCTTGAGGCTTCATGTGGGAAGCGCACTTTTGATTGATCGAAAACTAAAATTTAGAAATATGATATCGCCAAAATCTTAAGTGGCCATGTAGGAAGGAGATGCTCATTTGAGTGTGGCTATAGGAGTTTAGGGAACCTGATATTCTCCACCCATCCGTGGTGGTCTCTGTATTCCGATCCACTCAGATCTTCAGATCGTCAGCATTATCCCTCTAGCAGTACTGGATTATATTTCCATCATCTTTAGGAAAGTGGCACTGACAGCCTTCGGGGAAACTTCTTGTTGAGACTCGAGAATATACTAATTCGAAAGGATAGCGCAAGAAACATTAGAAGAAAAAAAATAAAGCATTTTCTTGCTCTGAGAGAGTCATTTCGGGGAATCTTACTCTTTAAAACCTTTTTTTTTTTCAGGACATTCCAATATGGTGGAGATGGTATTACTGGGGTTCTCCAGTTGCGTGGACATTGTATGGTCTGATTACATCTCAGGTGGGCGACAAAACAGTTGGTGTTGAAGTACCCGGACAAGGCACCATACCAGTAAAGCAGTACCTTAAAAACAACTTAGGGTATGAGCATGACTTCCTCGGATACGTTGCCCTGGCTCATGTTGGTTGGGCAGTCCTCTTTTGTATTGTCTTTGCGTACGGCATCAAGTTTCTTAACTTCCAAAGGAGATAAGGGAGACCTTAGAACTCCAGAAATTTTTGCTTGCACAGATTTGCATAATAACTAAGCAAAAAACAGAATAAGGTTTTTTTTTTTTTTCCTCAACGTTTAATTGTAAATTCTCAAAACGTTTTGTACTTTCTCACTTTTCTCTTGGTAAATTTTTCTTTCCTTGAAACTGTGTCTAGCATCTCTCTCTCTCTCTCTCTCTCTCTCTCTCTCTCTCTCTCACTTAAACAGAGCAATATTGTGGGAATATCTGCTGATTCCTAGTTCCTCTGCCAGAGAAAAATTGGAGGGATGCTAAATTTGTCCCGAATATGCAACTAGGATCATCATGAGGGTCACTGTCTTAATCAGATTAAAAATGTAGTTTATGTTGTTTAGTGTGCACACCAAAAGTTTAAGCTGCAGATATGGAGGGTATTCGCGTGTAGTTCAGATTTCCTTCGTCCCTGGTACCTTATTGGAGGCAACTAATGGTATCGTGGTTATGTAGCCTAAAGCATTGGTGTTTCTCGTCTCTAAAGCCACAGCAGCACTCTAAAATATTTCCAAGTCCCAACAAAACTGTATGGTGGGAGCACATTCAGTTCAAATAGCATTTGGTTTTCTATGCTTCTTTTGGATAGCTAGGTGGTGATGCAAAGGAATGGGGTCAACTGCAAACCATTAGAGGGAGTGTAGAGCTTTGGCTACATTCTTCGTCTCATTCTCTCTCTAACTAGTTCATGGACTCATTCATTGCAGTCCTCTTGGGTGAGGTCAATCGACAAAAAACAAATGTGGAATGTTGTTGATGAGGCACACACTAAAATGGTCTTAATAACATATTCCCACACTGCCTCCATTTTGGGCCGGCCCAGCCCTAGCCCAACGGGTCGGGCTGGGCCCGGGCAGGAAAATTTGGATATATGGGTCCAGTCCAAGCCCTGGCCCTAGGCCCAATATTTAGGATCGGGCTTGGGCAGGGCCCGGGCCCAAAAAAAATATTTTTTTTTGGTTCCCAACTTTTTGTTATTTATTTGCGTTGATGGCCAACAAGAATATATCAAATTAATTGGTTGAGATTGATACATGTTAATTCTTCAGATGATCTTAAGTAATAAGTATAGATTTTGACTAACAGTTTTTCTTTACTTGATCTCATATACAAAATTTTATTCCATATATATGACTCTCATATGTATATATGATGGTTATGAATGAGTATAAAAGAATCTAATCAACCTATGATATTAATATATTGTGTTTGTTAAAAAATAGGAAGTAAGTGATGTTAGAATTTATGAATGTATGTAAATTATTAACGTCCATAAAAAGTTAAATTGAAGATAAATGTGTTCATAGGCTCTCCTCCTTTTATCCGGACGTGGGACCGGCTGCTTATATATATACAGAAAAATATCTATCTTACTTGTAAAAACTTATATATATATATATATATATATATATATATATATATATATATATATATATATATATATATATATATATATATATATATATATATATATATATATATATATATATATATATATATATAGGGAGCTGATCCGTTGATAGCGCTAGCAAAATGGGAGATCTTGCTAGCGCGATCTGACCGTCCATCCCAAAGGGATGGACGGCCCAGATCGCGTATTTTTGCGGCGCTGTCAGCAGTCCGCTACACAGTGTAGCGGACCATCCTTTTTACCATTTTGTCCCTCCACCCCCTCCGCTACACTGTCTAGCGGAGCACATAATTGGGCCCACGTTGACAGCCAAAATGTCGTCCGCTAGACAGTGTAGCGGACGACTGACACAGCTGACACATTACCACGTGTTTGTACCTTTATTTCTACACACGACGGGTTGTCGGAATTCCTCAAGCTCCTTCGGCTACAATTTTCTTCTCCTCCTTCGGACTCGCTTCAATTTTCAGCTCCCTTCAAGCTTCGAGTAAAACTTAGCTTCACTCAAGTAAGGTAAGTTTGCGAATGGTGAAGTTTTCTTTATGGATTGAATGGTAAAATATAATTTTATTTTGTTCGGACAAAAACGTATAGATTTTTTTTTATGTTCTAGAAATTTGTCACTCTATTCTTCAATTTGTGATGTTCTAGACATGATGTTCATAAAAAAGGTGTAATTTGTAAACTCTAAATAAAATTATAGTTTAATTCGATTTTTTGGCATGATGAATTCGTCTATTTATCTTAGTAATTTTAATTTGTTATGTTCAGTAAATTAATAATTGTTAATTTGGAGACACTTTCAGGGGTTATGCATACGGTATGTTTGTCATCCTAAATTGGTCTATTCGCCCACTGTAATTTTTAGGTAATATTTTCAGTTAGAAATGCCATTTGATTGTTAAGCGTAGTCTATTTCTACACAGGTCTTGTTTCACAATGTCTGATTTCGTGTCGAGCTCCAACGTCCCCGTAGATGCTAGTGATCCGTATCTAGGACGAACGTTTCAAACATTGGAAGAAGCTGAAGAATGTTTTCGAGCGTATTCATTGAGGGTTGGTTTTGGCATTAGAATAAAGACTACAAGAACAAGCAACGTAACAAAAAAGATATGCTCTCGCTTATACGAGTGTCATAGGGGCAGAAATCCACAGCAAAATGAGACACGCGTAGGCAATGATGACAGTGATGACGAAATAGGATATTCGCGTAGAAGACGGGACTGCTTTGAGCGCACAAATTGCCAGGTCAAGATGTTCGTAAGCTACAAAGCCAATCATGATCATTGGCTTATTACCAGCCTGGAACTGGCACACAATCACCCGTTAGTAACTCCTTCTAAGGTGAGTCAGATGCATCAACACAAGAAGATGGGTAAGGTCGCGAGGAGCCTAATTCACACAATGAGCAATGCGCGAATTGGACCTACTGAGATTGTTAATGTTCTTGCTGAACAGGCTGGGGGAATTCAAAATTTAAACTTTAACACGACAGACGTTCGTAACGCGGTCCGAACCCATAGACGAGCCGCGTATGACCTCAATGATGCGCAATCGACAATGAGCCTATTGAAACGGATGCAGATGGAGGACCCGCAGTTTACCTTCGACTATAAACTTGACGACGAGCATCGAGTTAGTACAATTTTTTGGGTCGACGGTCGTTCGAGGCTAGCTTATAAGCATTTTGGGGATGTCGTGACTTTCGACACCACATACCGTACCAACAAGTACTCGATGCCGTTCGCTCCTTTCACCGGCGTCAATCATCATTATCACTCCATCCTGTTCGGGTTCGCCTTGTTAAGGGACGAGAGCGAGGGTTCTTTTGTATGGTTGTTTAGGACGTGGCTGGAAGCAATGAACTTCAAAGCACCCAAAGTGATCATCACCGATCAAGATTTGGCAATGAAGAAGGCTATTGCGACCGTCTTCCCAGACACCCGGCACAACTTGTGCACTTGGCACATAAGCAACAAATACCCTGAACGTCTGCATCACGTGTACGCAAAGTATCCAGACTTTAAACAGGATTTTGACAAGTGCATTACCAAGTCATTAACGATTGAGGAATTCGAGGAGAGGTGGGAAAAGCTTGTTCGGGATTACTCATTGCAAGACAACGAGTGGCTCCAGCACTTGTACGAGCGCAAAGAGCAATGGATTGGCGTTTACACGAGGAGGTATTTTTCAGCGGGCATGAAAACGACGGGCAGGAGTGAATCTATGAATGCCACGTTCGATAGTTATGTGGGTACAGCTACCAATTTGAAGACTTTCGTTGCATCCGCACAAAAAGCGGTAGCTTCGTTGTTCGTAAAAGAAAGGGCTGCCGACTTTGCAACAACGTACAAACAAAGGAGAAGGTTGCTAGAGACCCCGCTGGAGCTGAACGGTGCCAAAGTCTATACGAAGGAGATCTTCTTGCTATACCAAGTAGAGCTGCGAAAATCGGGACGATACAGTATAAACAAGGTGGCAGAAATGTCTACGCGTGAGTACAAGGTTTATTCGCTCGTGAATGACCTCGTCCCTGAGAAGCTGCGCAGAATTTATACGGTGAGCCACGACACATTGACGGACTCGGTGACATGTGTTTGCAAGAAGTTTGAGTTCCATGGCATCCTGTGTAGACACATTCTGCGGTTTTTCACCCAGAAGAATATCAGGACAATCCCCGATAAATACGTCTTGCCACGGTGGACGAAAGGTGCAAACAGGTTGCACGGTACCATTTCCTTTCCGGAGCACCCGTATACTGACTTTGAAGAATCAGAGACGTTGCGGTATAATCATCTGGTGACGATGTTCACCCGTTTGTCCGTAAAGGCTGCTGCTACAATGGTCGGTTATAAACATCTCCTCGAGGTAGCTCAGCAGCAAGAGCCCATCGTCGACCAGTTGGAAGCAGCTTCAGTCAGCAATGCGGTTGACACCGAGCCTACGACGGAATCAGAAGATGACGAGCCGGGGGAGGAAGGCGACAATGATATCCGGCCGTTGGATCCAATTATATCGCAAACGAAAGGCCGCAAGAGATCTACGCGGATGAAAAGCTCAATTGAAACGGCAACTCAACCTAAAAAGCTGCGAAGGTGTGCATTGTGCAACAAAATGACCGACCACGACAAGCGGAACCATTACAAGGCACTGGGGATAAGTCCAGGGGGTTTGCAAGATGGGGAAGAAGATGACGCCGAAGATGAGGACGGACAAGCTGCAGTGGACCTTTAATTTTTTGTATAAGTTTGACATTTGTAATAATTTTTATATAAGTTTGACATTTGTAATAATTTTTTCTAATAATTATTCAACCGAATACCGGAATTATTTTTTCTGATGTAGCGATTTCTGATGTAGTGGACGGATATGCATAGTCCTAATTTTTTGGTTATCATTTATGTCCACTATACAATGTAGCGGACGTCATCGCAGAAAAACTTTTGGACATCATTTATGTCCGCTATACAATGTAGCGGACGTCATCGCAGAAAAACTTTTGGTTTTCATTTATGTCCGCTATACAATGTAGCGGACCTCTATCCTATTGTACATATTAATCAAAACGGGCAACAGCTTTTATCAGTCCGCTATACTCTCTCTCTCTCTCGAACATCTAACCCAAGCCGCTACCCCATCTACGGCGACCCACATCTCCGGCGACACCACCGTCCTCCCCTCATCGCCGACCTCGATGGCTTCTGGATCGGAGACCACCTATGATTTTATTGGCAACTTGCACCTAGCAGGCAAACACTTTTTCAAAGTCATGATGCCGGGATTTGAGAATGAACTTGTAGCCCATCCCTCTTTCTCTGTATTTTCGTGTGTTAAAAGTTTGATCTTTTGGTTAAAAACTAACCTATTTTTTGTATTGTGTTTGTTAGGACATACCGGAAGCCTTTACCAATCAATTTACAACAATTCATGACAGTTCAAGATTATATAGCCGCAAGGGGGCCTGGCAGGTTGAAATCAAGCTGAAGCCCGGCCGACCCCAAAAAAAGCAATTCGCAGAGGGTTGGAACGTCTTCGTGCGCCAGCATGGCCTCGAACTCGGGGACTTTGTAGTGTTTGAACACCTTGGGTGGTGGGATTTTCAAGTTGTAATCTTTGATCGGAGCGCTTGTGAAAAAATTTATTTCCCCCAATGTGAACCCTAATTTATTAATAATAACCAAATTTATTGTATACATGTTCATTATGTTTCCAAATTTTTTCTCGCTTAATTGTGCCGTTTGAGATACATTGTCTTCGGACGCCAATTTATTAAAACTGCATAACGCTACATTGTGTCTAGCGGACGGGCCAAGAAAATACCTTCGAAAATTTTCCCCTCCCCCATCGTCCGCAACATTGTCTAGCAGACAGACCAGCAGGCTGTCTTAACCCAACACTTAGAAAATTCACTAGCGGACGGGCCAGCAGAACGCCTTTTTTCCCCACCCCACCGTCCGCGATATTGTCTAGCGGACAGGCCAGCAGAATGCTTTTTTCCCCACCCCCACCGTCCGCGATATTGTCTAGCGGACGGGCCAGCAGAATGCTTTTTTTCCCACCCCACCGTCCGCGATATTGTCTAGCGGACAGGCCAGCAGAATGCTTTTTTCCCCACCCCCACCGTCCGCGATATTGTCTAGCGGATAGGCCAGCAGAATGCCTTTTTCCCCACCCCCACCGTCCGCGATATTGTCTAGCGGACGGGCAAGCAGAATGCCTTATATCCCCACCCCCACCGTCCGCGATATTGTCTAGCGGACGGGCAAGCAGAATGCCTTATATCCCCACCCCCACCGTCCGCGATATTGTCTAGCGGACGGGCAAGCAGAATGCCTTATATCCCCACCCCCACCGTCCGCGATATTGTCTAGCGGACGGGCCAGCAGAATGCCTTTTTCCCCACCCCCACCGTCCGCGATATTGTCTAGCGGACGGGCAAGCAGAATGCCTTATGTCCCCACCCCCACCGTCCGCGATATTGTCTAGCGGACGGGCCAGCAGAATGCCTTTTTCCCCACCCCCACCGTCCGCGATATTGTCTAGCGGACGGGCCAGCAGAATGCCTTATATCAACACTTGGAAAATTTTCCCCACCCCCACCGTCCGTGACATTGTCTAGCGGACGGGCCAGCAGAATGCCTTATAACACTTAGAAAATTCACTTCCCCCACACTTAGAAAATTCACTTCCCCCACTCTCCGCGACATTGTCTAACGGACAGATTTTGCTTTTCAATCATTCTCAGTGAGAGCCAAAAAAACCAAACTCAAATCATCTTCAACGGAAATCAGACAAAACAATCAATCAATAATCTTCAACACAAATCAATGAGAGCTTTCTAAATATTCATAGTTTATTAAAAAAAAAATAAAGTGTAATGGTACAATGTCAACGGGGGGAATCATGTTGGGAGGGATTCTCGGCATTTGCCGGATTTACAATACACCTAACCGCTCTAGGCCGGCCTTTCATAATTTGCCAAGCCATTCTATATCTAAAGGTGTCTACTTCTGCTTGGCTCCACACCGCCGCCTTGAGGCTCTCGGACCGGCAAATGTAATCCATGTACATGCAAAGGAAAACGCCGCAGTCCGAAGTGTTACGTTGCTTGGGCCTCCTCTTCTTCAGTCGCCAATCGAGCTTTGGCCGCGCCGGTACAGGGTTACCACGGACACCATTGACCATTGCACAAAATATATTCTGCAAGAAACATAAAACGGCGTAAGACACGAGTTAACATTTATGCCAAGTTACAATAACTGTTAAACAACAATCGTAATATTACCATTGAATCCAACTGGGCTTTGTACATCTGCAGCACAGGCATAAAGGCGGTATCGTCGTGGAGACTGTCGATCACCGATACGACTTTCTCCACCGGTTCATAGCAAACCAAGTACCAGTGGCTTTCCCCTAAAAATGGGATTAGAAACACGTCGGCAACACTTGCGCTCACTGGACTATCCCTAGCAAGATACGCTCGTAGGTTAGCGGACGGTCTCCACTGGCTCAACTTTTTCTTCCGCCTTTGCTCGACCCACTCATGCCATTCAGACACTAGGAGGCTATGAAAAAAGGCATCAACCAAAAAAACGGCCGGGTACTCGTTCAGCCGCTCCCGACCCCTTTCCTTCAGAATCTCCACGTATGTGGAGATGACACCGTTGTCTAACCAACTCCCCGGAGCCAGGGAGGCCATTTCTCCCCACTCGCAAGTGTAATCCATGCCCTCCGGATGATTCACACTATACAACGCTTTGTCCCGGGGGAAGCCGCTAAAATAACGCTCTGTGATTATTTGGCATTTATGCGGCTTTAGGGGCTTCACTGGATGCCCTTTGCGATATTGCCCTCGGGGGTCGACGGGGGGATATTGCACTCCTTCCGGGGGGTCGACCGGGGGATATTGCCCTCCTTCGGCAGTAGATGGTCCTGCCCATGGGACAATAGGCAGTGTCTCCGACAGACTGATGTGTCCGAAACCCCAGTCTTGCGTGACTTGACTCTGAGAGAAGGGTTGGGGTTCCGAGTCCAATAGCAAAGAGAAGGAGGGCACACTGTAGTCTTCCCACGGCGCTTGAGCCTGGCCCATGGTGCTTGGCTGTCCCCAATCACCACCCATTCCCGGTACAGATGGACCACCATATCCCTGGCTCACTCCCGAAGTCTGTCCCGAGGGATCGGTGTATCCCTCGCTCACATATGGGGGCTGCCACCCCGGATAACCCATTCCCGGGCTGACGCCGGAAGGCTGGCCCGATGCTTGGTGTAAAAAATTCCCGCAGCCATACGCCAACGCATCAGCCTGTTGGCGAAGCTCCTCGCCCATTGCATCCACCAAATCCTTCCGCTCGCGCAACTTCTGGAAGAAGGCGAACGAGGCATTAACCTACATCCAGAGAGATAATAAATAAGTAACTTCATACACAGTTAGAATCATCAAGTTCAATTAAAGCACTTATTGGCCAACTTACCAGATTGTATGCCATGTGCTCATCGATCTGACCCCTAGGGTGGTACTTCTCCCCGCGTTCAAACCTTACTGGAGCTACTCTCCTCCGGGTGATGCGGTAGTACCACCCATTGTACTGTTCGATACTGATCACGGGGTCAGGCTCCGACACAATGGCCGCCAGCGTGTCCTGCCAGGAATCCCAAACCTCAAGTTCTCGTGCGCACAAGTCGTGCGCATTTGCCTTGCCAAACCGAGGGACACCCGGTGGGTTCCTGTTAAGCCTCATATCCGGCGCGCCTGCTGGCAACCCCTGCAGGCACTCAAAATGGCGCATGGCGCGATCTGGCAGCTGCCACTCTGCGACCTCGAAGTGGATCAGGGGTGTGCGTTGTAACCCAGAGAGCGTGAAGACGAACGACTCTCCCACCCGTCGCGCCAAATGTTTGTACGGTGCCCATCGCATCTGGCCAGGAGATAACGAGTCGAGCTCCCCCCGATAGTACGTAATGTTGTGATGGGGATCGTCTCTCCTCTGGTAGTGGCTGTCCTTCCGACTGTACTCCCAGGCGCACAACCGAGGCCACACATTATCGGTTCCGTCCCTACGCGTGGGTGCGCCGGTAGCAAGGTGTTCATAAGACCACACCTGAGAGCAAAGACAAATTAAATAAAGTATCGTCAAATTTTATTGTCAATTCAACCCAAAAAAAAAGAAACGAGCAAGTAATCAAGAATTGTATGATATACCTGCAATAGCGAGAGACATGCACATATCGCTTTGGAGTCGGGCCTCGTTGCCTTGTGCAATGCTCGGTAGAGGTACGCAAGAGTTGCGGCTCCCCAGGCATAATCCCCAACCTCCAGCAGGTTACCCAACAACGGTAAATATTTGACGCTGACGGTATTCTTCGACGTTGTTGGGAACAGAATTGCCCCCATCACCCACAAGAGGAAAGCTTGTGTGTACAGCACAAGCATCTGATCCGTGTAGTTATCCGGCAGAACCTTGTAGGTATCTACCAACCATTTCAACTTGATACCCCCAGTGCTAAATTGATCCTGGGGTATCGAAGTAAAGAAGTCCCTAGCGGTCCTCTTATTCGTTGCTTCCGACGGAGGAGCTATTACCGGCCGCCCCGTCACCGGTAACCCTAAGATGAACCCTACATCTTCTAGGGTAATTGTCAGCTCTCCGAGAGGGAAGTGAAACGTATTCGTTTCACTTCTCCACCTTTCAACAAGGGCACCTATTAAGTGCCGGTCAAGTTGTTGAAAGATCTGCCCACGCGTGAAAATCCCAAACCCAATCCCACGCAGTAATCTTTTCTGGGTTCTGTTCAATTTCCATTCTTTAAAATTATCGGATACTTCTACCGTGTTGAGAAGTGCTCTTTCCTACGAATTAATAAATACAATTTAAGCAAATTAAACGATATACAACGTTCCCAAGAATAACAAAGTTGATAAAATAAGTATCTTACTCCACCATCCCATATGAGCGTACTGATATGGTTTGCTTGGTCGTATAATACGGACGGATCTTCTGGTCCAGGGTTGAAATCCATTTTTCGCAACTGAAATTATGCAAAACGGCAAGGTTGGAAGCGTAAACATTCTCAAACATACAACGCTAGCACAGTCAACGCTAGCATGTGATCAGATAATACTCACATAAGTTCACATGCTGTGTATATGCAATGTACATAGATACAAACAGACACGGGAATGGGATTTTACAAGTGAAATCACATGAACAAATAATACGCAATACACATATATAATCTATATATATGTATAGATACATTGACAAACGCTAGCACAATGCAGCGTTTCGCACACATTCAAAATCATGCATAAGCCGCGATAACAACTCTAGATTATGAACAAATAAAGGATTGGTTTGTGAACTTACGTGATTGATTCGTCGAATAAAGGATTTCTTGAGAAGAAATTGCGCCGATCTACTTGCCAACACCGCTAGAAGAATTGTGAGAAGAAGGAATGAATAGCAGTTTAGAAGGAATGAATAAGGGTTTCGGAGTAAAGAAAGGGAAAAACGGTCCGCTACACTGTCTAGCGGACGGTAAGATAATGACAAAGTAACAGTCGTGTTGACTGTGTCAGTCGTCCGCTACACTGTCTAGCGGACGACACCGTGGCTGTCAACGTGGGCTTCAATTATGTGCTCCGCTAGACAGTGTAGCGGAGGGGGGGGGGGGGGCAAAATGGTAAAAAGTATGGTCCGCTACACTGTGTAGCGGACTGCTGACAGCGCCGCAAAAATACGCGATCTGGGCCGTCCATCCCTTCGGGATGGACGGTCAGATCGCGCTAGCAAGATCTCCCATTTTGCTAGCGCTATCAACGGATCAGCTCCCATATATATATATATATATATGAAAAAATTATATTTTGTGAAAAATTTTATTCTTAAAACTTAAGAGAAGGAAAATAAAAAGAAATTACCTAATCATCCGGAAGTACTTCAATATCCGAGTCACTGCTCTTCCTATCATCAATCGGTTTATCTTGCTCGCGGTATTTCGCATCAAGATAATCCTTCCAACATACACATAGCTCGAGCGACTCGGGGTTAAGACGACTCCTCCTGTCATCCAAAACCCTCCCGCTCGCTGAAAATGCCGACTCTGAAGCAACCGTGGAGGCTTGCACTGGCAGTACATCCCGTGCAATTTGGGATAAAGTTTTATACATGTTTTGATTTTGTTTCAAAAATTTAACAAATTAAAATTAACCTGTTCTTGCATTGATAAATCAGAATAATGATCAGTATTTGAATATACACCAATCTCATTAAAAGAGGAAAAAGTAGACGAACCTGCCGAATTAGAAGTACCTTCACCTGGTAGTTGTCTTGCTACTAGATGTTCAAAGCCCTTAAGGTATGGCGCATAATACCTCTCAGCAGTCGATGATGAAGCTCGCCCGCGCACGTCAGCAGAATTACGATAGAGGTTGAACAGTTCCTCAAATGTCTTGCTCACTTTCGCTGTGAGTGCGGTTGTGTCCTCTACTGGGTAGCACATTAATTTCGATATCTCTTGTATCGAGACGTTCACGCCATGCAACTTTAACCTAGGATCTAAACAAGTAGCCACAGCAAAAATAACAGGCAGTTCACTCCAATATTTATTAAACTTTTTATCCATCACTTTTACTATTTCTTAAAGGGTCCTATATATCTCCATTTTGTTAACATTGTAGCCATCTTGAGAATTTCTATTACAGCGAGAGGAGAGGTGGGATAGTACGTACCAGACAATAAATTGGTAGACGTGTAAAATACCTCCAAAAATTCAGCTAGGTATGTGGCCATCTGCCATTCCTCTTGAGTTGGCAAGCCGGCTGGGAACAAGGTTAGTAGAAAATGCGTATAGACTTCTCTGTATGCCAGAATGTGTAAAAGCATATGGTATGTAGAGTTCCACCTGTGGACCACATCTGTAACTGCTCTCCTGCGAGGCATATTATATTCAACACACAACGTTTTAAATTGTTGTGTTCTCGGACTCGAACTATTAACATACGCTGTCATACCCCTCATTTTGACAAGAATATCTCCTGCAGCAGCTAAACCATCTTGAACAATTAAATTAATTATATGACAAACACAACGAACATGAAATAATTTACCAGAAAGTACAGGTTTGAGGCTCTCCTCTAAAGCATTGTTAGAAGCATTATCAAAACTAATACTCATAATCTTATCCTTTAATTTAAATGTGGTACATGCTTTTAATATAATAGTAGCAATGTTCATTCCATCATGCGGAAAAGGAAAGAGCTCGAAAGCGATGATTCTCTTGTGCATAATCCAATCTGCATCAATCCAATGGGCCGTCACACAAGTATAACTAACAAAAGTAAACGGAGATTGCCAAATATCAGAAGTAAGACTAACTTTACCGTCAAAATTATCGAAATAATCGATCAGGCGTGCTTTAGCAGCATTATACTGTCGGAGTGCATCGGATCTAGTTGTGTTTCTATGAACCTTTTTGTACAAAGGTTGAACGTATGTGTTCATATATCTAGAGTGCTTAGCATTATCGGCAAAAGAAAAGGCTTGTTCATCGTGAATAACAAATTCAGCGAGACCGTCTCTTTGCTCTCGCTGATTATAAACAAATAACTTACCGTCAAAAGATGTGTTTGGGTAGGTTCGACGTGGCCTTGTCGAGGTGCACACTGAGGGTAATGCCTGTTAAGATGTCCATTACCACTACCAGACGAAAATAATTTAGCACAGTACTTACATCGAGCTTTTCGGATGCCGTCCACCATAACTTCATCAAAATGATTCCAACACTCGGCTTTTTTTTTTTTCCCTTTTGGACTTCTGGCTCATTACCGGAGGCATTGCTCGGCCCTTCTTCATCATGACCAGGCATAGGTTAAGATTATGCCACGGAGTAGTAGCTTCGCCAACCGAGCTGCGTCCTTGACTATAATGCGGGGGGTCTTGTGAGGCGTGTATTCAAGATCTGGAATGTTTTGATTGAACTCCCAATTGGCTTGGGTATCTATCATACAGCCTGTACTCATTCGTCCAGGAACGAATGGTTGTTGTGGTGCTTGGATTGGTGTTTGTGATGGCCGTGGTGCTGGCGCTTGTGCTGGTGGTGGTGCTTGTGATGATGATGATGTTTTTCGTGATGATGATCCACGCTTCAGTTTCTTCAGTAATCCAGCCATATTTGACGCTAAACTTTTTTACTAGATTGGAAAATAAAAATAATAAGAGTAACTAAATACACAAGTATAAGAGCAGTAATTAGTAATTAGAAATAACAATTAAAAGAATTAAAGAGTAACAAATGAATAAGAGTAATTCGAAATTGGAGATAGTTAGTAATTAAAAAGAATTTAGTAATAGTAATTAATAAATAAAAATTCACTAATTAGTAATTACTAGACAAAAGAATTAGAGAGTAAAAATTAATAAAAAGAGTAGTTAGTAATTAGAATTTAGCAAGAGTAGTAATTAGTAAACAAGAGTAATAATTAGCAAGAGTACTAATTAGTAAATAAGAGTAATAATTAGCAAGAGTAGTAATTGGAGAGGGAAATAGTAGCAAAGCTTGTAGAAATGTAGAATGTTTTGATAAGAGAGAGTAAGAAGATTGGTGTGAAAAATTAGAAAGAAATGGTGTGAATTTATAGATTTTTGAAACTTCACAAAAGACCAAAATGCTTTTTAAAACTATCTGTTTATAGTTGTTGGGGAGGGTAAGAGTGTAAAAACCATTAAAAAAGTTGAAAAAAATTAAGTTAGACTAAAATACCCCCAAACTAGCCGTTATATTGCTGTTGGGGGGGGGGGGTAAAAGTAAAATTTAGGGAAATAATGAGGAATATAGCCGTTGGGGGGAGGGGGGGAATTAAATTTGAAAATCGTGGGGCCTGCCATAACCGGGCCTAAAACCGGGCCATTTTCGGCCCGGGCCTGGCCCGGGCTTTTTCCTGGAATATCCCGACCTGGTCCAAGCCCAGGCCCAAAGCCCCTTTTTTTAGGGCCGTCACTATTCACCTAGAGGGCCGGGTCAGCTCGGGCTTGAAACTGGCCTGGTTGGGCCAGCCCGCGGGCTGCCCGGCTTTTTTGACACCTCTAATTTTGCCCCGTGTGTTTGATGTGGCAGCTAACGGGCGTTGATAGGTTGTGGGCCCCGGCATAGGGGTAACGTTTCGGGCCCCAACTACATCAATTGAGGGCACATCTAGTGATGCATGGCGAGGATACTACCAATTCAAAATGGCAATGTCCCCAACTTGGGGACAACCCAAATTACAGCTTGGTACATGGAAATGCAGATTAAAGGAAGTTTATTTACCTGGATCAATATGGCACAAAATTGATGCTTAAGGTCACTCCACTGCCTCCTATCTCTAGAAATCTACAGTAAAAAGAAACTGTGAGAACTTAGAAACAGGGTTCATGAGGGAAGTTTATTTGTTGGTACTGAGGTACCAACAAATAAACTTGCGACTTCAACATTATGTACAAGCTTTATATAACAGGGCGTTTATCCATTTGAGTGACCTGGACAACGTGAGGACAAAAAACTGAATCCATTTGTCAGTTGGATTGTAAACCAATAATCCCAAGTGTTGACAAAACATAGAATTCCATGCAATCATTTGTCTGCCAACCCAAAAACTCTCTAATGCCCAACTTTGTCACCACCCTCATTTCCTCGTAACAATCATCACCTATATACCTGTCTTCAGAACCTCCTAACCAGCAACCTTCACTCTAACACACACACACACACACACACACGCACGCTATATTTTGAAACTTGTATGCATCATCTCAAACTTCCCATCAACATTACTTAAAGTCATGCATTTACTCATTTAGTCATTCACAAGCTGGGCCTAATTGGCGAGCTCTCTCATTTTCTGGTTCATTGTTAACGTACTTATACACGGCAGATATTCGCGGTTTTTGACTGTCTCATCTCCTGTTGTGGAAATTCTTAGCAGTGCCTGCATAGTAAAGTGAGCGAATGCCAATTATTTCTGGAATTTGACTGCGTGAGAAAGAGCTCTCTTGTGTGTCGAAATGGCAGCTGCGTTGACCGGAGATGACTTGATGAGGTCAATGAGCCGACGAGGAAGTTTTGCATCGGGCAGCAGGAAAGGTTGGGGTGCATCCAGTATTCGTGAGGCGTTCACGACAACAGGAGGGGATGTCTTTGAAAAGAGTGGGAGGCGCAATGATGAGGAGGAGCTGAAGTGGGCAGCCATCGAGAGGCTCCCAACATATGACCGGTTGAGGAAGGGTTTCTTGAGGCAAGTTTTGGACAACGGAAATGTTGTTCATGAAGATCTTGATGTTGCCAATCTTGGACTCGAAGATAAGAAGCATCTCATGGAAAGTATACTTAAAGTTGTCGATGACGATAATGAGAGGTTTCTTCAAAGGCTCAGAGACCGAATTGACAGGTCAGGAACTTAATCTCTTTTGAGATATTAGTCATTTATTTACTTGTCCCGTTTTGTTTGTGGGATTTGGGATGCGGGGGTTAAGTACTCTTGTAAATGGCTACTTCTTATGTGATATATACATCTATGTTTTTCATTGTATGATAACCTACATTATACTAGCCAAAATCTTTAAATTGTGAGCTGAACAGGGTTGGGATCGATATTCCAAAAATTGAAATCCGGTATCAGAATATGTCTATTGAAGGTGATGCATTTGTAGGAAGCAGGGCACTTCCGACCCTGCTGAACTCTACTATCAATTCCATAGAGGTATTATCGTCGATTTTTTGTGATCAATCTTTCCCTTTATAATGATTTGTTGGTTTTCACTACATTTGTTGTGTTATACATCTACCTAACTTTCTGGTGTGCTCAGGGAGTTCTTGGATTTCTGAGGCTATTCCCATCTAAGAAGCAGGTTGTCAAAATACTCCATGAAGTGTCTGGCATAGTGAGACCCTCAAGGTACATGATGAAGATTTACTTGTTTACCGAGTTAAGGATTTAGACGCAAATTTTGATCTAGGCTAACATTGGCAGTTTCTTGCTTTGTTTTCCAGGATGACCCTACTTCTAGGGCCCCCAGCCTCTGGGAAGACCACATTGCTAAAGGCACTAGCTGGAAAGCTGGACAAGGATGTCAGAGTGTGTAATCTTCCAGCCTATTTGCAACAATATCATCTGTCAGAATTTCAAAGTTTAGGTGCCTTGTTTGTCTATAACCAGAGCATCTGCCATTTGCTGTTTTAACTTGTATTACAGGTAACTGGGCAAATCACTTACTGTGGTCATGAAATGAGAGAGTTTGTTCCTCAGAGAACTTGTGCTTACATTAGCCAGAATGATCTTCACCATGGAGAGATGACAGTCAGAGAGACAATGGATTACTCGGGACGTTGCTTGGGAGTCGGGACCAGATATGAAATGCTGGCGGAACTGTCAAGACGAGAAAAAGATGTAGGAATCAAGCCAGACCCTGAGATAGATGCATTCATGAAAGGCATAGCAATGGCAGGTCAAAAAACTACTTTGGTCACCGACTACGTTCTCAAGGTTAAATTTCTCCTTTTGCCAGACCAGATTCTTCTTCTTCTTCTTCTTCTTTTCTACATCACCAAGCTAATTTGACACATTGAACTAATTGATGAGGTGGTTTAACAGACACTTGGGTTAGATATCTGCTCTGACACTATGGTGGGGGACGAGATGCGAAGAGGTATTTCTGGTGGACAGAAGAAACGTGTGACTACCGGTATAGCAGATCATTTTTACTTGTGTTCCAAAGAGTCCTTTTTTATGCGGTAGCATTCAAATGATTTATTTTTTTCTTGTTAACTTGATGCAGGGGAAATGTTGGTTGGTCCGGCAAAAGTCTTTCTTATGGATGAAATTTCAACTGGTCTCGACAGTTCTACCACTTTTCAGATTGTCAAGTATATGAGGCAGATGGTTCATATAATGGATGTGACCATGATAATCTCTCTTCTTCAACCAGCTCCTGAAACTTATGACCTTTTTGATGACATTATTCTTCTTTCAGAGGGGCAAGTTGTGTATCAAGGTCCACGTGAGAATGTTCTCGAATTTTTTGAGTACATGGGATTCAAATGCCCAGACAGGAAAGGAGTCGCTGACTTTCTCCAAGAGGTTACTTCCAAGAAGGACCAAGAGCAGTATTGGTTCAAAAAGAACAAAGCTTACCAATATGTTTCAGTACCTGAGTTTGTGCATCACTTCAAATCTTTCCACGTAGGCCAAAAGGTTTCAGACGTATTTAGAATTCCTTATGACAAAAGTAAAGCCCATCCTGCTGCATTGGTGACAAATAAGTACGGTATTTCCAATAAAGATCTCTTTAAGGCATGTTTGTCAAGGGAATGGCTATTGATGAAGCGAAACTCCTTCGTCTACATTTTCAAAACAACCCAGATCACGATCATGGCAATATTTACTTTCACGGTGTTCTTCAGAACACAGATGAAGGCTGGTGACATAGATGCCGGAGGAAAATTTTATGGTGCATTGTTTTTCAGTCTCATTAATGTGATGTTCAACGGAATGGCCGAGCTAGCTTTGACTATTTTCAGGCTTCCTGTGTTCTTTAAACAAAGGGATTCTTTGTTTTACCCTGCATGGGCTTTTGCACTACCGATTTGGCTCCTCAGGCTCCCTCTCTCCGTTATGGAATCAGGAATATGGATCATTCTCACTTATTATACTGTTGGATTTGCTCCTTCTGCTACTAGGTATGTGCTTGCACTTCCATTCTTCATCATAAGCATCAATATTAAACATTAACTTTCTCATCAAGGAAGTGCATGGAATCATGCTTGTTTAGCCGTAAGCTTTGGTTTGCAATCAGATCTTGACCATCAACTGGTCCCAACAATTATTCAGGTTCTTCCGCCAACTATTGGCATTTTTGGGTGTACATCAGATGGCTTTGGGCCTCTTCCGTTTCATTGCAGCTCTAGGAAGAACACAGGTCGTGGCGAACACTCTTGGCACCTTCACATTGCTGTTGGTTTTTGTCCTTGGTGGATTTATCATTGCCAAAGGTCAGCATTTTTCCTAACAGTTGTTGATATATTTTTCTACACAGGCGAGCTGATTCTGAAGAACATTAGTGATGATCTAATCGTGTCATATGTGTAACCATCTTTCGTGCAGATGACCTTCAACCATGGATGAAATGGGCGTATTATCTTTCTCCAATGTCGTATGGACAGAACGCTATAGTCATCAATGAATTTCTTGATGATAGATGGAACACGGTATTGCCAGTACTATGATATATTTTTATTTAGACACTTCTGCATATCTTACGTGATTGTCTTATAATAGTTCAATGATTTCCACAGCCCAATAATGACACCATGTATCCAGAATCTACTGCTGGAAAGGAACTTCTTAAGGCCAGGGGCATGTTCATGGATGACCATTGGTATTGGATTTGTGTCATTGCGCTCTTTGCTTTTTCACTGTTCTTCAACCTCTGCTTCGTTGCAGCGTTGACATTCTTAAATCGTAAGACTATATTCTCATAGCTATTGCTCTTTCATTAGTCTACTTCTGGTTTTGACAATCTTATGAAACTCAAATTCAGCTTTGGGGGACACTAAATCTATTATTGCGGGTGAGGATGACATTGAGAATAAAGGGAAGAGACCATTCTCTCAAACAAAAACATCAACAGGTAAGAGTTCTGCATCTACGGCCCCAACATTTGAAGGTTCACATTTTCACCTTTTCTGTTCTGAACATCAGTTTTGCATTTTCTCTTTCATCTTTATGATTGCGGTGAGGATGATGATAAAAGAAATTACATTCATGTTTTATCTTACAGTTGCTGATATGATATGTTTAATGGCTATAGGTATCAATACGACTGTGAAGATCAATTCACAGCATGCCAACACAAATGGCGTAGAAAATGCAAATAACAACAAAGGGATGGTGCTGCCCTTTCTGCCCTTGTCACTTGCATTTGATCGTGTAAATTACTTCGTTGATATGCCCGCTGTGAGTCACTTGGCCCTAGCTCTAGTATCAAAGTTAATGTTTCAGGACCTTTTGCTCTTCTCTTTCTATCTATCCAGCCTCACCCAAGGAAACTTTCATTACATATGAAGTTGGTTGAACTAAAAACGCTTTATTAGATACACTCTGACATGTGATCCGTATACAATATTTTCACCAGGAAATGAAGAGCCAAGGAGTAGAGGAGAATCGTCTCCAACTGCTACGAAATGTCAGTGGTGCTTTCAGGCCTGGTGTTCTAACAGCATTAGTCGGTGTGAGTGGTGCCGGAAAGACGACCTTGATGGATGTCCTAGCTGGAAGGAAAACAGGAGGGTATATCGAAGGAAATATCAGTATTTCTGGTTACCCTAAGAACCAAGAAACTTTTGCTCGCGTCAGTGGCTATTGCGAGCAAAATGACATCCATTCTCCACATGTAACTGTTTATGAATCTCTTCTCTACTCTGCCTGGTTGCGTCTTGCACCCGATGTGAAGCAGGAAACTCGGCAGGTATGTCCGCTCATCACCCGGCCTTTCTAGGTATCGTGTCATAATTACTCATCCTCGCAATGGGCATCAAATAGTTGTGTTAATAGATGTTTTTCTGTAGATGTTTGTGGAGGAGGTAATGGACTTGGTTGAGTTGAACCCTTTGAGGGATGCTCTAGTGGGCCTTCCAGGGGTTGATGGTCTATCGACTGAACAGAGAAAGAGGCTCACCATAGCCGTAGAGTTGGTTGCTAACCCGTCTATCATCTTCATGGATGAACCAACATCAGGTCTTGACGCTAGAGCGGCTGCAATTGTGATGCGGGCTGTCAGAAACACAGTAGATACAGGTCGAACTGTTGTTTGCACGATTCACCAACCGAGCATAGACATATTCGAAGCTTTTGATGAGGTATTTCTCTTTTAAAATTTTTTATCTTCTCATTGTGAACCGCTTACTTCGTGATTGCCATAGAGTAATCATGCTTCATCTAACTTCAGTATCATTTTCCTTGCAGCTTTTCTTGATGAAGAGAGGAGGACAAGTAACTTATGCTGGACCCCTTGGTCGCTATTCTCATCTGCTAGTAGAGTATTTTGAAGTGAGTAAATTGAAATTTGGATACGTTCACCCGTAGGGTACCCATGACTTATTTTTATTATTGCTTTCAGTCCCTCCCAGGAGTTACCAAGATCAAGGATGGTTACAATCCTGCTACATGGATGCTTGAGGTCAGTTCAGCAGCAGTTGAGGCTCAACACGAGATAGACTTTGCGGAAATCTATGCCAACTCTGATCTGTACAAGTATGTAAAAGAGAGAATTCAGATTTTCATACTCTTGCTGCTTAAATGCTTGTTTTTTTAAGGACACCATTATTCTCCCTGTCAGGAGGAATGAGAAGCTAATCAAAGAGCTCAGTACTCCAGCACCAGGGTCCCAGGACCTATACTTCCCCACCCAATACTCACAACCATTCACTACTCAATTCAAGGCCTGTTTCTGGAAACAACACTGGTCTTACTGGAGAAATCCGCAGTACAATGTCATCCGGTTTTTCATGACAACAGTCATTGGTCTGATATTCGGGATCATCTTCTGGAAGAAAGGAGATAAAATGTATCTGCCATTTCATTATGGTTATGGATGATTAGAGCCATAACAACTACACCTTGATGTATATTCTTGGTACTTTCATCTGACGACACTACTATTTCCAACAGGCACAAACAACAGGACCTGTCAAATTTAATGGGAGCTATGTATGCAGCTGTTCTGTTTCTTGGAGGAACAAATACTTCTGCAGTGCAGTCTGTTGTAGCAATTGAACGAACAGTCTTTTATCGTGAAAAAGCAGCAGGGATGTACTCGGCATTACCTTATGCATTTGCTCAGGTAAGGGAATTGCAAACTTTAGGTTCTTCTATAGACCTCTGACAGTCTAGAAGATGATTCGCAGAAAATGACATTGGCCAAGAGATATGTAATCTATCCTATTTTAAACTCCACAGGCGGCTGTAGAGACCATTTATGTTGCAATCCAGACTTTCCTTTACAGTCTTCTCCTTTACTCGATGATTGGGTTCCACTGGCAACCTGAAAAGTTCTTATGGTTCTACTACTATGTGTTTATGTGCTTCCTTTACTTCACATTGTACGGGATGATGCTTGTCGCTCTCACCCCAAGTTACCAGATCGCTGCCATTGTGATGTCGTTCTTCCTTAGCTTCTGGAACTTGTTCTCTGGTTTCCTGATTCCCAGGATGGTAAGTACACCGACAAGTAATGCTAAAATTCCATTTCAGTCATTGTTTGCCTCTTTTAGAGCAGATGCATTTCTTAGAAGATCTGATAGGTGAAGACGGCAATCAGTAATAATTAAAAGACTAAAGCAAGATTTGTTCATGAACGGTATACCCTATATCTTCTAAGGAAATATTTTCATGGATGCGTATATGGAACCCATCATTTCGTTTGCTTTTCAGAGTTTTCATCACTAGACAGAAGTTTAACTTTGTGTTTTTGGCACCCTTTTGTCTGCAGCAAATTCCAATATGGTGGAGATGGTACTACTGGGGTTCTCCGGTGGCGTGGACGATTTACGGCCTCGTGACATCTCAAGTTGGTGACAAGATGGATTTGGTCCACATTCCTGATCATGGCGAGATCCCAGTGAAGGCTTACCTTAAGGAATTCCTAGGCTATGAGTCTGACTTCCTTGGACATGTTGCTGCAGCTCATGTTGGTTGGGTTGTTCTCTTCTTTGCCGTCTTTGTCTATGGCATTAAGGTCCTGAACTTCCAAAGGAGATAAGCAAAGCCTTACCATGAAATTCTAGCAACCCATAAATATCAAAGAGTTGCTTGTACTCCTTCCCTCCACCCTCTTCGAAGGTGATGTATAGTGCCATGCTTACCCATTGGTTCAACGTTTGTCGTTGATTGTATTTCTCAATAACTACGCTCTACAAATAGTCACTTACGCTCCTGTATTTGCCGTCAGAAGAAATGTCACTGGAGGTTAGCTATTGTAGTCAAAGTGGAGTTCATATCTTTAAAGTGTTCTTTTTTTTTTTTGGGCATTTTTACTAGCTGCTTGGCTTCTTTCCACTCTAGGCTTCTTGTGGAGTTTTACCCTAAACACTCCTTGTAGGACAGCGGTTTGATAGATAAATCGCACAATCAACGCCTTCAGCCCAAAATGCTGTAGGCGTTCTTTTACTTTTCAAGATGCTACCTGCCATGTCAAGAATCAGTTGATACTTCCTTTCTACTATGCCGTTTTGTTGCGAAGAGTATAGAAGTGTAAGAGGACTACGCACCCGATTTATTTATTTTTTTTCACAAAATTCTTTAATTTATTTTGATGTGAACTAGCCTCACAATAGTACTATCACACATTACAATAGTTCCTATAAATTATTTCTAAAGATCACAAAATTAATACTCAGTAATCAAGACTTAACAAAGCACAACACGTCACAATAGTACTATCACACATTACAATAGGTAGCACGGTGGTGGATCAAAGAAGTAATAAATACTGATTCATTAATAAGCACGATGTGTCACGATGACATGATAACACATAACATGCACAACATGCTAAGTAGCCTGATCTGGCAGTTACTTAGAAATAGCGGGTGGATTCACCGTTTGATTCTTCAATTTGGCATTTTTGATGGCATTCTTTTTCTGTTGAAATAGCGAAGCTTCATCTTTTGGCACCACGTAGCCATCCTCTACTATCTCCCACACATCAAGTGCACCAATTTAAATGCTCCAAAGATCGAAGTTGTCTAAACAACTTGGCACTGTAACAAAAATAACCCTGCTCAGGTACTACTTTGTTGCAAGAGACTAACTATTTAATGTAAGGAAGAGGAAAGTATGGTGGAGAGAACACAAAACTTGTATTTCACTTATCTCTAATGTGGCTTACACAAAATGCTAACATTTCCGTCTATTTATAGGAGAGCATGAACCTTGCTGGGAGGCTCTTACATTTATGATGACGTTTCTTGTAAATCATCAACTCAATAGTCAAACACAAAATATGAACCTTGCTATGCTTGAACTCTGACAGTGTACTGGTATCAACATGTTTATTTTCCATTGAAACCCTAATATCGAATTTTTATTGGTTATTTGAATTCATGTAGATGCTCATCTCTTATTGCATGCCGAGCATTGAATTAGTTTGTTGATTCAGTGATTGTTATTTTCTGTATATTGACATGGGTGTTTGTTTCGTTATGTATTGGGAGGTGTTATAAGGATGGTCACTTTTCTGCTTGGAACGCAGGCTAGTACTCTGATTAACTAATTATTGTACATATGCATATATAGTCTGTATTGTGCATTGCCTATGTGGCTTTCCCTATGCTCATCGCCAATATCACCTGAATTTCTTTACATTGTATCTCAAAATTATTATTTTGATATATGATTGGACGGATTGAGTTAAAATTCTTCCCCATATTGTTATCAAACTATTTATGATTGTTTGAAATCCTTTAGAAAACTATCATCGATGAATCATTTCAAATTCTTTCGCTTGGTTGGAGCGACCTTATTGAGCTCTCAAAAGCTCACCCTTGTTTGTTCCCTTTTGTAGGTAATGAACACCAATATATTGCTCGGGGAATGGTTTACAACCTGACTGAGAGTCTGGAATATCCACCACCATTTTGATTAGTAGGACCCCTGCGTGGATCACTACTGTTAGCTTATTTTGTGTTGAACCTAAGTTTAAAGTTTATGTTGTTTAAGTTTTTTTTTTCTTTTTTTTTTTAATTTTTTATGACTGTGTATCTTGGAGATTATAGGTCTACGCCTATTTAGAAGCTCTAGTATGTGTTTGAAGTTCTGTTTGCATTGAGATTATTTCTATCAGTGAGCAACTATGATGTGTTTAATTCTTTGGGAATTTGGGGTGTCAAAAATCCGAACTTTCGGGTTGTTACAGTTGATATCAGAGCAATACGGTCTTATGATATTTAGAGCTTGAGTATGAGATTGTGTAGATTTCTAAACCTAAGATTATCTGTGATTGAGATTAGACTTTGAGAACGTGGATTAGGTTTTGACAATTTATTTGATGTTTCATTATAAGGTCAAAATTTTGGCTGAGCACGCAATAATAGACCCCATGTTACTTGCCTTTAGAATTGAAAGATTCTAAGGGTTAACCAAAGAAGATGATTGAAGGATAGGACTACATATTTTTGGTAAGTGATGTGATTTTGAGTCATAATTGATGTGATAACTTAGAGCCTGAAACTTTATTGGAGGTGCCATTCTTGTATGTCTAAATCATATTTTTGTGTTCTTTTAATGTAACACATTTCTCTGTAACGGATTTAAGAGTAATATGAACTTGTTCGCTTAAAAATGTCGCTTAAGTTTACAAAAATTATCGCTCACGCTAATCGTCACTAAAGACCTCAATCAATATCACTTATAACTGCTGTCATTAATTCACAACTAATAGTTCCTATAAATTATTTCTAAAGATCACAAAATTAATACTCAGTAATTCGTCGCTAAAGGTCTAATATATAATCAACTAGGACTTTTTATTCCCATAAAACTAGCCACAAGTTTTGGGTATTACATTCTCTTCACTTATAAAAATGTCATCCTCGAAATTGAACGTACCTAAGAATGTTCTCCTCAAAATATTTAGCTAATTCATATAAGTACTTATACATCAATGCCTCAACCAAATGATGTAACAACTATGCTTTCACGGCGCACTCTGATATCTAGCTACTACTACGGCTTAACTAAGGTATTAAGTTTCCCTAACACTCATGTCAGAACTCAGTCTTTCCCTCACACGCTTTTAAATTCTACAGAATCATAAACCCATGATCTAATACCAACTGTAACGCCCTAGAATTTTCAAAACGTTAAAACTCACTCGATAAGATACACTAAGACAATAATGTACTCATAACCCAAAGTGGACAACCATCATCAGAACACTAACCTTCAATCAAACTATACAGTCAATTGACTGTCATAAATGAAATATCAAACCTAAGTCTTAAAAACTTTAAATAATACTATTCACCTACGTAGAGGTTCTAATAGAAAATACATTGACTTAAATTCACTCGTTCACTTGCCTTTATTCCATTTTCAAGTAATCTAACGCTAGTTATTACATGCAGAAATGAAGTTAAACGAGAGTGACCTTTTGAGAGCCCAGTAAGATTGATTAAGGTTTTTTTTTTTTTTTAAAAAGTGATTCGAATGATTTTTTCATATATAGTCAAATGCTAAATTTTAAAAGGATTTTCAAAGAAAATCACAACATTTCAATATAGACATAGGGAAGAGTATTAACTCAATCCCTCAAAATTCATAATTATTTCAAATACAATAAAGCAGAACATAAGACATTGATCATGAGTAGTACAGATAAGCAAAGCCACCCTGTAGTGCTCAGATACACTCTACATATGCATTCGTAAACTAACTAGTCGATTTAAGTACTAGTTTCAACATAAACTGAACAGACCATCCTTATTATACCAACAATGTTCAAAAGAAATAAACACAATATAAAATGTCGTATGATGATCGAAGCAATAAAACAGATGAGAATTTAAAGCATTTCAAATGATCGCTTTAAGTCTCAAGATAGGGTCTCATGGGCAATTTAAAATTATTATGACGAAATCGAAGTTCTATGAAATTTGATAGCAAATAAGAATAAAACACACGAAATCAATAATGATAAATTGGGTTTTGGTTAGAATCCCTTAGATTTAAAAGACAATTATAAAATCAGAGTTCAATGAAATTTGTAAAATTGTTATAAAACAATTGAATTCAGTGCGATGAAGTAGAGTTCAGATTAAATTCCTTACCTTAATTGGAAGCTATGCTAAGCTAAGCGACCTAAATCTAGATCCTTCTGAATCAAACAAAGCTAGTTTCTTAAATGTTACGTACTCTAATACTCTCAACTCAAACTAAATCAAAACGAGTCTTATGTACGACCAACCTAACTGGGAACACCACACACTCCTTAATGCTTAATGATACCCCAAAATTCGCAATAGATTATTATAAAACAGTTTTATGGTTTAAAACATTATGAAAAGTCAAAATATGATTTTTCTATTTTTAAAAATATTTTTGAATTAAATAATTTTTTTAAATACAAGAAAAGCCCAACAATAGCCATTATTCCTAACTCAAATCAAAATTTCATAACTTTTGTAAAAGTTTCACAATATATAAGACAAATACAAAAATTGAAATCAGAATTTAAAAATCATCTAAACCAATTTAAAATCATTCGTTTGACTAACTCAAATGCGATACGAATAATAGTACCAAATCAACTCTAAAATTTATGAAACTGAAACTTAAACTTCTTTATATAATAAAATCATTAGAATGATTTTTCCAGAGTTTGTAAAGAATTTTAATGGCTGTAAATGGATTTTTAGGAAAACTAAAATTGAAAAAATTATTAAAAATATAAACGATTTCACAAATATCTGAAATTTTACCAGTAATTCTAATATTCTCCTAAGATTGTTCATGTAAAGTATCAGAATTTCTCAAGAAACATAAGATATCCAACAGTCGTGTGGTAACACTATGCAAGTACAGTGTACCACTCCACTGCATAAACCCATTATTCCCTAAACCATCTTCTTCTTCTTCCCCTAACTGGGCCTCAGAACTCATAGCATCACACAGCCCACTCAGGGCACCCTCTGCCATTGTCCTTAGAAATACTCCAACACAAATCCACACATCAAAACTATTACACACACATATTGCACCAGCTTTTTCACAGCTGATGCCCAGCTTCTTCCTCTTCCATTAGTCATAAACATAGACAAAAATATTATGGCCATACCATACTCTCTCATCCCTTTTCTTCACAACCCATTCCACACACATGCGTGTGCGCACACACACTACACTGAACTTGTGAAGTCAAAGAGGGAGAACATTCTGATTTACACTATTGTGCATTTTTTCAGCTGGTGTTAGTAATGGAATCTCAGAATAAGATGTTAATTAGACGAGCCATTTCTATACTACTTCTCAATCCCTGGAGCATATTTTGCAAGGCACTGTATGGTTTCAAATAGGCAAGCCCCCCCTCATTCCTAGATTTTTAATAAGCTTGCTACAGCAGGCTGCCTTTTCCCTAGCCCCTTACCCATACACACATATTCGAGCACCCACTCTCACACGCTAGTTCACAGCCATGGCTGCCCCAAACTCACCCCTCATGCACATCACATATTGACACTTCCATGCCCATTATATACATACATACATACATACTATAAAGACATATATCGTGCTAAACACACACAAAGGCACCGTAAACCGGGCTTACCGAAAAAGTTTGCGCTTCGATCGCCAGAGCTCTACACCGCTAACTCTCACTCTCTCTATGTAACTCTCTCTCTCTCTCTCTCTCTCTCACGTTTCTATTTCCAGTAGAATCCGCTTACATTTTAAAGACAATTATAAAATCGGAGTTCAATGGAATTTGTAAAATTATTATAAAACATTTAAATTCAGAGTGATGAAGTAGGGTTGAGACAAAATTCCTTACCCCAATTCGAAGCCATAAGCTAAGGAACCTCAATCTAGATCCTTCCGAATCAACCAAAATTGAGTACTCCATTTATCAGAATAAAATCTAACCTCATAAACTATGAACCCAAATCTAATTTCTTAAATGTTATTCACTCTGATATTCTCAACTCAGACCAAATCGAAACGAGTCCCATGTACGACCAACCTAACTAGAAACCCCGCACACTCCTTATTGCTTAACAAGCCCCTAAATTGAGTAGTGAGGGTGAGGGGGAAGCAGTGATGGTGGCTGCTCGCTTGTGTGTTGTGTGTTGTGTGTGTTACAATGTGTGTTTTTAGTGTGTGCAGTGGGTGTCTGTAATAGTCTGTGTGTGTGTGTGTGTGTGTGTGTGAGGGAAATGGGGAGAGTGTGTGTATTGCCGGGTGAAAGAGTCTGTAACACCCTGAACCATGATATGTCTAGCCGGTTAGTTTATTATCTAGGCGACGACTTTTATACGCGAGATTTAACGTCGATTTCTATCAGCAAAATTTTATCGGCAATGTTAGCGTCGTCGATTAGCGTGATTAAATTTTTAATGGCTATATTTAACGACAAATTTTTAAAAAGTCATAAGTTAACTATAGCAGATACTATTAATGTTGATTGATGTATTTAGAGACAATTAGCGTTAACAGTATTTTAGAAAATCTTAGCGACAAATTTACTAGTGTCTGTATATTTTGGCAACAAGTTATTTAAAATATCGGTGCGCTTATTATTAGCAATGATTTGCGAAACGAGATAATATAGTAACCCGTTAACAATTTGCATAGCGCATAAAGTGTCGTAAATATTTATTTTTGGACCATTTCGCGATAATAAAGTTCGGGCATGAAAAATTTAGCCACAAAATGAATAGTGTAAAGGGTTTTGTGATAATTCTCAACTTAGGGTTTTTAGTGTATATATATACACACTCTGTAGAGAGCAGCCGACCCTAACTAGCAACCTTCCCTCATTATTTGCTGATCCAAGACAGAGATATAGAGAAAGCAACCATGAAGAAAGCTTCCGGCGAAGTTGTCTCGGTAAGTTTACTTTTAGAAATTATGCTTCATGTATTGATGTATATATGTACATGCATTTAGGTAATGCTAACATTGTATGGGAGGGCTACGAAGGGATTGATTTAGGTATAGCACGATTGGGTTGGGGTGTTGTTTTTGTGTCAGTATGTAAACTAATTTCAGACATTAGTGTATGTTGCGTATTGCTGTGCGTCGCAGGTACTGCGTGAGCATGTGGGTTGCCTAGGGAAGAAAAGTTGTTGTCGCCGGCGAATCTGGGGTGGCTTAGAAGGGAAGAAAAAGTCCAACTGCCGTGAGGCAGTTGGTATGAACCACTTGCTGGAGTGCAAGGTGCTGATATGCGGCTACATAAAACTGCCATAAGGCAGCTTGGGTATAAGTGTGTGCACGGGTATACCGGTGTGTAGCCAAGTGCAGTGGATGTATTTTGGCGTCTAGATGTGACGGTGGGTGTTCAGGAGTGTTCATGATAGAGAGAAATGGGGTGATGAAGCAGCCATGGTGGCTGCCATGAAAGGAAGGGGAATGAATTATGGGTAAAGCATTAGTGGGAGGAGGGAACAAGAAGTGGGTGCATGCAGGTGGTGGTGCGTGAGGTGTGTGCTGCCGTGATGTGTTATGTGGTATTGTGAGCACGTGGATGTGAGTGGTGTGTGAACAAGGTGGTGTGTAGTGTGTGCGCAGGAGTGTACTGAGTGTGTGTATATTTCATGTGTGGTTAGCGTGTACTTATGAGAGAAGATGGAAGTGGGGGTTGTGTGGATTAAACTGTGAAGTGCATGAGTGTGAGGAGAGTTTGAAAATGTGGGGAAAGAAGAAGAAGAAGGGTCACACGACTGCCATAAACTACATGGGTTTTCTTGTGAGCCCATGAAAGGAAGAGAAAAAAGGTATGGGCAGTAGCTTTAAAGGAAAATTATGGAGGATTAGGATGGATATGGTGTTGTGTATATGGGAGTGATGTGGGGATGAGTGTGTATAGATTAATGTATATGTGCTTATGTGTATATATATGAGATGGGTATGTGAACTTATAGGTATATGGGCATTACGTGTGAGTAGCTGCGGGTGGAGGATGCTGTTGGGTGTTATGAAGAAGAAGAAGACTGCTTAGAGAGAGGGAAAGTTTATGTTTTAAAGTTGGACTCAAATTTGTCACTAAAAAGATATCTTGTTCCAGCAGTTTCTTTTCAAAATTTTAAAATATACTTAGGGATTTAATTGGACAAAACTCAAAGAGTAACTTATATTAACTTTTCAAGATTTATGCACAGTAAAAATTTTAGATTTTTCGGAACTCGGGAAGCATGCTAACTAATTTTACTCATAAAAGACATTTTGATGTATTTTAGAATAGTAAACTAAGTTATTAAATTTTGAAACTTCTACAATAATCTTATATAGCTAACATAAGGTAGTTTCTAAAGTTTTGGAAGTTTTTAAAGTCATTTGCTATTTTTAGCACCGTTAGTGGCGTAACGCTCGATAAGCAATCATGTAACGCATTACTGTTACAACAGTTTACTAAACTATTTTTAAGGGCATTTCCAAACAGATTTAGGCAAAATATAAAACTAAAACTCCCCTTATTTTTTGGAAACCTTCGATGTGGAATTTTCTCAAATTTTTCTGGACATGGGAAATGTCTCGAACAATTTTATTTTCAAAACAAGTTTTTGAATTATTTAACATAGTAAACAAAATTACTTTTAGCCTAGAATTTTATAGTGACCTAAAAGTACTGAGAGGCTAAAATTTTGTGGCATTCTGGGCTATTTGATATATTTTTGAAAACAGGAGCATTAGCGCTCAATTTCAGGAGCGACTTAGGGTTCCGAGTGGAAAATTTTCCCGAAAGGCCATTATGGTCCAAAAATCGCACCTAGCTGTTTAAAATATTCTTTCCAGTTATATTGGAGTATGTAACGGTACGTTAGAGGTCGGGGGTAAATAGGAATTTTACAGAAGTCGAGGGGCGGTTTGGTAATTTTACTCACTTGAGAGAAACTTAATGTTTAGGTATGATTGAGTGGAAATAAATAGCATCTCTTTATTGTTTAGGTTTCGATAGACAAGAGCTAGGGCATGTTTGGGAACAAGAACCAGAACCGCTTAGCTATCCAGGTAAGTACTCTTGTCATATTCCTCCGTATACCCTATTTTCCGTCTACGTATATGTACAAATGAACTGTTCAATTAAAAGTTTAAAACCTTTTGTATGCTACTATTTTTGTGTAAATTGTTTGATGATAAAATACATAAAAAAATGCCATGGAATGTTTTCTATGAGTAGTGTTTTAAAGTTGGCTCATATATGTTGAATGAGACGGTATTCTGGCTCGGTTGTTGCGCCCCATATCCATGGGAAAAAGTTGGATTGTTGGGTCCTGGTCAACGGGACGATACGTTGACGCATAGTACTGTTGCTCGTGGTGCGCCCTTGCGTCCACAACAATATGTATCTCGGACGAAGGAGGGATTGTGGGCCCTAGTTGGGGGGGGGGGCATACCCTGACACAATATTATTTATTCCGGGTGGAGTAGGGATTGTGGGCCCTAGTCAGGGGGAACGTACGCTGACCGCAGCATACCCATGTTTTGATGAACTGTGATAGTTGTTAATGAGCTTTCTTGATGTCATACTTCGTTACTGTGAATCTTGAATGAATTGCTTTCATAAAGTAGATATATGTATAATATCTCTTGTGAAAATATTTATCAGTTTTAAATTTGAAGAAAACCTTGGCATGTTTTTATGAATCTCAAAACCTATTTTAGGGATATGGTATGTGTACTTACTGGGCCTCAAGCTCACCCCGTTTTATAAATGTTTTCAGGCGATGAACTAGATGAACATGAGTATTGCGAGGGAAATGAGAATGAAGCCGTGGGAGATGCTCGTTACGAGGCTGAATTAAGTTTCATGAGAAATTATGATATTGCTGGTTTATTTCTAGAATTGTTTGTAGTGTAACTCCAGGAGGTTTCCTTTAAATAAATTATATCAGTCATTATGGAGGAATTTAGTAGAGTTAATTTTGGGGAGATCTGAAAGAACCTCTTAGAAGTCATATTATGGTGTCAGTTAATGCATGATTTTAGAATTTAGATCTTCACCGGATAATCTATGTTAGTTGTTAAATAAATAATGTCATTGGAGATTTATTGAGAAATTGTAAGCGTGACTTTAGAAATATTATTAAGGATAAAGATTTAAATTACTTGGTTACAGAATTTTTGTATAGTAAGGCCTGGCAGAGCCCTTGATTTGAGTTCATTGGGTCTGGGGCCGGTCACGTGCCTAGCTCACGGGCCTGCCTGTGGGTTCAGGTCGTGACAGAGTCTGTGTGTTTAATGTGGTTAATGAAGAATAGTGTCGTTAATCGTCACTACGAGTAGTGAAATTTTAGGCAGTCCCAAATTGTATTTTTCAAAAAAATAGTGCTACTAAGATTTTGGCTAAGTGCGAATTACACGACCTAAATTGAGGATTTTTTTAGAACTTTTCTATATCCATGAAGAACGGTAAATAATCGTACCTGTAAAAGGAGGTTCTCGATTTATTTAATTTATCAAATCATGTTTTTTTTTTGTCTAAAATTTTGAAGGACCTTAAATTGTCAAGATGTTTTCGTAATATCCTGAATCTAGGGTTAGTCGGTTGTTATTACTTTAGCGACAATTTCTATCAGTGATGTTCCTTTAAATCTTATAGCGACAATTTTAGAATCATAAGAAAAATTTAACGAACATGTATTATTGATATTGATTAATGTTTTTGGCAAGGATTAGCGTTAACTGATATTTTTTTTCTCAAAACCTTTAGCTACAATTTTATACATATAGTTAGCATCGATATTTTATTAGCAACTTTTAGTTATGAATTAGTGTAGCGGGGTTAGGTAATAAACCGTTAAATTCTTTTACTAAGTTAATCGTTCATAAAATAACTATATTGGGCATTACGTAATAATAAATATTTCGGGTAGAATTTAAATGACTCATGAAATGGAAGGGGGTTTATGGTAATTACACGATTTAGGGTTACATATATATATATATATATATATATATACATACATCGTGAGGGAGCAGCCGCATCACCATTCTTGTCCTTCTCTTCTGGAGCCCGGTTGAGAGAGAAAAGGATGCTAAGGGAAAGAAGGAAGCTAGCAGATTTACCAACAATCGATTCATCTCTTCCCGTAAGATTTCCATTTAATGTACAGGGTTATTTACATACACATATCTGGGTGCAAACTACATGGGATTAGAGGGTCGTGGCTATTGTCGTGGGAGAATTTGAGAGAAAAAGGGAAGGGGACTAGCGCAGAATAACGGTGGTGTTGCTGTGTAGTTTGATGGTCGTGTGGGTATTCTTGTGGTGTGAACTAGATGAGGAGAAAAGGGGTTGCTGTGGTACGGTGTGTCGTGGATGACGGCCACGGTATGGGGGACGGTGGGTGATGGAGAGAAAGAGAGAGAGAGAGAGAGACCTGCGGTGTTAGTGTTGAGTGAGTATGCCTCTGTATATGGGGATTACAGTGGGAAAAGTATGTGGGACATTGTGTGGGTGTATTGGTCGGTGACCATTAGGGTGAACGTGTGCGGTAAAGTGTGTGCTGTTGTAATGGGTCTATGTGGTGTTGGTTGTGTCTAGTGTGTGAGTTGTGTTGAGAGCAGGTGGTGAGTGAAGGCGCGCGCAAGTGCGCTGTGGCTCGTGTAAAGTGTGCAAATGGTGGCTATTGGGTGTTGAATGAGTTGAATGCATGTTTATGTGTGCATGAGTGTGTGTGAACAAGGTGGTGTGTAGTGTGTGCGCATCTAAGTGTACTGGGTGTGTGTGTATTGTATGTGTGTGGTTAGTTGTGTGCTTATGAGAGAAGGACGAAGTGGGGGGGGGGGTTGTGTAGATGGAAACTATGAAGTGCATGAGTGTGGTGAGAGTGTGCGTGTATTTCTGTGTGGTTTAGTGTGTGTCCAAGAGTGCTTGTAATGAGTGTTGAGCTTTGAGAAATTGTATGATGTAGTGAAAATGAAGTAGATTTATGTGTGTGTGTGTGTGTGTGTGTGTCATGTGGGAGGAAAGGTTGTATGCATATATTTGTGGTTTGTTCATGGAGAAAACATGAACCAGGAAGACCCACTGCGTTGGCAGTGGGTGTGAGACTCATGAATTATGTTTGTACGAGAATTTAGGGAAAGTATTTACATACATATGACTAAGCAAGTGATAAGATTTATGGGTGTTGTAAAGGTGGGTGAGTGAGAGGCTAAGAAAATGGGTGCTATGGGGTGAGGTGGTTATGGGTACAAGAGTACGACTGAGTGTAAATGGGGAAGATGATACTGTAGCAAGAAAGAAAAGCTTTGTTTGTTCAAAATTAAACTCAAAAGTGTCGCCAAAAGTTATCCTATTCCAGCATTTTTTTTTCAAAATTTTAAAACATATCTAGAAAATTATTTGGACAAAACTCAAAGAAGTAACTTATATTAATTTTTCAAGATCAACATATAATAAAACTTTCAGATTTTTTGGAGCTCTGGAAGCCTGCTAACTAATTTTATCCGAACAAAAGATTTCGGTCCATTTTAAAATAGTAAACTAAATTATTAAATTATGAAACTTCTACAATAATCTTATATAGCCAGGATAAATTAGTTCCTAAAGTTTTGAAAGTAGTTTGCTATTTTAACATCGTTAGCTGTGTAGCGCTCGAGCTATTGACGCGTAACGCTTCACTATCACAACAGTCTGCAAAATCAGTTCAAGAACCTCTTCTGGAAAAATTAGCAAAAGTACGAAACAAAAACTTCCCTTATTTTTGTGAAACCTACAACATGGAATTTTCTTAGATTTCTATGGGCATGGGAAGTGTCTTAAACAAATTGTTCTTAAAACAAGTTTTTGGGATTATTTAGCATAGTAAACAAAATTATTTTTAGCCTAGAATTTTATAGTAATCTGAAATTACGGTGACGCTTGAGTGTCTGAAAGTTTTGAAAACACTTTTATTGCCCTATGTTTGTGTTAAATTGTTTCATGGAAACTGAAATGAAATGCCATGGATTGGTTGTGTAACGACCCGATCCACGCCCCACCACAGGGCAATGCCTCCCTCCAAAGAGCTAGCCAAGTAGGTACTTATGAGTTCATAGGCAGGGTCTTATAAGGCTAATCGCAAACTTTCCCACAATCGATGTGGGATATTACAATCTCCCCACCTTATTTCTTAGCGTCCTCGCTAAGGTTCGATCACACATAGCCCAAAATCTTCCTCTCTAGCCAATGTGGGATATACCCAACTCACCCTTCGTTGCCCAACCATCCTCTTGATGTGGGATATACCGGGGCTTGCCTTCGTTTCCCCCAACCATCGGCAACCCGACTGGATACCCCAGCCCGAGCTTTCGAGAGTCAGCTCTGATACTATCTGTAACGACCCGATCCACGCCCCACCACAGGGAAATGCCTCCCTCCAAAGGGCTGGCCAAGTAGGTACTTATGAGTTCATAGGCAGGGTCTTACAAGGCTAATCGCAAACTTTCCCACAATCGATGTGGGATATTACAGGTTGTATCAGTAATTAAATCATGATCGGTATCTACGGAATGAAATGATAGTTGACTGTGTTACTGCACCCCATATCCACGAGAGAAAGTGCGTTCCGGGTCCTAGTCAACGGGACCATACGTTGACGCATAGTACTGTTGCACCGTGGTTCGCCCTTGCGTCCTCACTTTGTTATCCCGGGTGGAGGAGGGATTTTGGGTCCTAGTCAGTGGGACCATACGTTGATCGCAGTATACATGTTATGATTAGTTGTGATAGTGCTGGATGAAACTCTTGGTTGATCTCATACTAATTCGAGAATCTTTTGATGCAAGTATATATATATATATATATATATATATATATATATATATATATATATATATATATATATATATATATATATATATAGGGAGTCGATCCACACCCACCAGTGGAGAAATAAAATTTCTCCACCAAACCGCTACAAAGAGTAGCGGTTGGTATTTTTGATTGTAAATACACAACCGCAACAAAGTGTTGCGGTTGCCTCCCCCTCCCCCATGGACCCCCTTCCCCCATGGCCCCCCTCCCCCCACCCCTTGCCCAACCGCAACAAAGAGTTGCGGTTGGCCCCCCTTCACCCACGTGGTGTCCCCCTAGGCAGCCACGTGGCCTTCCCCCTTCCCCCATGGCCCCCTTCCCCCGTCCTCCCCTCGGCCGCCACGTGGCCTTCCTTCCCCCCATGGCCCCCCCAGTCCTCCCCTCCCCCATGGCCCCCCATGCCCCCAACCGCAACAAAGTGTTGCGGTTGGCCCCTTCCCCCGGTCCCCCTTCCCCTTCCCCCGCCACGTGTCCCGTCCCCCTCTTCCCCCGCCACGTGGCATCCCCTCCTCCCGCCACGTGGCCCCGTCCCCCCACCATGCCCAACCGCAACACTTTGTTGCGGTTGGCATGCCAACCGCAACAAAGTGTTGCGGTCCCCCCACCCCCACCCCACATGGTGTCCCCCCCCCCCCCCCGCGAGATGCCCCCTTCCCCATGGCCCCCCCTTCCCCCTCCCGTGATGCCACGTGGTCACTCACGGATTTTTTTTCTGTCTTATTCTTCTCTGTCCTTCGCTTTTTTCTCTTTATAAACTCTCCTCCCGAATCCTTTCTTCCACTTTTCTTCCACTCTCCATCATCTTTACCAACTATCTTCGTACTCCATATCTCACCTACAACAATACAAACAAAAAAATTTTACGCTAGAAGCTCGGTGGATAACCACTAGAAGATCGGTGAATTTTTCTTTAAATATATCAAGTCAAAACAAGTAAGTATTTTTTGGGTTTTCTTGTAATTCAATTCAATGTTAATTTCAAAGTTCAAAAATAGTCATTGTAGAATCAAATCGAAGATAACAAAAAATACAAATTGAAGGAAACAAAAATCAGATTAATCCGAGATCTGATGAGCGGTATTACATTTATAGATTCCAAAATAGCGATTTTTTAGGGCGTCTAAATTAGGATTTTTCACGAATTTATAAAAAATAGCTAGAGCTAGATTTTGCCAAAGTGTGAAAAAGAGACCCTAGTTATTTTTAAAAGATCTATATCAGGGAAAAATTTCAAAATTTTCAAATACGGAAAGGGGTTAACTGATACGGGGAACCTTGAAATTTTGCACTGTAATTTAAAATATCAAGCCAGCGCGATTTCACGCGAAACTTTTATGAGAACCCTAGGATGTTGGGAAGTTCCATCCCCCAGGATTTCGGGCCATTCCGAAGTCGTTAGCTATTTTTTTGGCCGAACGGGCTTTTAAGCGCTCGATCCGGACACCGGTTAGGGATTTTTGGGCGAAAAGTCCGTAGAATACTTTTTAGATCAAGAATGAATTTGAGAAGCTTAAAATAACATTTCAATGCACTTTTGAGATCGTTCTGATGCCAGGGGCATTTTGGTAATTTGCCACCCCGAGAGGGGTATTTTGGTAATTTTACGGTGTTAAGTTTTTCAAAGGACTTTCTAGTCCAGAAATGTAAGTAAAACACCTGAAAGGTTGTTTTGAAGCCATCCCCCAGGATTTCGGGCCATTCCGAAGTCGTTAACTATTTTTTGGCCGAACGGGCTTTTAAGCGCTCGATCCGGACACCGGTTCGGAATTTTTGGGCGAAAAATCCGTAGAATACTTTTTAGATCAAGAATGAATTTGGGAAGCTTAAAATAGCATTTCAATGCACTTTTGAAATTGTTCTGATGCCAGGGGCATTTTGGTAATTTGCCACCCCGAGAGGGGTATTTTGGTAATTTTACGGTGTTAAGTTTTTCAAAGGACTTTCTAGTCCAGAAATGTAAGTAAAACACCTAAAAGGTTGTTTTGAAGCCATCCCCCAGGATTTCGGGCCATTCCGAAGTCGTTAACTATTTTTTGGCCGAACGGGCTTTTAAGCGCTCGATCCGGACACCGGTTAGGGATTTTTGGGCGAAAAGTCCGTAGAATACTTTTTAGATCAAGAATGAATTCAGGAAGCTTAAAATAGCATTTCAATGCACTTTTGAAATCGTTCTGATGCCAGGGGCATTTTGGTAATTTGCCACCCGAGAGGGGTGTTTTGGTAATTTTACGGTGTTAAGTTTTTCAAAGGACTTTCTAGTGCAGAAATTTAAGTAAAACACCTAAAAGGTTGTTTTGAAGCCATCCCCCAGGATTTCGGGCCATTCCGAAGTCGTTAGCTATTTTTTGGCCGAACGGGCTTTTAAGCGCTCGATCCGGACACCGGTTCGGGATTTTTGGGCAAAAAGTCCGTAGAATACTTTTTAGATCAAGAATGAATTTGGGAAGCTTAAAATAGCATTTCAATGCACTTTTGAGATCGTTCTGATGCCAGGGGCATTTTGGTAATTTGCCACCCCGAGAGGGGTGTTTTGGTAATTTTACGGTGTTAAGTTTTTCAAAGGACTTTCTAGTCCAGAAATGTAAGTAAAACACCTGAAAGGTTGTTTTGAAGCTGGTTTGGGGCGTTAGGGTGATAATGAACCCCCGGGGGCATTTCGGTAATTTGCCGCTCATCGGGGGTATTTTGGTAATTGAACATTGTAACACAACTGGAGGAAATAATAAGAGTGTAAGACACCCAAAAAGTTATTTACCCTTGTTCTGAGATGTTTGTTGGGTCGATAGCTGCCAGGGGGTATTTTGCTTAAGTTGGGGGTGTTTTGGTAACTCATCCCCTTTAAAATTTGATAAAGGAAATATTTGGTATATAATTGATGTAATACATTTAAAAAGTAGTTTTAAAGCGGTTTTGAGGTGTTGGGGCTGTAGCGGCCATCAGGCGGTATATTGCTAAATAACCACGTTGGCGCTAAATTTTAGGGAACTAGCGTAATTAAGCGTTCGGAGTGGTGAGAAGTGAGGAATTGTTTTAATACATTGAAATAATGAGATAATTACTATTGCTAATGCGTTGGTAAGCTAGGTTAAAGATCCATTTATAGTTTTGGAATGTAAATATTATGGATACTAAGTTGGTTTACGATTATATTTTGTTCTTAGATATATGGATTTCAACGCCGGACCTCATGATACATCAATCCTATACGATGACGATGACCACGTCGCGAGGCACGTATTTGACGGTGTCGATAGGGGTGTTTTGGAAACAATTCAAAGCACAAGTCACCACGATGAGTGGGTACTAAACGAGGAACAAATACAACTATTACACCGTCAAAATTTATCTATGTTCACCGATCCCGGGATTTGGTCTCGACACGACGATTGCCTTATATCCGCTCTAGTTGAACGATGGAGGAGCGAGACGAACTCATTTCACTTCCGGTTTGGTGAAATGACTATTACATTAGAGGACGTCGGATTTATACTTGGAATCCCATGTCACGGCAAACCCATTACTTCGAGCAAAACGTCTGCATCCATAGCGAAGATGGCTAGGCAGTATTTCCCGGGAATTCCGAGGGAAGCTCTTACAACGAACGGCATCAAACTTAAATGGCTGAGAGAGCAGTATGGCGTGCTACCGGATGAATACACTCCTCACGATTTCGTGACGTATACGAAAGCATTCCTTCTGTATATTATTGGAGCCATATTACTTCCGACGCATTCGAAAAACACGGTGCATCCGAAGTATATGGTGTTCTTGGAGGATCTTGAGGAGGTATACTCGTATTCGTGGGGTTCAGCTGTCCTTGCGCACCTATATCGAGCACTGCACAAAGCTACGAGAAAGGGTGCCAAGTCCATTGCCGCCTGCCTCACTCTATTACAGGTTTGAGCATTTATTTTCTTGGTTGACGTGTCAATATATTCTAGATTAATTACTAATTCCAGATAATGTTTGCATTCACAGGTTTGGTCTTACGAGAGGCTACCCACGGGTCGTCCACAACCGCGGTAATATTCCGATGAGACGTGGCCTAGGGTGTGGGCCTGGGGGCCTACGACCAACCGGAGGAGACGGGTAGACCCGCACCACCATCTAAAGTTCTATCGGGGGGAACTAGAGATACTCAATGCATCCCAGGTGACGTGGCAGCCATATAGCAAGGTGATGCATCGGTTGGATGAGTGGTGTTGGCAACTTCCGGTGTCGTACGTGCTGGCAGGTTTGGTTCGGGTGCCGCTTATTCACTTCGAAGTATGTGAGTTTCAGATGCCCGATCGAGCTATGAGGCAAGCTGGCTGTCTACAAGGGATACCAAAACCCGCTGTAGACATGCGGCCATACAGGAGTGGTCGAGGGCCGAACTTCGAGGTGCCTGATGCCTTGAATTTGTTGAGTGACGAGGTGCAACAGTGGAATACCTGGCAAGAAACATATGATAGCCTTGTATCGCTGAAGGCCGACAGCATCAGCATTGAGGAGTACCTGCAATGGTTTCTCAAGGTGACGCGCACGAGGGTGAATCGCCCTTCCCAGGCGAGGAAGACATCGTATGCGCCACGTGAGATCTATGACCAGTTCTGGGCATTGAACATTGTAAGTCATGCTAGTGTTGTTTCAATTTTTATTTGCGCACCTTATCTACCATGCCTGAAATGATTAGCCATATTTTGTATGCATGTTTTTTAGGTTGACCAGGGCACTGAGGTGTTCAAGCAGCTGGAGGGGTTTGACTGGTTTGTCGCGCAGGCTCCTGACAATCTCAAGAGGTCCATTGAGAGGTACAAGACTGAAGTTCAAAACTTTAGTCTTGCGTACCGGGGTTACCAAGGGAGCCGTCTAGTCGCTTGCCTCCTGACGCGTACGACTATCAGCCCCAGAGTCAGGTGTGGGAGTCGTCTACTCGCTTCCCTCCTGACGCGTACGACTATCAGCCCCAGAGTCAGGTGTGGGAGCCGTCTACTCGCTTCCTCCTGACGCGTACGACTATCAGCCCCAGAGTCAGGTGTGGGAGCCGTCTACTCGCTTGCCTCCTGACGCGTACGACTCTCAGCCCCAGATTCAGGTGACCCAAGTAGGAATCCAGGCATCGCGCCCAAGCATCCGGTCGGATAAAGGACAACCGACGAAGCCATTGAGTCCGACCAAAAGGGATTGGATCGACCGGCACTACTTTGGGCATGAGCCAATCGCTACAGCAGACTTTCCTGTTGCTTCATTCCTAGCTCACTCAGATCTAAGACTGTTGGCGCCGAACACAGATATTTCAAATTTTCTCATTGACGCTTATATAGATCTGCTCCGTGTTAGAGAGCTAAATTATAACCCCTGCCAAACTTTGAAGCTCAACATGTATGCCTCTTTTGTTATCCCCTTCATGGTGAATAGCATGAAGGAGTTCACAGAATGGAGGAGGAAGCGAGGGACAAGCAAGGGTGAATGGCGACCATCTGCAAACGTGCTTTCCTACTTGAACGCAGACTATCAATGTCACGCAGCTGATGCGAACCTAATCATGCTACCTGCTCTTCATGCAAGCCACTTCTTCCTATTAGTTCTCTTTCCAGAGAATAAAGTGGTCCACATATACGATAGCCTAAGGGAAGACGGACCTGGTCAGCAGCTGGCGCAGATGTACTCCACGTACATCAATGCGGTGGTTAGTTTATATCTTGACCTTCGCTCATAGTCTATTCTTCTTGTTACATAGGCTTGATAACCTTTTTTATTGTTGGATGCAGACTACTATTATTCCACTAGCGTGTCGACATTTTAAGGGGGAAGCCATCACGAGCAAAACCATGATAGATCCTTGGACGGTCGTGACGATAGAAAACCGACCAAAGCAATATAACAGTCATGATTGCGGGATTTACGTCCTCAAGTACATGGACTACATAGCTCGCTCAGATGTGCTCGAATATGAAACGTGGTCTCGAAACGATGCCTTGACGTTTAGATATAGGATAGCCTGGGAGCTGAAAAAGGGTGTAGCTAGACGCCTTCCTTACCATTATCCTGAGATGTAGTAGACGTTCGTATGTGTTTATTATTACTATTGTTGGATTTTGGATATTAAGGTTTGAAATTAAATTATTGTGTCTCGGTTTTTTTTCCGAAATTGATACAAATGGGCTAACTAGCGTGCCTAAGGTTCAATGAGCAAAAAAAAAGTGACAAAAAAAATTACATAATTTTTTGGAAGTTATGAATTGGGCCCTAAAGTGTGCCCGAACAGGCCCTTCCTAGGAAAACCCAAAAAATAACGTGTCTCGATTTTTTCCGAAATTGATACAAATGGGCTAACTAGCGTGCCTAAGGTTCAATGAGCAAAAAAAAAGTGACAAAAAATTACGTAATTTTTCGGAAGTTATGAATTGGGCCTTAAAGTGTGCCCGAACAGGCCCTTCCTAGGAAAACCCAAAAAATAATGTGTCTCGATTTTTTCCGAAATTGATACAAATGGGCTAACTAGCGTGCCTAAGGTGCAATGATAAAAAAAAAGTGACAAAAAAAATTACGTAATTTTTCGGAAGTTATGAATTGGGCCCTAAAGTGTGCCCGAACAGGCCCTTCCTAGGAAAACCCAAAAAATAATGTGTCTCGATTTTTTTTGAAATTGATACAAATGGGCTAACTAGCGTGCCTAAGGTTCAATGAGCAAAAAAAAAGTGACAAAAAAATTACGTAATTTTTCGGAAGTTATGAATTGGGCCCTAAAGTGTGCCCGAACAGGCCCTTCCTAGGAAAACTCAAAAAATAACGTGTCTCGTTTTTTCCGAAATTGATACAAATGGGCTAACTAGCACGCCTAAGGTTCAATGAGCAAAAAAAAATGACAAAAAAAATTACGTAATTTTTCGGAAGCTATGATTCCACAAACCAAATCACAAATTTAAACATTATAAAAGTTCAATTTATACAACTGAAACATTAACCCTAACACTGATCATCATCATCGTCCTCCTCGACCATACTGCCAGGTTCGATACCTAACACTTTATAATGGTTTCTCTTGTCATGATCAGTCATCTTATTACACAACGCACACTTTCGCAATTTTTTTTGACCCGTTGCTTCTTCAATCGGATTCTTCATGCGTATTGCTCGTTTTCGCCCTTTTGTTTGAGAAATAATTGGATCAAAAATGTCGTCCTCCTCACCTTGCAGGCTAGTGCCGTCAATGACTGGCTGTGAAGCTCGATTGAATCTACCGGCTGGAGTCGTCCGACTAGTCGGAGTGTCCCGTCTTTCTGGTAATGCCATCCTAAACTGTGCAAGGTTAGCCTTATCCCGTGCGGCTGCTTCAACTTGATACCTGTACCCATCAAATGTTGACGCTGCATCCAATGATAAACCGTGCATGATGTTACAAAGGTGATTATATCGCAGCGTCTCAGATTGCTCGAAATCAACTGAAACATTGGGCACGTAAGGAATGTGACCGTGGACTCTATTGGCTTCCTTCGTCCACCGTTCCAAGATATACTGTGGAGGGATTTCACGAGCATTCTTGGCGCTAAAACCCTCAACGCGTGTCGACAAAGTATACCTTTATGCTCAAACAGTTGACAGTTGCAATTAACCAACCCGGTGTCCATACAAACTGCTACGGTAAAATGTCTTCTGTTCCTCGGAGCCGACGAAGAGCACGGATTGGCGAAATTCGTCACATTTGTCAAAGCATAAACCTTGATCACTCTGGTGGAATACTCGTGCAACTTTGTCATGCTATATTGATTCGACTTTAGTAGTTCCTCTTGAAACTGTCTAAACATTTCCTTGGTATAGACTTGAGCCGCATGAGCCTCCAAAGGTGAAAAAACTACTATAGCTCTTTCTCTGTAAACTGTAGCCGCGTCGGCTTCTCTCTCAAGGAAAAATTGCCTGTCAAGGGCTTTCTGCATCTCTAGTACGAACTCCGTTATACTTGAAGAATGGCCTACGTACCCATCAAAGAATGCATTCATACCTTCGCTTCTCGAGGTCGTAGTCATTCCGGCTGCAAAAAACTTCTTGGTGTAGGCACCGACCCACTGTGTCTTGATCTCATACAACGATTGTAACCATTCATGATTGTGCAAATAGTAGTCATCCATTAACTTGGCCCACCTCTCCTCGAACACGTCTACCGTCAACGATTTCTTCACACATGTATTAAAGTCAGTCTTGAATGTCGGATGGTTTGCATATACATTGTGAAGCCGTTCGGGATATTTGTTGCTTATGTGCCATGTGCACAGGCCATGGTGAGTATCTGGAAGGACCTTAGCGATTGCATTTTTCATTGCCAGATCTTGGTCGGTGATGATGGTCTTTGGAGGAATATGATACATTGCTTTAAGCCACGTTTCAAATAACCACGTAAATGACTCCTCCGTCTCATCCCTAAGCAGGGCAAAGCCAAACAAGATTGACTGATAGTGGTGGTTCACCCCGGTGAACGGAGCAAAAGGCATAGAGTACTTATTTGTGCGGTATGTGGTGTCAAACGTCACAACATCCCCAAAATTTTGGTAAGCAGCTCTAGAACGGGCATCCGCCCAAAATATAGTACTAATGCGGTTCTCATCATCCAGTTGGAGACTATAGAAAAAGCCAGAATTCTCACTCTGAAGGTGCCTGAAGATATCAAGTGTAGCTTGAGAATCACTCTTACCGAAAGACTCTCTCCTCTGAGCACGAAGTTCATTTCGAAGGTCTACTTCGTTGAAACTCAACTTGTCAATCCCCCCAGACTGGCTTGAGAAAACCCCCATCATTCTAGAAGGTGGAATTTTAGCCTCGGCCATTGTAAATATCAGTTGTCTGTGTGCCGCGCTTATTTCTCGGTGTTGATGAATTTGACCAATCTTACTAGGGGTCATCAACTGATGATTATGGCTCAACTCCACTCCCGTCACAACCCAATGGTTTTCACTTTTTCGGTGTACTGCATACACATGGGCCTTGCAGCCAGTACCCGGAAATGTGTCCCGTTTTCTTTGTCTTGATGGCCCTTCGTCACTGATCCGAACAACCGGGGGTACATACGGTGCTCCTCTATGACACTCAAATAGTCTTCCACAAATTTGATCTGTATTCGCCCGTTTTCTAGTCGTCTTAGTTCTAATACCGAAACCTATCGTTTTCGAATATGCTCTATAGTATGCTTCAACTTCGTCCAGTGTTTGAAAAACTTGACCCAAGTAAGGTGGATCAGAATCTTCACAAAAAGTATTTCCTCCAGTTGCATCCATATTTATACTGAAATCTAAAAAATAAAAATTATATCATTCTCAACAAGTCATAGAATTAAATAAAATAAAAATAAAGACTCTTTCCTCCATTTGCGAAAAATGTTACAATGTTCAATTACCAAAATACCCCCGATGAGCGGCAAATTACCGAAATGCCCCCGGGGGTTCATTATCACCCTAACGCCCCAAACCAGCTTCAAAACAACCTTTCAGGTGTTTTACTTACATTTCTGGACTAGAAAGTCCTTTGAAAAACTTAACACCGTAAAATTACCAAAATACCCCTCTCGGGGTGGCAAATTACCAAAATGCCCCTGGCATCAGAACGATCTCAAAAGTGTTTGAAATGCTATTTTAAGCTTCCCGAATTTATTCTTAATCTAAAAAGTATTCTACGGACTTTTTGCCCAAAAATCCCGAACCGGTGTCCGGATCGAGCGCTTAAAAGCCCGTTCGGCCAAAAAATAGCTAACGACTTCGGAATGGCCTGAAATCCTGGGGGATGGCTTCAAAACAACCTTTCAGGTGTATTACTTACATTTCTAGACTAGAAAGTCCTTTGAAAAACTTAACACCGTAAAATTACCAAAACACCCCTCTCGGGGTGGCAAATTACCAAAATGCCCTTGGCATCAGAATGATCTCAAAAGTGCATTGAAATGCTATTTTAAGCTTCCCGAATTCATTCTTGATCTAAAAAGTATTCTACGGACTTTTCGCCCAAAAATCCCGAACCGGTGTCTGGATCGAGTGCTTAAAAGCCCGTTCGGCCAAAAAATAGTTAACGACTTCGGAATGGCCCGAAATCCTGGGGGATGGCTTCAAAACAACCTTTCAGGTGTTTTACTTACATTTCTGGACTAGAAAGTCCTTTGAAAAACTTAACACCATAAAATTACCAAAATACCCCTCTCGGGGTGGCAAATTACCAAAATGCCCCTGGCATCAGAACGATCTCAAAAGTGCATTGAAATGCTATTTTAAGCTTCCTAAATTCATTCTTGATCTAAAAAGTATTCTACGGACTTTTCGCCCAAAAATCCCGAACCGGTGTCCGGATCGAGCGCTTAAAAGCCCGTTCGGCCAAAAAAATAGCTAACGACTTCGGAATGGCCCGAAATCCTGGGGGATGGAACTTCCCAACATCCTAGGGTTCTCATAAAAGTTTTGCGCGAAATCGCGCTGGCTTGATATTTTAAATTACAGTGCAAAGTTTCAAGGTTCCCCGTATCAGTTAACCCCTTTCCAGTATTTGAAAACATCTGAAATTTTTCCCTGATATAGATCTTTTAAAAATAACTAGGGTCTTTTTTTTGTACTTTGGCAAAATCTAGCTCTAGCTATTTTTTATAAATTCGTGAAAATTCTAATTTAGACGCCCTAAAAAATCGCTATTTTGGAATCTATAAATGTAATACCGCTCATCCGATCTCGGATTGATCTGATTTTTGTTTCCTTCAATTTGTATTTTTTGTTATCTTCGATTTGAGTCTACAATGACTATTTTTGAACTTTGAAATTAACATTGAATTGAATTACAAGAAAACCCAAAAAATACTTACTTGTTTTGACTTGATATATTTAAAGAAAAATCCACCGATCTTCTAGCGGTTATCCACCGAGCTTCTAGCGTAAATTTTTTTTGTTTGTATTGTTGTAGGTGAGATATGGAGTACGAAGATAGTTGGTAAAGATGATGGAGAGTGGAAGAAAAGTGGAAGAAAGGATTCGGGGAGGAGAGTTTATAAAGAGAAAAAAGCGAAGGAAAGAGAAGAAAGAAGACAGAAAAAAAATCCGTGAGTGACCACGTGGCATCACGGGAGGGGGAAGGGGGGGCCATGGGGAAGGGGGCATCACGGGGGGAAGGGGGGCCATGGGGGGGCATCACGGGGGGGGGGGGGAACACCACGTAGGGTGGGGGTGGGGGGACCGCAACACTTTGTTGCTGTTGGGCATGGTGGGGGGGACGAGGCCACGTGGCAGGGGGAGGGGATGCCACGTGGCGGGGGAAGAGGGGGAAGGGACACGTGGCGAGGGAAGGGGGACCGGGGGAAGGGGCCAACCGCAACACTTTGTTGCGGTTGGGGGCATGGGGGGGCCATGGGGGAGGGGAGGACGGGGGGGGCATGGGGGGAAGGGGAGGCCACGTGGCGGTCGAGGGGAGGACGGGGGAAGGGGGGCCATGGGGGAAGGGGGAAGGGCCACGTGGCTGCCGAGGGGGACACCACGTGGGTGAAGGGGGGCCAACCGCAACTCTTTGTTGCGGTTGGGCAGGGGGTGGGGGCTGGGGGGAGACGGGGGGAAGGGGGTCCATGGGGGGGGGGGGGGCGCAACCGCAACACTTTGTTGCGGTTGTGTATTTGCAATAAAAAATACCAACCGCTACTCTTTGTAGCGGTTAGGTGGAGAAATTTTATTTCTCCACCGGTGGGTGTGGATCGGCTCCCATATATATATATATATATATATATATATATATATGTTTTGGTAACAGTGAAAATTTTTTACTGTAAAAAGGAAAACCATGACATGTATGACAACCCTCAATCTTATTTTAGGAATATGTGGCATGTGTATGTACTGGGCCTCCAGCTCACCCCTTTTATAAATGTTTTCAGGTGAACACCTAGATGAACCTCGGTATTATGAGGGTAATAAAAATGAAGCCGCACGAGATGCTCATTAGGAAGTTTGTTTAAGCCCTTGAGAAATTGTAGAACTGCCAGTTATTTATTTGAATTATTTGTAGCTTAATTCTAGGAGGTTTCTTTAAAATAAATGCTATTAGTCTCTATGGAGGATTTCAGTAGAGATGATTTTGGAAAGAGGTGTTAGGCCATCTTTAGAAATTCATGTTATGGTGTTAGTTTGATGTATGATTTTAGAATTGTGTACATCTTTAGTTGTTTGATTGGGTCTGCGGCCGGTCACGTGCCTAACACATCGGCTTACCCGTGGGTTTGGGCTGTGACAAATAAAGTGTTAGCATATTTGTAGGAGACTTACTGAATTTTTTTATATATGTCGACCAGTATCTTTGTAATGAACAAAGAGTTATAATTATGTCATTAACCAAGCTTTTGCTTGAACGAGACTGTTCATCCTCAAATTTGAACATTGTGTGTGTGTGTGTGTCATCGGTGTGAATTACTATACTAGCAAATTAGGTAGGAGAAATGGAAACAAGGGGCAGAGAGAGCCTAGTTTTCAATCATAGGAAATTTTCCTCTCTAGCTTTCTTTTCCTTTACTCGATCAATTTCAAGTGCACATCACAGATGATTACATCACATTGCCTACCATTGTATAACCCAAAATCCATCACTTAAAGCACGTTTGGAATTGTCTATCAAAAGTATATTTTTGATTAGTTCTTCAATCAGCTTTAATTTATTTGAAGCATAATAGATTAAGAGTTGTTGGACGTGTTTGGATGAAAATGCTAAAGTATGGACTGAAAAATGACCAATAGTGTATAAAGATTTAAATGGGCCATTAATGCTTATTAATATGTAAGGATACTTTGGTAATTTATTAGCTCGAATCTGATTGTCCAAAACTAATTTAACCTGACTCCAAGAAAATGAAGAACCTGGTTTTAATCTGTTGTGAGCAATTCGATACAGATTAATTTTTTTGATTTTTTGCCAAAACTTCAATACCTAATTCAATCTGAAATTAATCAAGTTTGACAATTCTAATAGTAATTTCAAACACTCTCCTAAAAAGACTTCAAGTCAATGTATAATGCCTTAAAGATCATATCTAATCAAAAGGTTCACTTTACTCTTGTAGTTTCTTCATCAAGACGCAAAAGGGGGATAGGTACATGTTTTCTCGTGGAAGAAGGAAGGCACATTGGCTTGCACGCGAACAAATATAGGAATCCAATTAAAAAAAAAAGGGAACCCAAGGCCACCCCCAAAACATGAGGTTTACTGCCCTGTAGCTCAGACTCTAAATTAAAGCATCAGTTTTGGTTACTTAAAGCTTGTGCAAGGTCACAAATGAAAATCGTGTGGCTAGTCATCTCCATAAAAACATGTGTTAGCCACCGACTACATGCCTCAAAATTCATTTTATTTACTAATGGACAATTTTGCTACTTTGTGCTAAGACAAGTGACTCTCTCATGACCCGTATTAGCCATACTTGTTCTTAGTGTGCACAGAGAAAGTTCTCCACTAAAAATTTCTTCCTTTAGCAGTTGCTCTATCCCCTCTCACCCTTTCTCTCCATTTTTTATCTAAACACTCACACGCACACGCAAACACACCATCTTGTGAGATCCCCGATCACAACTTCAACACAAGATTGTTGAATCTATAACAGCTGGCTCCTACAAGATGATTATAATACTTGAATTCTCAGGTTTTCTCCAAATTCTTGGTATGGCTATCTAGTTTCCACTGCCATAACCACGGGTTATGACCATATTCTTGCTTGACAAGCACATTAATGCACTGATGTTCTAGAAGTAGCATTCACGGATAGATATGATGTATTGGATTTATGCCACGCTTGAATTTCCTTCATTCTTCAAGTATGCACACAACACTGATAAAGACCTGATGCTTACTCCGATTCAAGAACCTCTTGTGATAGCTATGTGTTGCAATTTCAAAAATTTGAAATATGTTTAAGATACCTTTAATTTACTTTGAGGATCCCATATATATTGACCACCATCGATTCTCTAATTTTTTCTATTCGAAAGTTTTGAGTAATTTCTATGTACTCTCACCAGTTTATTATTCATTCCTTATTTGTTTCTTCTTCTTTCTTGTTCCAAATTGGGTAACAACATTGTACTTAGTCAGGTTCAATTTTCACGGCAACTGATCTTCAAGTATAAAGGACTAAAAGGTCAGAAGGTACTCTTATTGACATCTAAGCATTTAACAGGTGATTGACTCATGTTCTCAACAAAATTTAACTGGCACAATACATGCTTGGCATGCTAACTATGATATCGGGATTCATACTTGGTATGAAGCTTTACGAGAGGGTTAACACCATAAATTGATAAATGAGACTGCCTAGTTAAATAGAGAGATTTAGTGGTTTTGGTGCTAGTGAAAGAGAATGAGAATGTTGAGGAATGAAAATACATTAACGGTAGAAAAATAAATTTATAGACAACTCAACAAGAACCAATTCATATTTTCTACCAACAAACATATTATCTTCCATAAATTTAAGTAATTACATTGCTTATGATAATCTGAAAATCTTCAAAATCTGGCTCTGTCTTGATTTTGTCCTCCTTTCTTCTTCGGCCTCCCTAACAATCGAAACATGGTGTGAAGAATAAAATACCATGATGCACGGTGGTACCCTCACAGTGAGATTACAATTAGATGGTTCAGTGCAAGGGGAGCTCATGAATTTAGTTAGTGATATAGCTAAAAGTACGCCTCCAGTCGATAGATGACACGTGGCAGTTATGATGCATAATCTTCCACTGGGTAATTGCTGACTTGGCACTTGCTATATTAGTCTCCGAATAGATTTCTAAAAGGACTCTAGCTCTATCTTCAGAGATAGACATGTGATCCTCTAGGGTCCTAATACGATTCTAATTGGATCTGTTAACAGCCCAGTCTTACTAGGGCTCTTCTTCCTACTACTATATGAAGGGGTCTAACCCCCCCAGTTATGAACTTCACACACATATACACTGTGTATTATTGCTTTCTCAGAGTTCTACATTGTTAGTCCTCTCTGACTTAAGCATCAGAGCGTTCCTCAATTGGAACCCTACTCAGTGGTCACTCCGTGTTCTCTTTTATAGGCTTATTTTCTAGTGTGGTTCCCGATCCAGTTTTTAGCTGCAATAGATTGGCGACATCCGTTGGGCCACAACAGGGAACATCGCCAATCATTCATCTTCCAGTAACTCTTTACGAAGTCATTCTCAAAACCATCGTGCAAATCCAGCATATCTCGTCGACTTGGTCACTCTCATGACCAACGTTCGACACCTTATCATCGTCGCACCGATTCTATGAAAGATGTTCATGTTAATGTAACATCTGCTACTCCTGAATCAGATAACAGATCTTGGAGGAAACCAATCTCTGACATCCACTCTGAAGAACGTTGACCTTCATCATTGTTTAAATCGTCAGCTATTTAAAACACCCCATGCCGATATTACAAAAGAAATCCATAAACTGAAAGATGCCGTGAACACTCTTCAACGAAAGCTCGACATCGCTGTGGCTCCATCATCCACCCATTATTTATAATCTGGATCCTAGCGACCTTCATCTTTGGCTCACCTCTAGATCAAGCTACGGCCTCAAGGACAGGTTAGAGGCTGATCCAACATATGATCCCAAGGAGAAACGTGGAGAACATACAACCAAGACCAGATCATGTTACCTTCGTGATCCATCAGTCGAAGGCAGTACCAATTCCTTTCCTAATAAGGTTGCTAGATCTGACACCCCTCAAAGATTAATCCACAGAAGGATGCCTGAGTGCCGTTCCTGAGATTGAGACTCTTGGAAGGTTGTCCCCAAGTCTCATTTTCTGGAACGATCTCCCTCGAGGGAAGAATCTGGATATCCGTTATCTGAAGCAATTGAAAAGGCCAAATTAGCCCCCAACTTTCGAATGCCTCAGTGTGACCTCTATGATTGAACTGGAGATCCTGGAGACCATGTTTATCAATTTGAAACAAACATGCTACTCCTCCAAGTATCAGACGCTGTCATGTGCAGGGCCTTACCTACCACTTTACGAAAGGCTGCACATGCATGGTTTAAGTCCTTTTAACCGAGGTCTATACACTCCTTCGTCTAATTGTTAGGTCTTTTTCAGAAGCACTTTGTAAGCAGTCGCTCCCGAAGGAATAACTCGGTGAGCTTGCTTAACATAGTACAGGAGAAGAACGAGTCTCTAGCCTATTATCTTGGATGATCAACGCGGCCGGCCACCTTTAAAGTAGATAATCTGGATAAATCGCTGAAGTATAGGAGCATTCCTTTAAGGACTCAGACCCACCTTTAAGTTTGTGTTTTCCGTCAACAAAAGCCCTCGAGGCAATATGAAAGCCCTTCTTGAGAAGGCTAACACGTATATTCAAGCTGAAGAATACTTGGAGACCCACAGAGAACGATGGAGAAGGTAAAGAAGAACAAAAGAAATGGTCACGGGAGTTGACTCTCCAAGAAGGAAACAAAAACAAAATGCTCCAAGCATAACAAATGGCATCCCAAAAACCCATTTTCCCGGGAGAATTTAACACCTCTCAATGCCAAACCATCAGAGATACTACATGAGATCAAAGACAATAATACTCTCAAGTGGCCAAAGAAGATGACATCTCGGCTTAACAAAAGTAATAGAGACTTATGGTGCCATTTTCACAATGATCATGGATACACAACTGATGATTGTGGATCACTTAAAGGAGCAATCGAAGCTTTCATGAGCATGGCCAACTGAGAAAGTTTGTGGTGCAAAAAAAAGGATGACAAGAGACACCACCAGCAGCTAAAGAAAGGGAACGAGAGAGAATGCGAGTACAATCAACACTATCTCTGGGGGATTAGCCGCAAGAGGCTCATCATGACAAGCTCGAAAAGGATATGCCAGGGACGTGTCCATAACGAGCCAACCCCCAAGTATGAAACAGAAGACTGTGCCCTTACCTACTATCTCCTTTTTCACACGATGACCTAAAAGATGTGAAAACTCCTTACAACGATCCATTAGTCATCATCATCAAGGCCTAGAATTTTGAGGTGAAACTAGTTCTCGTCGATAATGAAAGTTCAGCCGAAATTTTGTTTTATGATGCATTCAAGAATATGAACATACCTATGGACCGTCTTCAAAAGATGGATACGCCATTATATGGATTATCCAATCATCCAGTCGCAGTCGAAGGTGTTATCACACTCCCAATTACGATAGGTACACACCCAACACAAGCAAACTTGATGCTTGATTTTGTGGTGGTGAAGGTCCCCTCTGCATATAATGCCATACTTGGACAGCCAGCACTTAATCAGTCATAAGCTGTGGTATCGACCTACCACCTCAAGATAAAATTCCCAATGGAACACAAGATTGGAGAAGTTAAAGGAGATCAGACTGTAGGTCACCAGTGTTACGTAACTTCGTGCCGATCAAAGAATAAAGAAGCACTCATTATTGAAGATCTCCGGGAAGATACAAAGCTGCAAAGAGGCATACTAGTGGAAGATCTTGTGAACATTGAAGTGTATCCTAGAGAGAAAGACAAGACAGTTCAGATAAGTTCAAATCTTAAGGAAAACACTAAGCTTGAGCTTGTGGACCTATTACAAACCTATGCCGATATCTTCACATGGACAGCCGCAGATATGCCTGGGATTGATCTCGAAGTCATCACACATAGGCTGAATGTTGATCCATCCAAGAAACCTATCAAGCAGAAGAAAAGAACCTTTACACTGGAGAGACAAGAAAAAATTGAGGAAGAGGTGAATAAACTCTTAACCACCAATTTTATTAAAGAGATCTGCTAACCCCATTGGATCGCCAATGTTGTCATGGTTCCAAAACCAGGTGACAGGTGGCTAATATTTATTGATTATACAAATCACAACCATGTATACCCGAAGGATAGTTACCCCCTCCCTTGGATTGATCTTCTCATTGATGCTACTTCGGGCCACAAACTGCTTAGCTTTATGGATGCATACTCTGGTTATAACCATATCATGATGCATGAGGACGATGTCTCTAAAACTTCGTTCATCACTGAGAGAGAGTTAACTTTCACAAGGTAATGCCTTTCGGACTCAAGAACGCCGGGGCAACTTATCAACCCCTGGTGAACATGATCTTTTGAGATTTGATTCAAAAAAAACATGGAAGTGTACGTGGATGATATGCTTGTCAAAGACTTGAAGGAAACATTCGACATACTCCGAAAGTATAAGATGAAGCTGAACCCAGTCAGGTGCACTTTTGAGGTTGTTTCGAGGCAGTTTTTGGGCTTCTTGGTTTCTCAACGTGGAATCGAAGCAAACCCAGAAAATATAAAGACCATTCAAACCATGACATCCCCGAAAAGAATCAAACAAGTACAAAAGCGTATAGGTTGGGTTGCAGCCTTGGGAAGGTTCATGGCTCGTTCAGCCGAATGATGTTTATCACTTTTCAAAGCCATCAGAAAAGCAAAAGACTTTGCTTGGACGGAAGATTTTCAGGAATCATTCGAAGAACTTAAGACATACTTGAGTTCTCCCCCTCTACTTTCCAAGACACTTTCGGTTACCAAGACTTGTTCTTCTACCTCTCGGTTACCAAAGTTGCATCAGCACCATTCTGGTCAGATAGGAGAATGGAGTCCAAAGGCTGATCTATTAAGTCAGCAAGGTCTTACAAAATGTAGAGACGATATATCTAAAGATTTACAAAGCATCTCTAGCCCTCATCACATCTATAAGGCGTCTCTGACCATATTTTCAGTCTCATACCATTGTGGTTTTAACGGATCAACCACTCAGGAAAGTTTTACTGAGCCCAGAGGCGTCAGGAAGACTTGTGAATTGGTCTATAGAGTTGGGGGAATTTGACATCCAGTACAAGTCGTGCACTATGATTAAGGCTCAAGCCTTAGTAGATTTTATTGTCGAATGTACTCTACCTGAAGACCCCCCTCATTTGGTGATTTCTGAAGTTCAAGATGCTTGGAATCTTTATGTGGATAGCTCTTCAGCCAATGGTAGTAGTGGCACATGAATTATCCTCATCAGACTAGAAGGTTTTGTCATCGAGTATGCACTCCGCTTTGGGTTCCAGACCTCAAACAATGAAGTAGAATATGAGGCCCTTCTTGCTGGAATAAGACTAGCACATGCTTTAAAGGTAGATTCACTAACAGTACATAGTGATTCTCAGTTGATGGTCAACCATGCTTTAGGAGATTGGAGTCAAAGTTCAAGAACTTTACCATTCGTCAAATTACCGGAGATCAGAATATTCAGGTAGATACTTTATCGAGGCTCGCATCTGCCAAATTCACAGAAGTCTGGCGCTCAATCTATCTTGAATTCCTCAAAGAGTGTAGTATCAGTTCTCAAGCTGAGGTTGGAGTGGTAGACTAAGAACCATACTGAATGGACCCAATCATCAAGTATCTGTATACGAGAGAATTACCCAGTGGAAGACATGAGGCATGGAATCTTGGTGTCAAAGCTGCTAGATATGCATTAGTGGAAGAAGTGTTGTATAAAAAATCCTTCAGCCTTCCTTATCTTTGATGCTTACGTCCATCAGAATCCTTATACGCGTTACAAGAAGTACATGAAGGGATATGTGATCAATATCTTGGAGGAAGGACATTGGACCAAAAAATCTTAAGGCAAGGATACTACTAGACTACTATACAGAAGGACGCCATCAAATTCATGTGAAGATGCGACAAGTGTCATAAGTTTTCTCCAATACCACATATACCAGTCGTTCCTCTAACTTCAGTTGTTTTTCCGATTCCTTTTGCCATATGGAGAATGGATCTACTGGGCCCGTTTCCATTGGCATCTGGTCAACGATGGTTCATGATAGTGACGATAGACTACTTCACAAAATGGACTGAGGCAGAAGCTCTAGCAACCAGTACTTCAACCAAATGTGAAGATTTCTTTTAGAAGAATGTTGTCAACCATTTTGGATTATCTAAGGTCCTTGTTGTTGACAACGAGAGACAGTTCAACAACAGTAACTTCCAAACCTTCTGCACAAATCTTTCAATCGATTTACGCTTCACTTTTGTCGCTCAGCCACAACACAATGGTGAGACCGAGAACATGAATCGAAGCATTTTGCAAGGATTAAGAAAAAATTGTATGAGGCCAAAGGGGGATGGGTTGACGAACTCTCAAAGGTGTTATGGGCGTACCAGATGACTCCATATTCGGTCATGGGAGAAACACCCTTTTTACTCTGTTTTGGAACAGAGGCAATATTTCCTGTTGAGGTAGGAGTCCCAACTATACGAGCTTTACTCTTCAGTGAAGAAGACAATGAAGTTTGACTTCGAGAAAATCTTGATCTGGTGGAAGAAGTTCAGACTCAAGCCCATGAATGATCTGCTGTCATAAAACAACACACTATTATAATTGAAGGGTTCGGTCCAAGCAATTTCCAGTGAGAGATTTGGTCCTTCGCAAGTTAGAAGTATCTGATCCTAAGGCAGTAGCGGGAAAGTTATCTCCAAATTGGGAAGTACCTTACCATGTTATAAAGGTACTTAAGCCAGGTGCCTATACACAAGGAACACTTTCTGTAGATCTAATCCCTCGTACTTGGAATGCTGAGAATTTGAGAAAATATTACCAGTAGCATCTTGCTTCGACAGAAGACACTTTTTTTAGGGGGATAAGAGGCTCAGGCTATCAAACCCCAGTTCTTTTCTTAGAATAGTCTTTAGCAAGTATTTCAAATAAATGGGTTGTTAAAGAATCCAGTGTAAACTTTATTATTTGCCCAAGCAATAAAGTTATTTTCCTGAACATTATTGTAATGTTACATGAATAGTCAAAACATTCTGCCCGATTAGAATGAAGGCCGAACACACTGCCCAAGCAAGTTGTCAACACCAAAATGTTCTGCCCGAGCAGAATGATAGCCAAACACTCTACCCGAACAGGCTGTCAAAGCCAAAACGTTCTGCCAGAGCAGAATGATGGTCGAACACTTTGTCCGAGTAGAGTCTCAAAGATGACTAGAGTATTCGCCTTGATCAACATGTTACTCAAAACATTCTGCCCAAGCAGAGTCTTGAACTTTTGCCTGTTTGTAAAAACACAAGGGAAGAAAGGTTATATACCCAAGTAATACCCAAGTAAAAGGCCAACAGTTTAACTACAGATCTAACCCGTAAAGCAGTAAAGGTAAATGGGGGCATCGTCACTCCATTCAACTTTTACTACTTTGAAACTTAGCCAAGCGGGGGTGCTCGACTTCTTTACCTACTCTTTAAAAAATGAATAAAAAGTTCGCGTCAAAGTAAAAAATAACACTATGTGAATGGTAGAATAAACCAAGTAAACACATAGTGCACAAAGGTAATGAATAAAATGCCCTTGAAGAAGTGTGATTCGTTTCAAACAAAAGATAGAGTTTTTACAAAGCCTTCAAAGGGGCATCAAAACACAGTTTGAAAAAACATGAAAAGCCTAATGATAAAGACAAAATCTAAGGCTCGGGGTTATCACTTGAAAGGGCCATCCTTTGGAGGATGAGAAGTTGCATCTCCTACCTTCGAAGGCAACGCAGTCTCTCTAGACAGAGACATAACAGCTGGCATGACGAAGTCGTCCAAAGGGATGTCGGGGAACCGCTCTGCAAACATCTCCTTGACCTTCAAAAAGCCTATCTCATATATCTCCAGTCTGTCATCTATTCGCCTCTTCAGCCACTCATCCCCCGCATTCCTATCAAGGAAGTCGCGAATGCCTTGATCTTGAGCTTCAGCCACCTTTTTCTTTACCCTTTTGAGCCTCCTCTTCAGAGCTTTAATATGTGCAAGATGATCAGCCTCGTGTTTGCTCAATTCTTTAGCACGAAGAGTGGCCTTTGAAGCTTGCTTGATAGTATCCCTCTTATCTTGAGCTACAACCGTTGCTACATCTCTTGCCATCTTGAAATGCCATAGCATCTACGCTTTGTTAGCATACATCTGAAACACAAAGATTGGATTAATCAGTTAAGTGAAAAACAAGGCAAAGATGAAAAGGAAGAGAAACAAGATCCTACCGAGTACACAGTCTGGGTGAAAAAAGCAGGCAAAGGACTCATGTGTCTGATCTTCGAGGACATCCTTATCCCTAGGAAGAATGCCATGAAGAAGATGCTGCTCAGAAATCTAGCTGCTCGACATTTTCATATCTTCGTGCCTAATAGTCCATCTAGGCCAAAAGATAGGATCTTTCTCAATGGATATCTGACGATGCCCCCATTTGAAAGCTATGATGCCATGAGAGTGCTCGGGAAGGCTAGCCTTCATCTTCTTTAGAGCAGGAGGCATCTTTACATTCGACCGCTTCTCTTTCCTTTTCCCCATAGCTTTTTAAAGCACGCCCAAAAAGCCTCCTTGTGGTGATTTCCCACTTCCACTAGCCATTTCTACATAAAGAAAAGGACCAATATTGGAACGAGGATCAAAACCAGTTTAAAAATATACAAGAACCTATATGAAGTAAACCTAGAGGTGCGGTTTTGGTAGAAGATATGCTAGGGGCAGCAGGAGGGGGAGGAAGAACTAAAAGACCAGCTGGAATAGGCTGCGGGGAATAATCTTCCCATACTCTAGTTATTGCTCTGAAAGAGGCTCATCGATGGAAAGACCACCTTGAACCTTTATATGACTAAGGATGAGCTTTGTGAGGCTGTTTGGAGTGGGCTTGCCCGTGTTCTCAAAATCTTTACACTAAGTGTTCCAGTCTCTATCAAACAGTAATTCCTTTTTGTTTTCAAGACAGACAAAGAAATACCTGGAGCGCAAACCCTTATTGGACTTTCAACCTCCCTTCAGAAGTCGTTGCCTGCTATGGATATAATATCATCCAGGACAGTTGGCAACTCCTTTAACAAAGTAGATTTCGAAGAAGACTCTCATAAAATCAGTTAGGTCTACTTTGTAACCTGAAGTCTCGATTAGATAAATAAGTCCAACCATTCAGAACGAGTTACCATGGAGCCATGTGATAATGCTTAAAAAACTTGAGGGCAAAAGAATGAAGAGGGAGTCTATACCCAGAATTCACTTGCTCTTGATAGATCCCTGATTCAATCTTTGTTCCGTAGTTGGCTAGCTCTTATAACCCTGGAACTCGAGCAAACCAATCTTCAAGAAGGGGATATTCTCGAATCAACACCTCCAACTCTTCCTTAGACATCTATTCGATTTCTCATCGGCAGAGAACCAAGGTTTGGGATTCTCCATGTCTTTGAATTTATCCTTTAAATTACCTAAGGCATTCTTAGGTGGTAAAGCCCGTGATGGTTGAGAGGTTGAAGGCTGTGATGGTGGATGATTTGAAGTACCTACTTCACTTTGGGACGTTAGAGCTCATCCCAAAGATGAAGAAGAATTACTTCTAATAATTTTTTCAGAAGAAGATGAACTATTTGAAGACTCGAACATACTCGTTACTACTCACAAGTTTGAAACTATGGAAATAGAAGTGTTGAACAGAAAGAGAAGGAAAAAAGACTTACTTGTTGAAGAGATGAGTGCTTCCAAATGATTCGAGTGAGGTGAAAATAAAGTGAAGATCTCCTTTTATAAGAAAATCTTTGAGTAACCGACTCTTGGGTTCCCCAGCAGTACAATTACCCCCTACATGTCACGATTTTAGAGTAAGAAAATTTGAATTTCCCGCTCAAGGCATTTATGGCAAAAAAAACACGTGGGAACTGAAACCAACATTCCGTCTGAGTAGAATTTTGGCTGAGCACTCTGCCCGAATAGAGTGACCAAGCCTAAACCAACATTCTGTCTGAGCAGAATGTTGGCCGAGCACTCTGCCCAAACAGAGTGACCAAGCTTGAATCAACATTCTGTTCGGGCAGAATGTTAGTTGAACACTCTGCCCGAATAGAGTGACCAAAGCTTGAACCAACACTCTGTCCTAGCAGAATGTTGGCCAAAAACCCTGCCCAAGCAGAGTGACCAAGCTTGGCCGAGCAAAATTCTGTCCAAGCAGAATCTTGTCGAAACACTCTGCCCTAGCAGAGTGACCAAGCTTGCCCGAGCAGAATCTTGTCCGAAGACTCTGCCCGAGCAGAATCCTGTTCGAAGACTCTACCCGAGCAGAGTGACCAACCTTGGCCGAGCAGAATCCTGTCCAAACACTACATAATTATGTCTGAACACTTTGCCTGAACAGCGTGACCAAACTTGGCTGAGCATAATTCTATCCGAGCAGAATCCTATCCGAACACTCTCCCAGAGCAGAGTGACCAACCTTAGCCGAGCAGAATTCTATCTGAGTAGAATCCTGTCGAAACACTCTGCCCGAGCAAAGTGACCAAGCCTGTCTGAGCAGGATTCTGTCCGAGCAGAATCCTGTCCGAACACTCTGCCCGAGCATAATTTTGTCCAAACATAATTCTGACCAAACATAATGCTGTCCGATCATTAGGGGTTCTATAGGTTATTACCTTTGGGCATGTGTGAAATACGGATTTAGCTATCCCAGTGAGAGTGTGCTTTCACCTACTCGATTAAAATACTGGCGAAAGTAGGGGCATTATGATATAGCTAAAAGTACGCCTCCAGTCAATGGATGGCACGTGGCAGTTATGATGCATAATCTTCCACTGGGTGATTGCTGATTTGGCTCTTGCTATATTAGTCTCTAAATAGATTCCTGAAAGGACTCTAACTCTATCTTCAGAGATAGACATATGATCCTCCAGGGTCCTAATATGATCCTGATTTTATATGTTCACAGCCCAGTCCTACTAGGGCTCTTCTTCCTACTACTATATAAAGGGGTCTAACCCCCTAAGTATGAACTTCACACACATATTCATTGGGAATTACTACTTTCTCAGATTTCTGAATTGTTAGCCTTCTCTGACTTAAGCATTAGAGCGTTCCTCCGCCAGAACCCCACCCAGCGGTCACTCCGTGTTTTCTTTTGCAAGCTTTTTTTTTTTGGTGTGATTTTCAATCCAGTTTTTAGCTATAGTAGTAAGAGTCACACATCACATGAGAGGATAAAATTTTTAATCCGTTATATATGAAAAGAGGAAATGACTTACATACAAGAATTAGTCCATCACCTATCAATTTAAGCTTTTGGGTTAATTAAGTAGGGTATTACCATGTATATGTGGGACTTCTACCATGAAGTGGTTGGCTCCTACCATTTAAACTTATAGTGTGGAAGAGATCCTTCATGGCAAAGGTCTCGTTACAAAAATGAGTCATGGTTGTTGACCAAAGATAAATTCCATATTAGATAAATAATAAATAATACTTTGATATGTAACCCTTATAAGCTTGTCTCTTTATTGGCAATTAATTTTGAGTTGAATGTTTTAACATGGAATAAGAGCTGGTCAATTTAAGCTCACCAGATATCATCCACCGCCACCCAGTCACATTCTGCCCTAGATAGACTCATTCAAAAATCAGTCGGGCCACACGTGCTAGACTTACTAAAAACTTAGTTAGGCCACACGTGAGGGGCGTCTTAAGAGATATAAATCAAATCGATTTTTTTTATAATATTTCAATATATAAGAGTTATAGGTCTTTCCTCTCATTGCTAATTAATTTTTAGTTGGATGCTTTCACAATTAATAACTGGCACACCGTAAACACTACAAGAAAAGATGAATTTAGCGACGAAAGGTATTCCATCGCTAAAAACTCTTTCAGTGACTGGATATACCGTTGGTAAAAAGTTTTATCGACGAAATATTTCCTTAGTAAAAACCTTTGTCGACGGAATTTTACAGACGGACTTTTAACGACGGGGTTCCCGTCATTAAATATTTTTGGAGAATTTGTAATTTTTGAGGGTTTTTTAATATTTTTTAAGCAATGGAATAATACCGTTGCTAAAAAAATCCGTCGGATAAAATGTATTTTACCGACGGACTTTTAGAGACGGGTTATTCGATCGCTAAAAGTCCTTTAATTAACACATAGCTGCATTTTCTCTCTCCCCATTTCTCTCTCTTTCTGCCGTTTATCTCTCTATCCCCGTTTCTACCCACCGGCGAGCTAACCTCCGGTGAGCCTCCCTCATGGCGACCCACCTCCGACGACACCCTGCACATCCCACTGACGCTACGCCACCTCCAGCGACCCACCTCTGACAACACCATGCACACCCCACTGACGCTGCGCCACCTTTGACGACACTCACTGCCTCACCAACTCCGGCCAGATCTACAACTTTGGTACGATTTTAAAATTGTCTCAATAGTGCTTGGTTTTTAGCTTTACTGAATTTGCTTGATTTATTACTTTACTTGTCTTAATCGTTCTTAATTTTGAACTTGATTTTTTGTTTTAATGGATTTGCATTCTATCTTGCCGATTACGTATTTTGAGCTTGGGGTGGGAGGGGTGTTTGAATGAGCTGGTGGTTCATCTACGTGGTGGTTTATTGATTTATAGTGGTTGTCTCTTGGTATGTGAATGGTTGTTCGAGTGGTTCCTTAGTGCGGTTGTAGGTGAAAGAAAAAGAAAGAAAATACAAAACAAAGAAGAAGGAAAAAAGCAAGTGAAGGACAAATGCGTAATCGACAACATAGTCCCTTTTTTGGGCAGTTAGGAAAGCTATGGAATATCTTAAACCTAGATAAAATAGGAAAATGTACTATTAACTAACACACACGCGCCCGCGCACGCAGAGGGAAGGGCGATAGGGGGAAGGGGTATTATGCTTCTGAGGTTGTTAAATCACTACACCTCGCTGTTAGTTGGTCATTTAGTCAGCTCATGTACTTATATGCTTTTACCAACGTAATCTTTTCCATCGGTAAATAGACTTTATCGACAGAAGTAACCGTCGGTAAAACTTTTGTCGTTAAATAGTATTACCGACGAAACGTTCCGTTGGCAAAAAATTTTATCGACATATTTTTTGCGGAGGTTTTTTAGCGACGGAATGCCCTAATCGACATATTTTTTGAACCCTAATTAAACCCTAAATTGAATGTCCTAATCGAATCAAACCCTAAATTAAACTAACTGAACCCCTAATTGAATGCCCTAATTAATCGAACCCTAAATTGAACTAATTGAACTCCCTAATTGAACCCTAAATTGAATGCTCCAATTCAATATAATGCTAAATTAGATTAATAGAACTCCCTAATTGAGCCTTAATTAAACCTAAATTATATGCCCTAATCGAATTGAACCTTAAATTGAACTTATTGAACCCCCTAATTGAACCCTAAATTGAATGCCCTAATCCAACCGAACCCTAAATTGAACTCCCTAATTGAACCCTAAATTTAATGCCCCAATTCAACCGAACACTAAATTGGACTAATAAAACCCCCTAATTGAACCCTAAATTGAAGTAATTGAATCCTAATTAAACCCTAAATTGAATGCTCTAATCGAATTGAATCCTAAATTAAACTAATTGAATCCTTAATTAGATGCCGTAATCCAATCGAACCCTAAATTGAACTATTGAACCCTAAATTGAATGCCCAAATTCAATCTAACCCTAAATTAAAATAATAGAACCCCCAAATTAACCCCTAAATTAAATGCCCTAATCGAATTTAACCCTAAATTGAAATAATTCAAGCGTATCGATATGTGCATTTCGCATCATTTTTTTTTTCATTTGAACATTGATCATTTGTTTGATAGTTTTAGGTTGTTAATTGTGCATTAGAGAATTGTGATTATTGATCGATGATTTTAGGTTAATAGTTGTGCATTTGAAGTAATCGAGATTAATAATTGATGATTTTATGTTGTTAATTTATGATTATAGATTGTTAATCGTGCATTGAGTATTTGAGATATTGAGATTGTTGACGAAGGATGGGATCCAATTGGATTGAGATATGTAACGCCCCAACTTAGGGTTATCTTAACTCGGCTGGAGCATTACAACACAACAACTAATCACAACATCTTGATAATGCAACTCATTCTACAACCACTTTGTAATTAAACCATATTGTACAAAACTAAAGAGTTTACTTTTACAAAACACAGCTAGTAAGCTCTCTGCCAGATCTTAGAGTTGACATACTGCTCTATTCAAGTACAACTTAGTTCACAAATGTACAAGCGTCCCCTTGCCCATCTTCTCACTGTGCCTCACAACTTTTCCTTGCCTTTTGAGGGACCAGCTCCTTGATCTAAAATATTATGGGTAAAAACCCGTTAGCCCACTGGCTCAGTAAGATAATCAAAGACATTTAATGTTACTTTCAACTCAAGAATATTGATAAGGCATGCTATTACAACTCAATCACATTAAGCAGTTCTTAATGTGTAGATAACACATATCACATGTTCACACTTAGTTGAGCATCACAAGAGTTTACCATTCCCGAATTCAGTCCCATCGATAGACCACCCTTATGTCACCACACCCGGGATATAATATAGCAACCTTTGCCTTGGCCAAAGGCAAAGTAACCGAAAACAATCGAACACCGATACTGCCTCGGGTAGCAGTCGGAGATACAATTGTTCGGCTCATACGGTGCACCGCTATTTAAACACAATCACATCAACCCCCAATCAGTGAATGGGGTAACATAATAATAATCAACAATATATCAACCGTCCCTTACAATGAAGGGATGCAACATGCTCATGTGCAAGAAAACATATCATTGCATACATGTGGTTGTTGTATTCTTCATTTACTTGCACTATATAACTTAACTATCAAAATATGTAGTCACCTTCATCATGTAACATCATCTTCATAACGTCTTGACCATGAAATATAATCATTTATATTCAGCAAATTAGCTTCCAATATAGAACTTAACAAACATGTCCAAAGCTATATTCTAATCATGTCTAGTTTGATATAATTTCATAATTAACACGTATCATAACCTATTTCACGTCTTCCATAACCTCTAATATGTTAAACATGAATAGATTCACTTATGAACAAGTCTCTAATAGGTATTCAAAATTTTGACAAAGAATTCATGCTAAAGAATTACGCTAACATGGCATATATCCATATTCATGTCTTAAAAGCCCATTAAAAATCATTAACTATCTTACCTTAAATAAGCTATGAAAGAACCAAAATTTCAGATTTGAAACACCTTCAAAATACTCCTCAAAACACTGTTTGAAGCTCATATAAACTTTCCAAATCAACTGCTTAAGGTTCCCTTTAAAAAATAAGCCTTAATTCTAGATTTTGTGAGGTTTTTGGTTGCTTTTCTTGCACTTTTCTCTGAAAAACGAGGTAAGAAGATTCACGCATGTCAATTAGGTCTTTTAAATGAAATTAGAAGCAAGTAGGAGGTGTCAAGTGGAGGTGAAGAGGTGGAAAACTCAAGCACGACGAGGCTTTAAGCATGTGGTGGCAAGACACGGTCGTGCCACTTAACAAGCACGACAAGGCTCAAACCACGACGTGTTGCGATGATACATTGACACGTCACAAGCACGAGGTGGCACAATTCTTTGCAAAAAAACAAACTAATTCACAGGCAGTCTAGTCAACAACCAATTACTCCCAACTAGAGTTTTCATCATTTCACGTAAAGTGATTTATCTGATCATGCTTAAATATGTAACCAAAGCATATAAAATGTTGGGTTCTCACGAGATACCTGTTAGTTAGCACAGACAGGGACACCACGTCTGATCGACGGTGTAAATCAACATATGCCGATGTGTCCGAAGGTACGTGTCGAACACATGTCAAGAGGCGTAGGACACGTGTCGGTAAGTGTCGTACGTGTTGAACACGTGTCCGGAGGTGTCAGACACGTATCAGACACCATATCGACCCCCTATATGAGGTGTCGGAATTGAGATTGTTGATTGTGCGTTGAATTTAGGTTAATTAGGTTAACGCGATATTTTTAGCATGCACCCCCTGGAATCTCATCGTGACTCTAGCACTGGATATAATTAGCCCTAATTAGTCCTGACTAACCATATTTTAACCCTTATTAGCTCTAACAAGCCTAATTAATTTTAATTAACCCTAAGAACCCAATGAAATCAAATTAGCTGTAATTACCCAAAATTAGCCCTAGTTAACACTAATAAGCCCAAATTAAACCCTAATTAGCCCTAATTATTCATATCTTAGCAACCCGTGATTAGATTAAATAAACCCTATACCCTAAAATCTAGCTAAACTCTGATTAGCGACAAATGAATCCAATTACATGCATATTGATTATACTTAGCCTAATTAGTCGTAATTAAACCTAGCATAATCCAATTAAGCCTAATTAGTCCTAATTAGGACTAATCAACACTACTCAGCACAATTAAACCTTAATTATGACTAAATAACCCTAATTAGTCCTAATCAACCCTAATTAGCTATAATTATCTGAAACAACTCCTCATTAACAACAATTAGCCCTAACATAACCCAATTAAGCCTAATTAGTACTAATCAACACTACTCAGCACAATTAAATCCTAATTAGGACTAAATAACCCTAATTAGTCCTAATCAACCCTAATTAGCTATAATTATCCGAAACAACTCCTCATTAACAATAATTGACCCTATATAACCCAAGTAAGCCTAATTAGCCATAATTAGGACTAATTAACACTACTCGGCACAATTACACCCTAACTAGGATTAAATAACCCTAATTAGCTATAATTAGCCCGAGGTACTCCTCATTAACATTAATTAGCCCTAACATATCCTAATAAATCCTAATTAGATTAATTAAACTCGTAACGCTAACCCCTAAATCCTGACAATCGTAATTAACCCTAATAACCTAGTTAGCCCTAATTAGCCCCTGGTCATCCCATAATTACTCCATATTGCCCATAGATGGTTCAATTACTCGTTGTTTATAAACCCTGCATTCTTTATATTCGTTGTTGTTTTGCGAAGTCCATTGGCAACGAGATGGTTCAACTTGTTGCCAATGAGTTCTATTTAAAGTGGAATTGGTAGCATATGCAACGTTCTTTCTGCAATTTTTATATTTCAGAAATATTCTTGGATTTGTATTCAATTTCTGAACACGTGCATGCATAAAAACCCTTAGTTCCCGTTCAAAAATACTCATTACAAAGTAATGCTTTGTAATGAGCCTTTGGATGTCCAATTTGGACAGTTTGGAAAAGCGAATTGTTTATAAAATAGTATTTTGATTCATGCTTTGTGTTCTATGTCGTGAATATTTGGTGCACGTTCTTGTGTGTTTCTCCGGGTGCATACAGATCTGGTGTTCTAACATCCGTCAAACCTTGCAAGGCAAGGTTAGATGAATGTTAGAACACCTAATCGATGTCATATACTTGGAGAAATGCGGGGAGGTGCTGCCGAATTTTTCGCAGACATATCACTAAGCATGAGTTGTTCACTATTTTATAAACATGTGCTTTTTTGAATGGGATAGGACCACTACTAGAGAATGGAGGGAAAATATATAGACATGTTGTCACAAGCATGCATTCATATTTACATCGACCCTGCCTAATGATCGGTCATAATTGAAGGTGGTATACAGTACGATAATTCAGTCGTCATGTAGGTCGATCTAAGTTGGACAAAAAGGAAAAATGCTGACGGTTTTTAGGATCATGTCGGCAAATTCTTCGACTTCGATTACGTGCATCATGCACATGTTGACTATATAAGATAAGGTGTCTGTGCGGTAGATGTGAGTTGTTGCATTGGAGAAAAAGAATTGAAGTAAAATGGCATCTTCGTCGGTACGGTTTTATGGGTGGATACACAAAGTGGACGCAGCACGGGGAAACGATAGTTTTATCGTCGAACCCGGCTAGTCAAATTGAAGTTAGGGAGGAGGCACGATATGATTACCAAGATATGATTATGGATGCTAGGCATGCTAATGTTGACTGGGGTAATGACGGTGGTGACGACAGTTCCCAACTACTAAACGAGGGGGCTCGTCAGTTTTATGAATTATTGAGAGCTGTAAAAGAGCAGCTGTGGAATGGAGCTCTGAAACATACGTGGCTGTCTGCGGTTAGTAGGTTGTTACAGTTGAAATTAGACCATGGGCTGAGTGAGAAAGGTTTTAACGAGTTTGTTACCTTCATCAAAGAAATTCTACCCAAAAGTGAATGACTACCGCCGTTGTACTACGACGCGAAGAAGATGATGAGGAAACTTGGTTTGAGCTATGAGTGGATAGATACGTGCAATAACGATTGAATATTGTTTTGGAAAGAGAATAACGAGTTGTCACTGTGTTTAGTATGTGATCATTCAAGGTACAAACCAGATAAAGGAAAGAAGGAAAACATTGCATGGAAGATATTACGATATTTTCGGTCATACCACGGCTTCAGAGAATGTATTACTCCTCCAATACAGCTGAACATATGAGGGCTCACCGTGAGACTCGTAGCAATGATGTCGACACACCCAGCTGATGGAGAGGCGTGTAAGGAGTTTGACTGCAGGCATCCAGTCTTTGCCCAGGAGGTTTGGAATGTTAGACTTGGTCTTGCAACCGATGGGTTCAACCCTTTTGGTCAGTCTACCATGCCTTACTCCTGTTTGCCTGTTGTTATTGTCCCGTACAACCTTCCACCAGGCATGTGCATGAAGAAGCCGTACATGTTCTTGTCGTTGCTTATTCCAGGACAGAAGAGTCCTGGCAAGGACATAATGTGTATTTAAGGCCGTTGATTGATGAGTTAAAATAGTTATGGAATCATGGAGTCGAAACATATGATGCAATCCCTTAAACAGAATTTTCAGATGAGGGCTGCTTTGATGTGGACGATACATGATTTCCCCCAATGGCAATGACGTGTGGCTGGAGCACACATGGGAAGCTAGCATGCCCTGCTTGTATGGGCGTGAACCTCGGTCATACATTGAAGCACGGCAGAAAGCCCTCGTGGTTCAGATGTCACCGTAAGCTTTTGCCACCGGGCCATCAGGTTCGTAGGCAGAAGGATAAATTTGATGGGACAATTGAGCGTGAGGTTTTCATACTAGACTACCCATCTGGTGAAGAAGTGCTTTCACACCTGGAAGCACTTGATACTGACATACCACACTGCAAGGGTGTGCCAGATCAGAAGATTCCATGGTACGGGAAATAGCACAACTGGAATTTTTTTTATATCTTTTGGGAGTTAGCCTACTGGAGGACGCTCATTATCCAAAACAACATTGATGTGATGCATATTGAGAAGAACATTTTTGAGAATGTGTTCAACACAGTGATGAATGTTAAGGGGAAATCGAAATATCATCTTAAAGTGAGAAGGGATCTACAACAGTTGGGTGTACGTCGTGAATTACATCCTCGGATAGTTAGCGGGAGGACGATACTTCCTAAAGCACCTTACTATCTAGACAAGAAACAAGTGGAGAAGGTATGTTAGTGGGTTAAGAATTTAAAGCTTCCGGATAGGTTTGCGTCCAACATATCTCGTTGTTGCGATGTATCAGAATGCAAGTTCTAAGGGATGAAGAGTCACGACTGCCATGTATTCATGGAAAGATTCATTCCTATTGCCTTCTGGGGACTGTTGCCACGGGTTGTTTGCGAGACTTTGACTGAATTATCATATTTCTATCGAGATATATATTCTTCTACGATCCGGGTGAGTAACATGGAGGTGCTTGAGAAGAACATTGTGATGACGATTTGCAAGCTGGAGAAAATCTTCCCACCTTCGTTCTTTGATTCAATGGAGCATCTGCCTGTTCACTTGGCATGTGAAACTAAGATGGGTGGACCCGTGCAATATCGGTGGATGTATCCCTTCGAGAGGTAATCTTTGAATTGTTGCAGTTATTTGTTTACACTTAATGCGACACCTGTTATCATTGATATTTCACCTAAATCTTTTATGGGTGGAACTTCTAGGTTCAATTTCCATTTAAAGAAAAAAGTCCGCAATAAGGCTCGGGTTGAGGATCAATTGCAGAGGCTTACGTAATGGAAGAGCTTGTAAACTTTTGGGCCTGATGTTGATACAAGGTTAAATCAACTAGGCCAAAATGACCACGGATCAAGCATAAATTCAGAAGGGCAATTGTTAATATTCAAGCAGTTAGGTAGTCCGTTCGGCTGAACGTATACTCGATGGCTAATGGATGAAGAGTACAGTGTTGTAACAATATATACCCTTCTAAATTGCGATGAAGTTTTGACATTTGTTGAATAAGTTAATGTCTTAATTCACTTACATTGCCGTACATAATTGAAAGTGTGTGATAAACAAGTCAACTATATAGATTGGTTTGTAGTGAGTTCGATGAGGAATCTTTAATCACTGATCCCGTTGGACTTGAATCTCATCGAAAATCATAATATGTACAGTAGTTCAGAAGGCATGTAAGTCTTTAACGAAATTATATTATGTGTTATATACAGTTCTGTGGCCAATTAGTATACTGATTTATCTTTAATTTTTACCGTAATCTACAATAGGTTCAATCAATGGATAGACCAGTGGCCTTCTGCTTGAAATTACTAGCTCAAGGCCCTAACAAACAAACATCCTGTCATGGAGGCTATATCATCAACGGGTTTAGGTTTAACGTAAAAGATGATGACTGAACAAAACAAACCCAAAATAGTGGAGTCTTGGTCAGTGTTATTAAAAGCGCGCCTAGGCGCCAGGCGCAGCAAGGCTCACATAGAGCGCCTCGCCTAGGCCTAGGCGCAGCGCGTTCAAGGAGGCGCGCGCCTCGTGCGCCCAGGCGCCAAGGCGCTAGGCGTGCAGCGGGGGTGGAGGCGCCAAGCTAGGCGCCAGACTTTGTAGCCGTTGGATTTTGTTCACATGGGTGGTGGGCCGTCGATTTTCTTTTTCCTGTTTGTCTTTACCAAGTCAAGACCCCCTTCTGATTCACGCCTAAGCTCTCTGTCTCTCTCGCGGTCTCTCACCGCCCAAGCTCTCTGTCTCTCTCGCGGTCTCTCACCTCGCGTCCCGACCCAAGAATCAAAGACCCAAATCAGTTCTTCGCCATCGGCCGTCGCACTCCTGTCTCTGCTTGCCGGCGCATCCCTCTTTTCCTCCGGCGTATGCGCTCGAGTCGCTGGCCTGCAGCGCCTGCTGCGCTGCTGCTGCTCTTCAGTCGCCGGCACATCTCTCCTTTCCTCTGGCGTCTGCGCTCCAGTCGCTGGCCTGCAGCGCCTGCTGCCCTGCTCTTCAGTGCCCCTTCGAAAAAGTTTGGAACTTTGGTTGCTGACTTGTTAGGTAACCAGTTGGGTTTTCAAACTTGATGTTAGCTTTGAATTTTTTTTCATTTAGCACAAAAAGATTTTTGGCTGCCATTTGAACAGCAGAATTGTTTCTTGCTGATTAATATCGATAAATACTTGATAAATGTGGTTTGTAATATGAGCAGTTATGCTTGAAAAGTAGCTTTAGGAAATGTATTTTGAGAGGTGTTTGTGAAAGCAATTGATTGTACGTAACAACAATTGAGTGTCAATTGCAGCAAATTTTTTCCTCTTTTAGTTTACGAAATTGACTATGTAGACGGTTGTTTCATTCCATTTGAAGAAAGTGTTGCTGCCTTGGCTCTTAGCGATGATGAGGATGGTGGTGTTATGTTCACTTAGTGTTTGGTGATTTGTTATTTGTCAGCGGATTTAAAACTTCTCTTATGTTGGAAACTTGTCAAATTATTGCGTGATGGAACTTGAAACTTTTTCTAATGTTTGGAAGTTTGTTAATTGTCTTGTTCTTATTTTTTTTTACATAATTTATTGTTTTAGTGTATTATTATTTATTTATTTTATTTAATTTAATATTGCGCCTCGCTTCGAAAAGGCGCGCGCCTGCGCCTTGCGCCTTGTGCCTAGGCTCCGGGGACCTTTTGCGCCTTAGGTGCGCCTGCGCCTTTAATAACACTGGTCTTGGTCAATGGCAACTGTTATGCCGAGAATTGCATGGACTTTTACGAAGAGCTAGATGAGATTGTTGACCAAACATATCTTGGTTCCCAAAACTGCCTAGTAATGTTCAAATGTACGTGGTTCGATGTCACATGCAGTAGAGGAATCCGTGTTACCTCTCAAGGGATTGTAGATGTCAATGTCAATGTCAAGTCAATACTTGCATCAGACGAGCCCTTTGTGTTTGCTAGTCAAGCTACATAAGTCTTTTACATGGAGGACATCACCAATCCCAAATCTCATTGGTATACAGTTATCAAGTCCAAGAAATTGCTCGTGACATATGACAGTGAGGTAGACAACTTTCAAGCCGACCAACCACCTGTCTTGTTACCTGTTGAGGTCAACAACGAGGAGGACGATCTTCCTCTTCCAACAACACGTCATATAGGAGAAGAAGTCTTAGTTGATGATGCAGAAGACGTGGAAAGTGTTGGAGATGATGTGACTGAGTCTACTAATAAAGAGGATGAATTAGAAGATGAAGAGGACGACGAGTCCCACAAAGAAGAGGACAACGAGTCTAGTGATGATGATTTCCAAACTAAAAATGATTGACTTGTAATGTTGTAATATGTTCTAAAAAATGTAGTAACAATTTAAAACTTTGTTCATATTGATGTATTTTTGCAGCTCCGTTCATAGTTGATTATGATTTCTGCCAAATTATTATTTTTAATGTGTTAATGTCTTTGCAATATATCTATGTGAAGTCAGATATGGATAGGATACGGGCTATTCATGACCGGGGTGGACGCCGAGCTGCTTCCTCCCCGGTGGGTCCCACCTCGTCATCACCCACTGATGACGAGGCACAAAGTGCTCACGTATAGCAGACGGGGCCCAAGCCCCAGTCCCAGCCCCAGCCCTAGTTGTCGCCCTAGCCCAGCCGTCGCCCCAGCCCGATGCAGATTCATCCCACATGCGCGTTGATTCTCCTTCTTCCGTGGGTTCTACCTCAGGTATAGTTGATAACAGTGTTTAGTCAATTTTTGCTAGCTTATATTTAAAGTATATTTGAACTGTATTAATTTCTGTGTTTTGTAGGATCTCAACGAGGCCGTGGCCCGACACGCAGGGTACGCATCGACCCCCAGCGTAAACAGAGGGTTACACTCACCCAGGAGGGCCAGTAAGTAAAAAAAAATCACATCATCGTTATATTAAAATTTTTGGGGTGTTAATTTATATTTGAACTATATTAATTAATTTATTTATTTACTTAATTGGTAGGATCCTGGAGAATAGGGCGAGGACGAAGATCAGCATTTTGTGAAGGGCCGATTCTTCGAGCCACGCCTGTACTGGAAGGACTGGGATGCCGCTGCGAGGGAGTCCCTATGGGAGGAGTGGCTGGTACGTTGAAGTATTTTTTTCTGCAATTGTATTTGTTTAATTAGAATTTAATATTAATTTGTGTTATTTAATGCCTTGCAGGAGGGGTTCACGTTTGACTCACCTGATCACCAGGCAGCAAGCCTTCTTTGCTTACATCGGCAAGAATTACCGCTGATGGCTCCACGACGCATGGGACCGGCCGAAGAAGATGCTGCCCGAGGGTGCCTCGATGGCAAAGATGAAGACATATCCCTCACATTGGATATCTCTGACCATATGGGGGCAGATGATAGATCTGTGCGTTGCAGATCCAGGCTTGGACGCCAAGAGTAAGAGCGGGGTTGAGAACAGACAGAACAGAGATCTGATGCACACGGGGGGGTCGGTGGCACACGACATCGTCCGACACATGAATGCGGTCCAGAACCCCGATCTGGGGGCGGATGAGGTCATAGCTCTGACGTATAATCAGACGCATGTGCGGAAGAAGGACAAGGACGAGGCGCACCGGGCTGGAGACTATGTTTCGGATATATTCCAGCGGATTGATGTAAGTCAATTTGTTTAAGTTAATTTTTTGTCTTTTTATTCAATTTTTTGTGTTAATTAATGCACTAATATATCTTTAAATCACTGTTCTTGCAGGCCTCATATGAACAGCTTAGGGGCTCCGAGCAGCAGTCCGGACAGCCATCAGCGTCCACTAGTACGGGTGCAAGTACTAGGGCGTTGAACCGATGGCTGGATGTACCGGAGTTCGTCAATCTGCCGAAAGGCCGCGACTGTACGTGCCATGATAGGATCGTCCCCACCCCCATGACACCAGCTCCTCTGCGTCCATTGGCCGAGGAGGAGATCCAGCGCATTGCTACGGTGGTGTTGAAGATGATTAGGGAGCAGTATTAGCAGGGCACCCTTGCTGGACATGCCGTGCCGGCCCCGGATCAGCAGGATCCAGATCCGGGACTCGGCAACCCCTGATGAGCCCCTTCTTGTGCCCGGTCCTATCTTGTCCCCCCCCCCCCCGCCCGGTTGTATCTGGTTTCCCGGCATGTACATTATGAGTTTTTTTATAATAAATATTTTTATGATTGATTATATATATTTGTTTGTGTATTAGGATTGTGCGTTGTTGTTGAGCATTGAATTTTTATTACATGTTTGGGCAATAGAAAAATAAAAGAAAAATTAAAAACAAAAACAAATTGACTTTTAGCGACGGAATTAATTCGCCGCTAAAAGTGTACTTAATTATAAGCATTGTAGTGACGGAGTATTCCGTCGCTAAAAATTATATTCCATCGCTAATTTCACAAAAAAGAAAATAAATTAAAATACGTAAAATATAATTAGAAACGGATATTCCGTCGCTAATTAATAAATAAATACGTCACAAAAAGTTCAATATTAGACGACGGATTTTAAAATTCCGTCGCAAAACTTTTAGTAACGGACTTTTATACGAGGGACTTTTAGCGACGGTAATTCTATCGCTAAAACGTTTAGCGACGGATTTAGGGCTTTTAGCGACGGATTTCTTCGTCACTAAAAACCTTATTCCTAGTAGCGGAAGAACATGTATATATGTTGGATTGGAGCACACATACGACTATTAGTTCTCTGAAAGAGTGAAGAAAAAAGAGGCATATACATAAAGCAAAAAGAAGAAATGTATAATTGTTCACGAAAAAATTGGAGGGAACGTGTGAAAAAGAAGAAAAACAAGTGAGATGGCTCACATGCAAGGGGGAGTTTGAGAATTTAGCAGTCGCACGTGAGGTGAGAAGGATATCACATATCGATTTAAGATATCATCAGAAAGAATAACTTGTATACAGGGAAAGAGCTCATCACTTACCTGCTTAAGCTTAAGCTTTTGCGTCAAGTTGGATACCACCATCCCATATATCTGCGGGCGTTGTTTCTCATTAAAGCGACTCACTGCCTACCATGTGAATGGTAACAGAATTTTGAAGAGCCACGTCTACTTTCTTGGAAGCGTGTAGAAGTGGACAAGCAGTATGTTAAAGATTTTATATCTCCCTTAGAACATACTCCATTTTAAGATGAATTTGGACACAACTATTTTCTCTGATAGTAATAGCATGTGAGGCAACGTGAGGGCTAGAAATGATCGATGTAGTCTATGGATTAGCCAGATTTGCTACAGGTCGTCAAAGTGATAATCTTGGTGCATACTTTAAGCAGAGCCAAGTGCAACTTTAAACATAATTAGGAGTAGAAGATGACGTCTCTGCAAATTTTAGGGGTAGAATGTAACTAATTGTCTTAGCTTTTCAGCCAAGTTAAGGTTTCAATATTACTTCACTCCTTTGACATTGAGTAGCCAAATGTTCTCTTTTTCCTGTAGATGGCGTAGATTAACAATATTTCATTTGTGGGAAAATAACAAACTTGCCCATCCTTTACACCCAACTTCTAGGAATTTTATGCTCTAACAAACGAAAGGATTGTACCCAAAAACATCATCAATGATCTGCTGAAGAATTAAGAAAGTAGGGAGTATGCAGTCACAGAGATTCTTCTTCCAAAGATCTTACACAATCATAATAATTACATAAGTCGTATTCTTGGGTTTTCATCACTTGCTTCTGATCCTTCTGAGAGAGAGAGAGAGAGAGAGAGAGAGAGAGAGTTTTGAAGCTAAAGCAAAGGGAAAGCATCAGAAAGACTGAAGAAAATCTATATAAAAGCATAGGCAAGCCTAGAGTTAATACGTACGGATACATATGTACGTGTATATAGGGTAAAAACGACATAATAAGGAACTTAGCAACCGTTCGGAGCAGCGGGCATCTATCCATGGATGACATTGACGATGAGGAGATGTCAAGGATGGCTTTCGCGGTGGTTCAAGCGATGGAAGAAGAGATTGAGAGGAAGAAGATGGAGATGAGAGAGAAGGTTGAATTACAGCTCGGACGTGCTGAATCCGAAACCAGACGTTTGGCACAGGTTTGGGAGGTAAGTCCTAGTAATTAAGAAGCTAGTAACATTTCCAGTGACGTCAATAAGCACTAATGCGGTAGTTGATTACTTATCTATAGAGTAGCTCTGTAACATCTTACACACTGTTTGAAGTGGCATGTACCCGGTCTAGTTTGTCACTCGGATTTACAATCTGGTTGGAATGGCATCATGATACATCCTTTATGTTCGGTCATATACCTTTTGTGCAATGTATTAGGAGCTCGGAGTGTTAGGAGATCCCATGAGAAAGCAAGTTGCCACAGTTCGGAGAAAAATTGACATTGCTAACCGTGAACTCAAATTGCTTGTACAGAGCTATCAGAAGAAGGTAAGGGAATGCGGTCTTTTTTCCGGTTTCTATTCTGCTCTCCGTTTTCACCTTTCGGTTTTTAGAAGAGCGTAGAAAGGCTAAAAAGTTTCATACTGTTTGTGCAAGTTGACGTTTCGCAAATTTCTAGTAAATAAATCGAGCATCTAACAATGGATAAAGTTGACAGTTAGATCGATGTTCCAATGTTGTAGTCATATGTATTTTAAAAAGTCAAATGTGACAAACATCGTGGATAGATGGGAGTACAAGTGCGGTGAGGGTAAAGGGGGCAGGGGAAGGAGTTATGGAGTTAATATCAGGAATAGCAAAAGTAGTTGTCATATTCAGTACCAATTATTAATTTACATCACCAAATTTACTTGTTATTGGCTGACAGGAGAAAGAATACAAAGAAGCCTTAGAGGCCTTCCATGAAAAGAACAACGAAAAAGCTCAACTAAACACTACATTGATGGAGGTGAATCTGACACCGAAATTCCGACCACATTAAGAAAAAAGAAAGTTATGTATTCAAATGATTCTCCTTGACAATTTTTTTTCTTGTTTTCAGCTTGTGAATGAAAGTGAGAAGTTGAGGATGAAAAAACTGGAGGAACTGAGCAAGATTATCGATCCGTCGCTCTGATGGGCAGATCAGCGATCAAGTCCATTTGCCTCTTTTCTTTTCAACCAAGTTTTATCAATGCTATTTATTGGTTTTTCTCGGTTGTGTATGGCTGTGAACAGAGGGTCTTTTCATCAGGTTTGCAGTTTGTATGAAGTGCCAATGAAACCGTGAAAACAGCATAATTGAGCAATCAAAGACGATGAATTGTCATATGCTTCCACATACCTAATTGACAGTGCCATCAAGAGATTATTACAGTAAACGCAACCTAAATGTCACAAGCTTTAAGGACACGAGCATAGCCAAATACGGAGTACGTGTAATCGCAGTCTAGGAAACAAAACAAAGTTTCCAAAACACATGTCCACAATGCATTTGCTTCACCATACCATGCTTTGTTTCATACCTTTCCTAGCAAAGTCATGAGGGCACCTGCAGTCAAACATGACGGCGCTTTCTTTATTTCTCTTTTTGTCTGGGTCAAACACCCGCCGACTTACATTATAACCGGGTAAAAAAAGGTGTTTGAGATTGATTCTAAATTGGTCAAATTTGATTAAATTCAAATTAAATTAATTTTAAAGTGTTTAGCAAAAAAAGTAAACTGATTAAATTTGCTCTAATGTGCTCAAAACTGATTAAATTTATAATCCTCATTTTCTTAGATTAAGTTCTAATTAGTTTTGGAGAATCAGTTTGAGCAAGAGATTTATCAAAATATCCTTATATATAAACATAATTAAATACTTAATTCTACTTTGAATAGACTATATGGTAACAAGTGAAATACTTTACTTACATAAGAAACATATCAGCTCGAGGGAGCAAAAAAGCTTGCTAGCAAGGATCGAGTGTTTGGAAGTTTACCAGAAGTAAAGGTCTCGTCTACTCGATTGGCCGAGTAGAGGCCTTAACCGTGCTCGTTTACTCGGCTGGCCGAATAGAGTTAAAGGATCTTGTCTGCTGGCCTGCGCAAGCAGAAAGACAAGACTAATGTGCTCATTGCCTCGGCCTGGTGAGTAGAGGCTTAAGAGACTTTGAAGGTGCTTGTCTGCTGGCCTGCGCAAGCAGAAAGACAAGACTAATGTCGGCTTGGCGAGCAGAGAGATTGAGAGGCTTTAATGTGCTTGTCTGCTCGACCTGGCAAGCAAAGGCGCCCGTTTGCTCGTCTGCTTGGATTCACGAGCACACCGAGATCTCGGAGGGTATACTCGGCCGGGCGAGTAGAGGCAGAGGGGTCTAATGTGCTTGTCTACTCGGCTTTGCGAGGAGAGGCTTAGACCTCGAATGGAGCTCGTCTACTCGGCTAGAGCAGAGGCATGGGTCTAGTGTGCTCGTCTGCTCGGCAGAGGCTAAGACCAAAAAGAAGGAGGTCAGTAAGTGTCACTAGAGATTGACATTCTTCATACAACTGCGGCAAAGGGTGAAACACATATGGATAGGAAAAGAGGAAAATTTGCAAGGACAGAGATAAAACTAAGATAACTTTTATGGACCCAAATCATCGTACATGAAAGAACATAAATCACTGCATTTCTCGATGTACTCATGTGTTCTTTGCTGGGACTTTTTCTTCCATTTCTTTATTTTTCAACATCAACAGTAGTCAGGGATTAAGAATTTCATTTTTTTCGTATCGCCTAACAATGTAGGTATCAGAGTAAGGTTGAGATCCTAATCAATACTAGAAATGAAAACAGATATAGATAATAAAAAAAATCAAAACCCAGCTCAAATTCATCATATGGCTGCTTCCAGGGGTAGATCCAGGAAGTCCAACCGGGGGGGACCAAAATGTCATAAAACAAAATTAACGGCTAACGTCAAGAATTCTCGTCACGATTGAATACATTAAATGCAAAATAGATTGCTCAATTTGACTAATAATCATATAATTTAACTATTTAAAGTGATTTATTTAACTTATAAAGTTAGTTAACAACAAACTACTAATCTTACATTAAAGAAATTTTATTAGTGCGATTATCAATTGTATGATGACAATAGTCACGCATAAGTTAATATATTATAAGAATTTAAATTAAAAAAGAACTAATCTTGATATATTAGTGTTTTCTTTAAAATCTGAAGATTTAGAATTTGAAAGAATGAAGATAGACAAGGGAACGAGAAAGATAAAGACTATGACGGTTGGTGGCACAAAAAGTAAAAAACATTACAAAATGAAATCTAATACATTGAATAATTAAAATGGTGGCCTTTTAGTAAATATTTTAAACATAACTACCTATTATTTAAAACAACTAAAAAAAATTCAAATTTGGGGGGTCCCACAGGCTTTTCTGCTAACATGGCTTTCATGACAGCAGTAGGAAATATTGGCTCTCTCTCAGCTGCAGGTGAAAAACCTTTGAAGGATGAAAGTGTTGTGGGGGGTACCATGCTTGCCCCCCGGTCATGCTTGGGCTCCGCCCCTGGCTGCTTCCAAATGGTTGCATCCCACTAATCAACACCCCTTGCTCCCTAGTACTTCCCCACTTTCAAGTTGGTGTGCATTTTCACCGCATCAGCTTGCTAGCAACAGCATCACTATCCACACACACAAAAATTTTCAAATTCCAGTCTAAAAGATCAAACACCCTTTATCTCCAACACACACACACACACATAACTACAATCTACATACTTGGGTGACCAAAACCACAGTGGGCACCAAGAAAAGGCTATAAATGGCGATGGCTTCCGCAAAAGATGAGTGTAGCTGCGCAGAAGCATGATCGCTATAAGGGTCTTGCCCAAACCAGTCTTTGTTGTATTTTATGTGTGTTTCAAAACACACCTTGTTCCCCACTCCATTTCTCTTTGTTGGGTTGTAGAGAAGCCATGGATGCCTCCATCATTGCTTTGGCTCCAAACAAGTTTCTTTGGCTCCAAGATTTCACCTCCTTCTCTCCTTATATATATGTGTCTCGGCCAACACACACAACATTCACTTGTTTCTTCACACACCCGAGACACACACTTCTCTTTAGTATCACCCAAAATTCTACTACAGTACTTTGATATTTTAGTGCTTATATAATTTGATATTTGGTGAGTTGTGAAAGAGAAAAGTCAAGAGGGTTGTTCAAGAGTTTCCGTTGCATATGCATGCAAGCAAGGATAGTACTATAGACTAATCCTGGAGGTTGCGTGTTGTGAAGTCTATCGCATCGAACCATTGGTTCCGGGGAGTGCGAATCAACCTTTTAGGACAATGCCTCGGCTTGATTCTATAGTTTGGTGAGATCGTTCCTTTATATATTGTAACCTATTATTATTAAATTTATATTTAATATTTTTTGTTTTATGTAAGAAAGTACGATTCTGATCCAAAATTATTGTAAACGGATTTATATCCAACATTCTAAAAGGTTGATTGAAATAAAATCGCAACTTCTCGCACAAACGAAAGTTATTTCGGACGCAAGCCGAATTGAACGTTTTGACGGAATAATTTTAAAAGGTGAAAAGACATGATTTTGGATGTCTTGAATTTTTCTAAAATCTCGTTCGTTTTAATTGAACCTGTATCGGATAACAATACCGAAAATTATGCTCAAATCTTAGAAAAATGGAATAACGCTAATAGATTTTGTCTTAGTACTATTCGTAATGCTTTATCTAATGATTTATATGGCGTTTATAAATAGTTTACTCTTGCTCAGGCTTTATAGGATGAATTAGTTAGCAAGTATGAATTTGAGGATGAAGGCACTAAAAAGTTTTTAGCCATTAATTTTTTGCATTATCAAATGGCTGATGATAAAAGCATTGAGAGTCAAATAAATGATTTTCAAAATATCATAAATGGATTAACTAGAGAGGGTGATGTTTTACCTGAAAGGTTTAAGGCTCAATGTCTTGTAGAAAAATTGTCTGACTCATGGAAAGAATTTAAATTAAAATTTAGACAAAAGAGACATGCTATAACTCTTCAAGAAACCATAGTCTATATTAAAGTTGAGGCTCAAAATAAAAAATTGCAAATGACTGGTAGGGCTAAAGAAAAGATGTCTAAGGCTAACGTGGTTGAAAGTAGACCGTTTAGGACTCAAAAATCACACAATAAGGGATATGGTCATAAGCCTTATGTGAGACCCCATTCTAATAACTACAATAGAGGTCAAGTGCCACAGATTCAACAGAAAAAGGGTGAATGTTTTGTCTGTGGAAAAGCAGGGCATTATGTAAATGTTTGTAGCTATTGAAAAGTGGACCAAAACAACAATAGTTACCAGCACCGCCACCACAACAACAATAACAGAAGGGCTCCACCAAGGGCAAGAGCAAACGTGGTTGAGGCAGATGATGATATCATTGCAGTTGTGGTGTTAGAAGTGCACTTGGTTACAAAAGTGAAGTGATGGGTCCTAGACTCAGATGCCACTAGGCATATTTGTGCTAACCGAGATGTGTTCGCCTCCTACTTAAATGTGGGGGAGGGTACAGAATGCATGTACGTTGGTGACAACATATCCGTATGAGTTGCGGGACAGGGAAGGGTAGTTCTCAAACTCACATCTGGTAAAACCATCTCACTATTTGATGCGCTTCACGTGCCGATGATCAAACACAACCTCGTGTCAGTACAGCTACTCAGTAAGGTCGGCATCAAGACTATGTTTGACGGAAGTATTGTGACTCTAACAAAAAATGACGTCTTTGTTAGTACGGGATATCTTGACCAAGGCCTTTATTTTCTTAATGTTACTAAATTGTTGAATGAGAATGCATCGTTTACTTTTGCTTACTTGATTGACTTTGCTGATGTGTGGCATGGTAGACTTGGACATTTGAATTATCTATACATAAATAAATGAAAGAAATGGGCTTATTCTCTAATTTTAATGAGTCTAACATATACAAATGTGAAATATGTGTTGAAACCAAAAGCACCAAGAAAACATGTAAACCTGTCAGGAGAGAAAGTAAACCCCTTGACTTAATTCACAGTGATTTAGGTGATTTAAAACAAACGATGACTAGAGGTGGTAAAAGGTTTCATGTGATTTTTGTTGATGATTTTTCTAGATTCACTAGACTCTATTTGTTAAGGATGAAAAGCGAAGCTCTTGAAATGTTCATGAACTATAAGTGAGAAGTTAAAAATCAGAAGGATAAGAAAATTAAAAGGCTTAAAACAGATAGAGGTGGTGAATATGACTCTAATCAGTTTGATGATTTCTGTTTACAAAATGGAATTATTCATGAAGTAACTCCACCTTATTCACCTGGATCAAATGGAATTGCTGAGAGAAAAAATAGGACTTTAAGAGAAATGATGAATGCTATGCTTGTTAGTTCTGGTCTACCCGCCAACCTGTAGAGGGAAGCTATTCTCTCAACCTGTCACGTACAAAATAGAGCACCTCATAAAAATATTGGTAAAACACCTTATCAAATTTGGAATGGTCACACTCTTACCTTGGAGTACTTGAAAGTGTGGGGGGTGCCTGGCAAAGGTCATGTTACCTGAACCCAAAAAGATAAAATTGGGTTCTCGAACTTGTGATTACGTGTTCTTGCATACAGATTTCTTGTCATTAAGAGTAATGTCATGGAAGCCAATACTATTATTGAATCTAAAAATGCTTCTTTCTTTGAGAATATTTTTCCTATGAAAAATAAAGTGCGTAGAGTTATTGATGAGCATGCTAATGCTGATAATCCTATTGATGAAACTCTAGAGTTAAGGGAAAGCAAGAGAATGAGAACCGGAACTAGTTTTGGTGATGATTATTATATGTATCTTGTTAACGATGAACCATTGTCATATCATGATGCTATAGTTTCTATAGATGCACCCCTTTTGGAGAGAAGTCATTAATAATGAATTAGATTCGATCATGTCTAATCACACTTGGGAACTTGTCGACTTGCCTTATAAGGCTAGACATATTGGCTGCAAATGCGTCTTTAAGAAAAAGTTGAAACCCGATGGTTCCATTGAGAAATATAAGGCACGATTGGTGGCTAAAGACTATACACAAAAATATAATGTTGATTATTTTGATAGATACTCTCATGGTACTAGAATTGCATCTATCAGAATATTATTTGCTATTGCATCCATATATAAACTTGTTGTGCATCAAATGGATATTAAAAGTGTTTTTCTAAATGGGGATTTAAAAGAAGAAATATAGGAGTGCGACTACATTCTACAAAACAAGCTAACCTTCGGGATCCAAGAGTAAGTCTATCTGCCCTACTAATCAAACTGTAATGACCCACCTCTTACATGTAATATAAATAAAAAGGAGTGAGCCTGATAGTGAGGCCAGCAAGCCTCACCAACTGTGTCAACAAGGAAATGTCATTTGTTAATAACTGAATAATAAGATGTCATAATCTAAGGCTATCACGACCCGAACCCACGGGTAGGTCCGCGAGTTAAGCACGTGACCGGCTGCAGACCCAAAGACTCTAATTTAGGGTTTTGACGGGCCTTACTCGCCAAAATCAATATATGCTGCAGCGAAAATTAAAACTTCTACCGAAACTCTAATTACATTTTCATATTTGCACTTGAATACATCACTTATACTAAAACTCTTCATAACTCCGATTGTCAACTACTAAAGTTAAACCAATAATCTAAATGTTTAGCAGCTCATTGAACGTAGTCTCTGGAGCTCTGCGCCAAACTGGGTCTTCCTATGCTCCTCACCATTACCTTACTTTCAACCTCAAATGATAAGTAAGGGATGAGCTTCCACGTGCTCAGTAAGTAACCAATGATTCAACCAGGTGGACCATAACATGCATAAAATAACTCACTTCATATTATAGCCACATTAAAAAGTCTAAAATCATGAAGTTGTTAATCATCTGGCAAAACGAATTAGAGCACATGAAACTAAAAACTGAAGTGTAAAATCATTAGCACGAAACTCACGACAACCAATTCAATCCCAATATTAGCTCAAACGATATGCTGCGGTCAGCGTACAGGCCCCACTGACTAGGGCCTGAAATCTCTACCCCTTCCTGAGATAAATATTATTCGGTCAGGGTATTCGCGCCCCCCTAACTAGGGCCCACAATCCCTACCCCTTCTGGGGATAAATATTATTGTGGACGCAAGGGCGAACCACGAGCAATAGTACTGTGCATCAACGTACAAGCCCCGTTGTCCAGGGCCCGAAATTCAACTTTCCCTCGTGGATATGGGGCACATCAATCGAATAAACAAAAAGACCACATTTTGGTTCATCGTAAACACAACCACTTTCGATGGCTTTCAACATGTTCAGTATTCACAAATACGTCAAATGCCAAAAACATTTCAAATCTGAGTTTCATTGCATTTTCTAAGCAAACTATCGATTACATGTTGGTCCGATTTTTAACTAGAAATAAACCATTAAAAACTTCGTTTGGCAAATCAAGCCAGAGCAATTGAACATAATTAAAAACGTCAAAGATAATAAACGTCACCTTTTAACAGTAGATAAACATATACATTTTATGAAAAACACTTGTTAAATCAAGGGTCACTTACTTGACGCTATGCATTTGCCCACATAAAAATTTCCGGAGAGATGGCATGCTGTTGCATCTGATTCGAAGAACCGTCAACGCCATTCCTTTCTTTCTTCATGTTCCTATCTTTACTACAACCCGAATAACCGTCAACGCCATTCTTTTCTTTCTTCATGTTCCTAGCTTTACTACAACCCAAAGAATCGTCAATCACGACACAACATTCCCGTTGAACCTGTCTTCAAGCAGATTCGATGCCTCAGTCAACTGCCCGCCCATTACAGGCCTGTCTAATATCGTGCCCAGTTCACCCTGTCATTCTTGACATTTAATCGCCGTTACCGAACTTCCTTCAATTCACCCGATTTTAATAACCACCAAGTAACCTTGCACTAAATAGTACCCAGTTAATCGCTAGGGCTAATGCTAACAATTCCCTTTATATATATTCTTATATCCTATGTGATTCCCTGTCCAAAACACATACATGCATATGATACATCTTCCCAAGCATACGGTACACCAGCACCATGTACTCATATGGTACACAACGTCACGTACTGACAATACCACATAGACGTACAACTCAGCTTTACTAATTGATTTTCCCTAAGTAACCCGTCACTTCCGAAACCTTCCAATCACCTAATACTCACCCTTCACACTGCAAAACGCACAACCAAGATAGGCACGAAATCGTACAAACCACATGACCACACTCCTACCACTCAATACATGTTTCTTTGACCAACGATAGGCAATATCTTTCACTGCTTACACAATTTCGCGCACTAATTCACATGCTCAAACTCACCTATTTGCACACTACCTCATACATAGATACATGTTATAGATACATGTTATGTACCCACCATTTATTCATCCTAAAACACACTTTAGAACATATATCACTAGATACACCACTTCACCCTCCGAAGCACAAGCAAACGTACACACTAACACACACAAATATTCACACAGCCGCACCTACCCCGTCCAATCAGCCACGCACACCTACGCTACCAAATTTTACATAGCCGTCCAACTCAACCCCCCTCCAATTGATTTTTCACCCTATGTAAACCCACACCACAGTGCCCCAAATACAACACCCTATTATAGACGATTGTCCGACACCAATAACACCCATACACCTGACAAACACACGTCGTACACTCACCGCAGTACACAAAAACCACCGTCCAACAACACTACCGCCAAATGACCACCATTGCACCCATTCATCAACAACACAAGCAACCACAAAAACCCATTTTATAATTTATACAGAGTGCCTAAAAGAACAGTGCTTGGCTTAGAGAATCGCAGGCAATCGGAGCGTGTTAACAGCTGTCACCGGCGGTCGTTGATTTTCGACAAATGAAGGCAGAAAATCAACGACGATGATGTCGCTTGCCCCAAAAACTGTAGTAGCAACACTAATTGGCCGTCCCAGTGGCCACGACAACTGGTCGGTGGACAGGGGAAGAGAGCCGACAACGGCCGATGGTCGTCCTTGATGTTGATAGGAATTTTGGTCGGCCGGTGGTGAAACCGTGCGGTGGTAGCAGCGGCGCGATGGCTTTGGCGGTATAGAAGGTTGCGGCATATGTGTGGCGGCGGTTGATGGAGGCGCTTGGCGATGCGTTTGGTGGAGACGCCGGCCGGAGTTAATCGCCAGTGGCCGAAGGCGTGGTCGGTAGCAGTTGGGTCCAAGGCCATCACAGCGGTGAAGACCGGTGATGAGTCTCATTCGGCGGTGGCAGCGGCGCGGCGATCGCGGAGGCTCAGTGAAAGGCAGTCGCGATCTGGAAGAGGAGTTGGGCGGCGATGGGGCTGTTGGCGACGGCGCGTGTGACCGGAAGTGGGATTGCCAGATCTGACAGGCAGAGGCGCCGCCCGCTTGACTGGTGGTCATCTTTTGGCGTGAGCCAATAGTGGTCACGACGCTTGACTCCGACGAAGATCTATGGTGACGATTGGTGGAGGCACCAGCGTTGGTGTTCGGTGGAGGCGCCGGCCGGAGATGATTATCGGGGACTGAACGTGGCCGGCGACGGGGTTGCCCGAGGTGGGAGTGGCGCCGCCGATCTAGGGCCGGCTGCCATCTCTCATCTCTTCACTTGTTTTCTCTTCCCTTTTTTTTTTTGCCCATTGTTTCTTTCTCTCCCGTTTTCTTCTTTTTTTTTACTCTTTTATCTTAATTTACGTGTACATATACGCATGCATTTGCTTGTATTAATTTTTTAAAAAAAAAATTCAATTACCTCCACTCTCTTTCTTTTTCTCTTCATGCATTATCAATTTTTTGTTTCTCTTTTTGCTTTATTCTTTTAATATGTATAAATATTTAAGACCAAATCATATTATAACAGTAGAACCTCGTCAATTATAAATTTCCTAAAACAACCCACTCACTTCCATGAATTTGTCTATTGTACAAAACTTCATCACTCATAACTTATGTCATTATTACAATATGTTGCTAAATACAACACAAAATATTGTTCACAATAAATAATGTTAAAGGCCCAATAAAATCACTTTAGTGATTGTCGCCCGCCATATATATATATATATATATATATATATATATATATATATATATGACCGTGACTGAACATCTACTTAACACCGCTCGCAAGGTCTTAACTAATAGTCTAATTTCGTCTCACTCACAACAATCGTCGCTAAGAACTCAAAAGAACATTATTTATAAAAATTGTCGCTAAAGTAATATTAACCGACTAATTCAAGGTTCGGAGTATTACAAAGGCTCTGCAAACTATGTTGCAAAGAGCCAATACAGATCGGCAAGACACCCACCCACACATTGTAATCAATCAACAAAAAAATCCACTTATGTATGCCTTGAAACGCTTTCATACCAATACCAGCAAGAGTTCTTTAAAACCCCAGGTGTAACAAACCATTCTGAAAAGACCGGCAAAGGTCTAACTCGAGTTGCCATTTTATTTTTAAGGTCTATTTAAGAAATAACGGGGGAAGAAAAGAATACTCTAACTTGACTTTGGATTGTCCAATGTAAGCTCTCGGCCTATGAAACCAAAGATTCAGATTTGACAACTAAGTTACGCAACAGGAAGGTGTTAGGCACCTGTTATAACCTAATTGACCTCTAAACTTTTTTGTGTGAATTTCGGCCCAAAACAAGTAATAAAAAGAGAAAGACTAAACTAAACCTAATTTCATTTGAGTTCGATAACGGGGGTCAAATGGACTACATACCTAACCAGACAAGTCAGGATCAAAACCATTGTAGTTAGACCTGAGCTACGGGAAGGAACCTAGATCTCGGTCTCTGTTTTTTACTGGACTCAACTTCTTCTAGTCGAATAAACCAAAATTCTAGATTTTTTTATTAGTTTTACAATTATGGACTAAAATATGGTTACAGGGAAAGGAAACGTTCTTGTAATCTAGAATTGAAAATGCTCGAAAGAAGGATAGAGAATTATACATTGGTCCGGATTGTTTAACTGCTTGATCCAAGAATTTATTTAACATTGAAAATTAAGCAAAGCAACTTGTCGATTAGAAAAACTCTTGTTTGGGCTTGAAAACAACTTCTGATGACTTTGACTCCTACAAGGTAGAATCTCTCAAAAAGATTCACATATTAGGTTTTTGAATTCTTTAAATCAAGTAGCACATGAACAAGTTAGGGCTGGTCAAAAATCCATGAAGGAAATGTGTAAGATTTTAGAAAAATATTATTTTAAATCTGAAGACAACCTTTAAGTAATCAACTTCTTCTATAAAGTTGTATCTCTTGAAAAGATACACAGTTTAGGCTTTTGAAGTTCCCAAATCAAGTATTGTATGAGCTGATTAATGTCAGAGAATAAAAACCCTATAAGGGAATCTTCCTTGCTAGAAAAACCTATTTTGAGGCTGAAGAGGCTCTTGATTGGATCTGATTTCTTCTGTAAAGTTGTAGATCTTGAAAAGATACATAATTTAGGCTTTTGAATCACCAAAATCAGCATTCTATGAGAAGATTATGGCTAGTAAAAGTTTGTGGTGTGCTCTTGTTCTAGAAATTCGGGATTTCTAACCTAGCCACCCTTTTCCTAGGATTTTTCCTCCATGCTCTCATCAGTCAAATGACCTTTATAGAGTTAAAAACCCTAACCTAGGTTAACTTTAACTGGACTGGACTCAAACTGGATTGGACTTAGGTGGATCAAGGTCATTATTTTGTATTAGGCTTAAACATATAATGAAAGTATAAATTTAATTATCAATAAAGTCCAAAGACAAATAAAAGAAGATTACATAAATGGGGTGTCTATAGAGCCCCTGGCGGAAGAGTTCACCCATGAGCGAACATTACCGAAAATAACACATGTTTGTAGTGAAAATATAGAAAAGACTATAAGACTCTGGACAGACTCATCAACAATCACAAAGATATGAGGTCAGGCCTTTTGAAGGCTTCCTACGTATCCCTTGAGGAGGAACCAGATCAAATTAGTTGGAAAGGGTGGGGATGTTGTTCAAGGCCGGAGCCAACAACAATTGGTCATCGAACAATGCCACAAGAGAAAATGAAGTCGAACCTTATCTAGAGCTGGAGGCAACAGTTATAACAATCAGCCCCAGACCAAGGGCGTATCTTTAGAAGTCTGAGCTAAATGTTACAACAATTGGTCATCTAATGATACTAAAAAGAATGAAAGAATAAATTTTGTATGTTGCCAGAGCCACCAAAACGATTTGAATAGTCGATAGACAAAGGCCTATATCTAGATACCGGAGTCAACAAATTGATTTGAGCGATGCTAAGGAATTAATAGAGTATGAAAGGTTAAAATGATTTTGGGATCAACTGTAATTTTAGAAAGTTTTGAGGTCAGTTAATATGGAAACTTCAGGGCTATTTTGCAAATTATGAAAAAGGCATGACATGTGTCAAAATTTTTAGAAAAACATTGTCTTATATGCTGCCACCTCCTACTTGATTCATATGATAACTGATTTGATTAAAATATAAACTAATGGTTTAGTATATCTTTAGAAGATCAAAGAAAATAAGGGATAAGAGAAAATAGAAAGAAAAACAAGAAAACATGAAACAAAAAAAGAGAGGAAGTAGGGGGCTTGGCAAGGAAAACAAATATGGGAAAGGAAGGAGAGAGAGAGAGAGAGAGAGATTCTCAAAAGGGTAATCTCTCCACCCTTTTTATGTATGTATTTTCAGTATGTGTGTGTGTGTGTGTGTATTTTCTAAGACTATGAAGTGTGTGTGGGTATGCTATGTGTTTTGGTGTGTAGGGCGAGGTGGGATTATAGGGGATAATTATGAGTGTCTGGATGTATATATGTGTGGTATGGGGGTTAGTGTGTATGTTTAGGGGTTAATGAGTGTGGGTATGTCGGGGGGAGGGGGGATGAAGGAAAATTGTGTGTGTGTGTGTGTGTGTGTGTGCACGAGCGCGAGCATGTGTGTGTGTGTGTGTGGTAGGGGGAGAGGGCAGCGGGTATGTGCTATGTGTCGTGTGTGTGTTGTTCTGTGTGTGAGGGGTGGTTTATGTAATTGTGTGTTAGTGTGTGTGTTTTAGATGGTATAATGTGTTTTGAGATGCTTTACTATGTATTTTGGTGGTGGGTGAATCTGTGTGTGCACGCGAGCGCGCAGTGGTAGATATGTGTCTCTGTAGAGGTGAGATAGGATAAACTGTGTATATTTAAGGTGTAATAGTGTGTGCTTTAAATGTGAATAGTGGCTGTAATTGTCACTAAAAGGGTTAGACTTTTTTTTGGTGGATTTTTAGGAATGATTCAGACCAGAATCTGATAAAATACGAAGAAGAGGGTATGCTATATTTATGAGATCTACACTAAAAATTTTTGGAATTTTTTGTGTTCACAAAAGATGCTAAATTTTATTGTATGGGTGAAAAAGGGTTCTCGATTTATTTAGTATAGCAAACCAAATTATTTTTATCCAAAAATTTTAGAAGAACCTTATATTACTAATATGTTTCAGTGTCGAAAATTTTTGGGTCATTTTGAGATCAATAACTTCTTTTAGCAGAACCATCCTCTCTCCACTCGATCTGGATATCGGTTTAGGATTTTCAAGCAAAAATTTCTGAAACACCTTTTAGCCAAAAAAAATGACATCATGTTGCTTAAAAGGGTATTTTAATATATTTTTGAAAATTTTCCGGTGCGAGAGGCACCTGGGAGTGTTTTGGTAATTTTACCTATATGAAGTAGTTTTTGGTCAATTCGCATACGGTAGGGATATTTTAGTGATTTTACTTACTGGAAGGGTGTTCTGGTGATTTGGGTATGATAGGGGTATTTTTGTAATTTTACGTACCAAGTGAGTGGGTCACTGTGGGAGTAGGACTAAGTTAGTATTGTGTAATACGGAATCGTAACATAGATCGTATTCTGATTATTTGATTGTTATGTTTAGGTTAAAACATAACATTTTCTTGGTTAGTTTAGCTTTGGACTCAGGTAAGAGTTTCTATCTATACCCTAAGGGTGAGGATTTCTATCCGAACTCTAAACTACATTAGCTTGTGTTCGTATTCTTTCTTCTGAATTGTTGAGGCTATCATTAGACTTTAGGAAATGATTTCTATCTGAACCCTGAGGTGAGGATTTTTATCTGAACCTCAAACTCATCAATTTTTGTTTTGTATTTGTTTTTTTGATTGGACTATGAATATGTGAATTAATATCAGCATATGTTATTGCCATTGAAACTGAAACTCTTATTGATGCTTATATGATATTGTGTATTCCATCATTGATTTGAATGTTCAAATGCGTATGTTATTCTTGTGAAAATTGACCTAAGGATATAATATTATGCACTGCCTGTGTGGCTTTGCTCATCTGTTCAATAAGGATGGTATGTTCATGCGTGGAACATAGCTAGTATATTATACAAAGGACTAGTTATTGCACATTATGCATGTGTACTCTGTATTTTGCATTACTTGTGTTGCTTTACTCATCTGTTACCCTATGCCCTTATCAATATTATCTGGATCTGTTACATGATATTTGAAAGTGATTAATATTTGGTCGAAGAGATTGAATTGAACCTCTTTCTCGTACTGCTATCAAACTATTTTTTATCATCCGAAACTCGTTAGAGAATCATTATTCTTGGTCAATATATCCTGAATTTGTCTACACTGTATCTTAAAATGATATCTTGCTCAAATGCTTGTCTTGAACAAAGAAAAATATCTTGGTTTTGAAATACGTTTTATGTGACGTGACTTAAGTAATTTCGATCAGTAATAATGCTCCAGTGATTTGTCTGGGTGAATGATATGTTATGATTCTAATACAACTGAGATTTGGCGAATCTGTTTAAGTATATTAGAAGCAAGATGCTGAAGTGCTATGTGTGATGTGCAAAATGGATATTGAATTAGTTTACTAGTTGTTCGGGTTGCTAAGCCACGGTCACTATTCAATAGTAGATTGATTAATTGCCTTAGAATTTAGGGATTTTAAGTATTAACCAAAGAAGATGATTGAAGGATAAGACTACAATCTTTTGGTCTCCTTGAGTAGCTCCACCAAATAGGAACTCTGATCAGTCAAGGTTATGATTCCCAGTGGATGTGTGATACATGTGTGTGTAGAATCATATTATGGCTCCATTAAGGTAAAAACATTCTATATGATGGATTATATAATAGTTTACACTGGTTTGATTTGACATTAGAGTGCGTAGTGAAAGCATAGTGGTCCATTAAGGTATCAGCGTACCTAGAGATTTTCTTATTATAAGAAGTTAAGGGACAAAGTTGCCCTAGACATTAGCTAATGATATAAGTTTGGTGTTGTTGGAATTCTTTTTGGGCAGGGGCTAATTAATATTCTTAGGTCATGAATGTTTTGAGCTACAAGAAGGATGAAAAATGAAGACCTTAAGTATTGATCATAGGACCCCTAAACTTTAAGTTTAGCTTTTCTAGCAGAGTGCTATTGAAAGAATTAGTTTCGTGCATAAGTGTATTCTGAAGGAACCAAAAACAAAGAAAGATAAAGGTTGTGGGTGTTGTACTTGGGAGTCTCGATTCTACAATGATGCACTATGCGTGGAAGTCAAAGCTTAGGCTTGCATTCCATTAGGTTGAGTATCAATAAAGACTTATAAGTTTTATTTTTTTATTGTGAAAAAACTTGGAAAGAGAACTGATTCTCAAACTACAAAGCCTTTGGACCTGACGTTCTACGAACGTTAAAGCAAAAGTGATCCCAAATTAAGATTTAGGATTAACCATTTGGACTATTAATGACGATTTGGTTGTATAAATGGAGAAAAATAAATTGTAGATATAGCGATTACAGTGTAGCAGAGGCTTATGATTTGTGAATACTGATATTTGAGGTAATAATTATCGGTGAATTAAAGCATGATAAACACATAGTTATCAGCGATGACCTTGAGGTCTTTAATGCGTATACTTTGTAATTCGCTTGAATTGAATTTGGATTTTTTTGCTAACCATTTAAATGAATCATGTTATATAAGTATTTGAGGTGTGCCAGTGAATATCTGAGAGTAGCCTAAGGAACACCAAATTTCAAGGACGAAATTTTAAGGTGGTGAGAATATTGACTCGTAACTAGGCTGACAAGAGTGGAAGTTAGAACTCGAGGTCGGATCCTTTAGAGATAAACTCATATGTGATAATTGCATAGTACTTTAGTTCCCCATAGGCTTGAAGTTAAGCATGCTACTATTAAGTAAATTGTGAGAGAAGTATAGCTTGTACGTTATCTGAAAAGCGTAACAGAAGCATGATAATTAGAAACTTATTTAATTGGTTGAGCAAATATAGTTCAGTGAGTTTAGTACTATCCAAGGCATAACCATTTTGAGGTTGAGTACTGATATCTAGTTAGTTGGGTTATGGAATCCTAGTTTATAATCTGAAATCTTATAGCACAGTGAAATGCTTGAAGCTGGTATGAATTTTACTGAATCTGCTATTGATGTTCTTGACTGCAATTTTTGAGGTTATACATGCATTTGATGATGATTACGAATGTTGTCTCCTAAGGTTAGAGAGCTTGGGACTTTGAGAATAATGTTTGTTAACCCTACGGTTATTTAACCTAAGATTATATTTGATTTTGATGATAACTAACATTGATGATTATGCTGTCTAACATGCATTGAGTTGATGAAGCAATAGGAACAATCTCACACTCATGCAAATGGAAAATTAGACGAGCAAATCGTTCAAAGACTCTCAACGGAACGCATCAAAGAAGGATTTCGTCGATTGAACTTTACTATGCTTTATTTCCTTCTTTGTAAACTAGACGTAGAGAGATGATCGTTACGATGACTGTATACCTAGAATTTCTCAAAAAGAACAGAGTATGGATAGGCACATCGAATTCAATAAGGAAATCAGGCACAAAACACAGCAGAGAGATGAATTCTGGAAAAGTATTCTCTCCTATTTTTTTTTGGAAAGCTACACGGTGACTTCTTAAATAGAAAAATATATAACTGAAAATCCCTACATGTTCTCAACTCACTAACAAACTTATCCTATAAAGACTCCACTACCTACTAACCAAATTGACTACGTCAAAGAACTATGCACTACTGAATTGCAGAGAAAATAGGAACTAATAACTGTCAATAAAAACTAGAGCTTAAAAACAAAGGTAAGATGCACTAATTTTTCACACTCCCCCTTAGTGCATGCTTACGGTCAAGCATACCAAGTGCAGCTCTAAACCTTTCAAACTTGGATTCTGCCAATGCCTTCGTAAAGAGATCTGCGACTTGATTACTTGTACGAACACTATCCAACTTGATATCCTGACTTAGCACCTTCTCTCGCACAAAATGATGACGAACTTCAATGTGCTTTGTCCGACCATGAAATACAGGATTTGAAGCAAGTTTAATAGCACTTTCATTGTCACAGTGAATTGGTACTGCATAATCCACTTTCTTGTAAATATCACTGATCAACCGTTTCAACCAAATGCATTCTTGCGTGGCCATAGTTGCGGCAATGTATTCTGCTTCAGTGCTGGAAAGAGCAATACTAGGTTGCTTCTTACTACACTAGGAAATAGCTGCTGATCCCATACTAAAACAATAGCCTGTAGTAGAATGCCGATCATTTTCATCGCCTGCCCAATCGGCGTCACTAAAGCCACTGAGCAGAAAATTTCCACCCTTTTTGTACATTAGACCATATCCAAGAGATCCTTTTACATAACGCATTATCCTCTTTGCAGCATCCAGGTGAGGAGTCCTTGGAGTCTGCATGAATTGGGAGATCACCCCAACAGGGTAAGCAATATCCGGCCTTGTGATAGTTAAATAAATCAAACTACCAACAAGTTGTCGAAACTTCCTTGCGTCCTTCAGTAGCTGTCCTTCACCTTTCTTTAACTTGAGATAAGGCTCCATAGGAGTAGCCATTTCTTTCGCCTCCCCCATGCTAAAACGCTCCAGCAAACTTTTAGCATATCCCTTCTGAGATACGAAAAACCCATCTTTCGACCTTTCAACTTCTAAGCCCAGGAAACATCCAACTTTGCCCAAATTCTTCATTTCAAAACGAATGGACAAGTCATTCTTTAAACACGAAATTTCATCCTCATTGTTTCCTGTGATGATCATGTCATCCACATACAAGAGAACCACCACACGCTTACCAGATTCCATCTTTACAAACATACTAGATTCGGAATCTGAAATCTTAAAACCACAGAAAGTAAGATATTGAGCAATCTTACCATACCATGCACGCGGAGCTTGCTTTAGACCGTACAAAGCCTTCTTCAACCGACAAACATGATGGGGAAACTGCTTAGAGATGAAATCTTGGGGTTGCTCCATAAAAACTTCACGATCTAACTCGCCATAAAGAAATGCGTTCTTTACATCAAGTTGCCATAACTTCCAACCTTTGCAAGCTGCTAAAGAGATAATTGCTCTTACTGTGACCATCTTGGCTACTGGGCTAAAAGTCTCCTCGTAATCTAACCCATAACTTTGTGAAAATCCGCGAGCAACAAGTCGAGCTTTGCACCTATCAACATTCCATCTGCTGTCTTTTTCAATTTGTAAACCCATTTGCAGGTTACGGGTTCACAGTCTTTAGACTTTGGCACAAGTTCCCACGTCTCGTTCTTCATTAATGCAGTAATTTCTTCTTGCATAGCTACTTCCCATTTTGAGATACCTCTCGCTTCATCATAGCAACAAGGTTCACTGCCATTTATTGCTCCAACAAGGAAACAAGAAGTCACACTACACTGATTTAAGCCAACTTCATAATCTTTGAAGTAATCAGGTTGCCTTCTTTCCCTTGTTGACCTTCTCAAGGTGGACATAGTATGTCCATCATTATCAAAGTTTGAAGACACCGAAACATTATCTGGAGTGTCTTCAATCTGCCTTATAGGTGAGGAAGGAGTACTAGTTTCAGGAAGAAACTGAGCACTTTCAACACCTTTGGGAAATGATGACACCTCATCAAATACCACATCTCTAGAAGTGAGAAACTTCTTGGTTTCTGGATCCATGCATCTCCAACCTTTCCTACGTGAATCATAGCCAACAAATATGCATTTCTTTGCTTTTGGGTCTAACTTGGTTCTATTAGATTTTGGAATGTGAACATAACAGATAGAACCAAACACCCTAAAGTAATTCACATTTGGCTTTGATTTATATAAAGCTTCAAAAGGTGTATGATCGTTACTTGGCCACGGAGGTAATCGATTAATCACATGGCATGCACAACGGACAGCTTCTGCCCAGAGTTCTCTAGGAAGATTCTTATCATGTAGCCATGACAAGCTCATTGCAGCAAGATGGCCCAACTTTCGCTCTGCAACCCCATTTTGTTGTGGGGTATATGGACATGTCATTTGCCGAGTAATGTTGTTATCATCACAATACTTGAGAAAGTCATTCGACATGTATTCACCACCATTGTCAGTACACAAACACTTCACCTTCATGCTAAACTCTTTCTCCACTGCACTTTTGAACTCAATAAACTTGGACATAGCTTCACCTTTTTCTTTCAAGAAATACACCCAAGTGTATCTTGAAAAATCATCTACTATCACCATAACATAGTGATAACCACTGCAACTTGGTGTTCTTGTCGGACCCATCAAATCTGAATGAACCAACTCAAACATGATGTTCTTCCGGTTCAATGATCTCTTGAAAGGAAGACGGTGGGATTTGCCGTATTGGCAGCCTTGGCAAACCACATTTGTATGCACATCCTTCAAGACTGGTACACCATCGAGTAGCTTTTTAGATGATATTTGTTGTAACATTTGATAGCCTACATGGCCCAAGCGAGCGTGCCAAATTGCAGCCCTGTCATTTTTACTTGTCTGCTTGACGTATGCTTCCCCAGCAGACATGACAAATAGCGACTCTTTCTTCTCCCCAACAAGAAGAATATCAGCTTCTACGTTCTTGAGCTTATCAAGAACCATGACATCTTTTGGACCAAATAGCACATATTTTCCAGAATCAGTAATTTGAGAAACTGAGACTAGATTTTTCTTTAGTCCTGGTACGTGGTAGACGTCCTTCAGAACTACACCGCTATTCATTGAGCCATGAGCATTGATATTCGCCGTACCTTGCTTTTGCGCCGTCTCGATAGAAAAACACTGCTCCCACTTGAGTTTATCACTGTCATCATTTTCACAAGCTGTGTTTGCTTTCACAAGCTTCACACGACAATACTTCTTGATGTGGCCAGTTTTTCCGCACCTATTCTGCTGCGGTGTAGTGCTAGAATCTGCATTTGAAGTGGAACTTTTTGCTGAATACTTGTCACCACCTACTGCTGCTTTCGAATTCTCCTTTTCTTTCAATTTCCACTTTGAAAAGAGAACATCATCTGCTTCAGAAATTGATTTTCTTGAGATTATCTTAGCAAGTGCTTCTTGGTTAGAAAGCAAATTCTCAAGTTCTTCAACAGATGGCTGAACAGCCCCTCCTTGTACCGAAGTAACAAAAGGCATGTATTCTTTCCTTAGGCCACGAATAAGATACCGCCGTAATCTTGCTTCACTAATCGGCTCATCCATATCTAGCTGTGAAATTTCAGAACAAATTTTTTTACTTTTAAAAAATATTCTGAAATTGACATACTTCCTTGCGTTAATGTCTCAAGATCATTTTCAAGCAATTGTAACCTTGTTGTATTCTTCTTGGTGAACAATCTCTCAAGAGTTCCCCAGACTTCTCTTGGCGAATCAACATCACAAACATGATCAATATACTCCCTACTGATCGATGTTCTCAAAGCAAAAAGAGCTTTCCCGCATTTGATCTTCCATTTTCGTCGTGCTTCGGCATTCTCAGGAATGTCATCTGGAACTACCGAATCTGCACCACTCACAAGATCCCACAGATCTTGACCCTGAAGATAGGCTTCCATGCACATTCGCCAATACTTGTAGTTTGTGCCTACAAGCTTTTCTACACCATACTGGGTAGAACCACTTCCTCCACTAATTGAATCCATATCAGAGAACCAAAAAAAAGTGTTTTTCCTCACAGCAACTTAATCCTCTCCAACAAGTCAACAACTTGATAGTCAAGAAGAATATTTTGCCCCAGTGAGGCTATCACAAAAGAGCCCTAGGATCAAAAGCCTAGTGCTCTGATACCATCTCAAAAAGAACAGAGTATGGATAGGCACATAGAATTCAATAAGGAAATTAGGCACAAAACACAGCAGAGAGATGAATTCTGGAAAAGTATTCTCTCCTTTTTTTTGGGAAAGCTACACGGTGACTTCTTAAATAGAAAAATACATAACTGAAAATCCCTACATGTTCTCAACTCACTAACAAACTTATCCTATAAAGACTCCACTACCTACTAACCAAATTGACTACGTCAAAGAACTATGCACTACTGAATTGCAGAGAAAATAGGAACTAATAACTGTCAATAAAAACTAGAGCTTAAAAACAAAGGTAAGATGCACTAATTTTTCACAGAATTTGCCCATAGGTTTCCCTTGCATGCATAAAAGTTTTTCATTCTTTGAAATCTAGGAAACTGCATTTTCTGGAATGCAGTCGACTGCAACTTGGGCAGTGAGGTATTACAGTCGACTGCATTGGAATGCAGTCGACTGCAATACTTCCAGTAGCCTATTACAGTCGACTGCATTGGATTACAGTCGACTGCAAGTTGGAAATTTTGAATTTCCAACGGCTACTTTGGGAATACAATCGACTGCAATTGGACATTGCAGTCGACTGCAATAGCCGTTTGGAGCATTTAATGCTCCACCTAATTCCAAACGGTCATATTCTTTCCCACCTCTATAAATACTCATCTTGGGCATAGTTTTGATTCATCAATTGCATTCAAAGCTCTCTTATCTTTCATATTCTCAAAGATCAAAGCAATTGTTCAAATCTCTCTTGTTTCATTGATTTCTCATCCATTTCAAGAGAGCATTTATTGTGAGCTTACATTTGAGAGATATACACTTTCATAAGTCATCATACACTCATCTCTCTTGTTCTAGTGCTTAAACTTGTACTCATCTACTTCTTGAGAGTGAAATCTTGTACACATTTCTTCATTGAAATGTTCTTGTATCAAAGCTTGGGGTTGTCAAGCTTTGGAGCTTTGGGTTTGTCAAAGCTTGTTCTTGATGTGGGCATAGCATCAAGGGATTGTAAGAGGTTCGATCTTGACCCGTAAGGAAGATCATACTAGTGGATTCTAGGGCCTTTCAAGGGACTTCCTTGAAGGGGTGGACGTAGGCTTGTGGGTATATCAAGCCGAACCATTTAATTCTCCTTGTCAAGTATCTCTAAACCCTTCTCTCTTTACATTATCGTCTTACATTTGTGTTGAGATTGGTTGTTTGCTTATTTAAGTTATTGAGATTGAGGTTTGTTGTTTGTTAATTTTTTTAAAGTAGTCTTAAAACCCTATTCACCCCCCCTAGGGTTATTTTATTGGTTTCAAGTGGTATCAGAGCCTCGGCTCTTGTTATATTGGGTAACGCCAAGAGAGTTAATCGTTCATGGCTTACGTTAGGGGTATGGAGGGTAGTTCTACCACTAGGCCTCCATTGTTTAATGGGACCAATTATAGTGTGTGGAAAGTTAAAATGAAAATCTACTTAGAGTCTCAAGACTACGAGATGTGGGATATTGTTGAGAATGGCCCATACGTTTCGATAAAGGTGGTTGACAAGGTTGAAGAGCCAAAATCCAAATCGGAGTATAGTGATCATGATAAAAAAAGATGATTTGTATGAATGCTAGAGCGAAAAATTGTCTTGTTTGTGCTTTAGACACTAATGAACTCAATAGAGTCATTATGTGTAATTCCGCTAAGAGTATTTGGGATACTCTTCAAGTAACTCATGAAGGAACTTCTCTCCTTAGAGATTCCAAGATGAACTTATTGTTTAGAGATTATGAGTTATTCCATATGCTTCCAAATGAATCCGTTACGGATATGAATACTCGTTTCACTAACATTGTAAACCCTTTGAAGCAATTGGGCAAGGAATTCACTAATGGTGATCTTGTAAGAAAAGTGATTAGGTCTTTACCAAGAGCTTGGGATGCAAAGATCACCGCCATTCAAGAATCGAAGAATCTCAATATCTTTCCTCTTGATGAATTGATGTGCTCACTTATGACGTACGAAATGCAAATCAAGACCTTTGATCAAGAAGACGTCAAGAAGAAGCCTACATCAATTGCCCTTAAAGCTTCATCTTCAAACCTTGAGTCAAGCGATGATGAAGAAGAATTTGATGAAGAGGATGTTGCAATGATTGCAAAGAACTTCAAGAAGTTCATGAGGTTTAGAAGGAATGGTGGGAGAAGGCAACAAAATGCTAGCAACGAAGAGAAGCTTTGCTACAAATGCCACAAGCTGGGACACATGAAGATGGATTGTCCCATATACAAAAGGGAAAAGAAGGAAAGAAGAGATGTATGGGAAAGAGTTAAAAGGAGACAACTCTCCAAGAAAGAGAACAAAGAGAAGGAAAAAGCAATGAATGCCGAACATACTCCAACTTGGAGTGACTTCGATTCAAGTGATGAAGATGATGAGAAGAACGAACAAGCAAATGTGTGCTTCATGGCAAATGATGAGGTAAGCTCTTTTTCCGGTAGTGATAGTGATAGTGAAAGCTTCGGAGATGCTTATGATAGCCTATATGAGGAATCCAAGAAAATTTTTAAGAAAAATATTATTTTATCAAAAAAATTACTTGAGGCTAATAAGCAAATTGAGAAGTTGAGAGTGGAAAATAATGAGTTGCATGCCAAGAATGATTGCATTTCCAACCATTTATATGTAAAACATGTGAATAATGACTTGGTTGAATTGATTGCTAACACTCCTAGCTCAAAACAAATCTCTTGCAAAACTTTGGTTTTAGAAAAACAAAATGAAGATTTAAAACTTGAGATTTGTGATTTGAAAAAATGTCTTCAAAAATTTGTTGATGGTCAAAACAATTTGGATGTCATGCTTGGACGCCAAAGATTTGGCCTAAACAAAGGTGGTCTTGGATTAGATCCCTTGGCCTTACCTCCTAAAATCTTTCAACAACAAGCTAGGTTGAATACTCATTCAAAACAACCAAAGAACTATTGCACACCATTTACACATTGTGGTTGGTGCAACAAGAAAGGGCATACGACCAATTATTGTCCTTGTAGAATTGTTTATGTTAGAGGTAGAAAGAAGATGTGGGTTGTGAAAGGTCAAGATTACAAATGCAAGACTAACACCCAAGGACCCAAGAAAATATGGGTACCAAAAGTCACTACTTGATTTGTGTTTATAGGTATGTCTCAAAGCAAAATCTAGTAGCAAGAAGTGGATTCTTGATAGTGGATGCTCAAGACATATGACCGGCAACATATCTCTTTTCACCTCAATTGATCTTATAGAAGGAGGAAAAGTGACCTTTGGTGACAACGCACAAGGAAAAATCAAAGGTAAAGGAACTATAGGTAAGGAACCACATTCAATTGAGAATGTGTTATATGTTGAAGGTTTGAAGCATAATTTGCTAAGTATTAGTCAATTTAGTGATAAAGGTTTTAGAGTAATCTTTGAGGCTTCTCATTGCACTATACAATCCTTGAAGAATAATGAAACTATTTTGGTAGGAAATAGAGATAACAATGTTTACTCTATTCAATTGAATGATCTAGCTAACCAAGATGTCAAGTGTCTTAGTGCTATTAGTGAGACATCTTGGCTTTGGCATGGAAGACTTGGACACATGCATATGGAGCATTTGAAGGATATTTCAATCAAAGAACTTGTGAGGGGACTCCCGAAGATCAAGTTTGAGAAAGACAAAGTATGTGATGCTTGTCAAATGGGTAAGCAAAAGAAAGTCTCTCACAAACCGAAGAAAATGGTATCTACTTCTAGACCCTTGCAATTACTTCATATGGATTTATTTGGACCAATCCCTACTACTAGTCTTGGTGGTAAATCATATTGTTTTGTTATTGTTAATGACTATTCTCGCTATACTTGGACTTTCTTTTTGGCCACCAAAGATGAATCTCTAAATGTGTTCACTTCATTTGCAAAACGTATTCAAAATCAAAAAGGATATTTGATATCCAACATTCGAAGTGATCATGGAAGAGAATTTGAAAATTCAAAAATAGGAGCCTTGTGTGATGACTTTGGGATATCACATAATTTTTCAGCTCCTAGAACTCCTCAGCAAAATGGTGTTGCCGAAAGAAAGAATAGGTCTTTGCAAGAAGCGACAAGAACAATGCTTAACGAATATGGTTTACCTAAGTACTTTTGGGCGGAGGCGGTCAATTATGCTTGTTTTGTTCTCAATAGAGTTATCTTGCGAAAAATTTTGTTAAAAACCCCTTATGAGCTTTTTAATGATAAGAAACCTAAGGTGAGCTTTTTTAGAGTCTTTGGCTGCAAATGCTTTATTTTAAATACTAAGGATCACCTTAGCAAATTTGATTCCAACACATTTGAGGGTATTTTTCTTGGCTACTCTAATAATAGTATGGCATATAGAGTCTATAATAAAAGTACTTTGGTTGTTGAAGAATCCATTAATGTTACTTTTGATGAGACTAATCCTTTTCTTCGGAGGATTAACATTGTTAATGTAGATGATGTGGACAATGACATGAGAACTTTGGATATAAGTGAAACAATACAAGACAACCACAAAGAAATTATTCAAGAAGAACAACAATCAAGCTCTCAAGAGGAAGACAAGGAAGCAAGCAATGATGTTTCAAACTCGGACTACTCTCAAGAATTACCAAAATATTGGACTTACAAAAAGGATCATCCAAGCGATCAAATCTTAGGTAATCCTTCGAGTGGGGTAAGAACTCGACGCTCTCTTCAACAACATGTTAATTTAGCGTTTCTTTCCCAAATTGAACCGAAGAACTTCTCCGAAGCTCTACATCATGAATCTTGGATGCTTGCTATGCAAGAAGAGCTAGTTCAATTTGAAAGAAATCAAGTTTGGATCCTTGTGCCTAAACCTCAAAACTATAGGATTATAGGCACAAAATGGGTATTTAGAAACAAACTTGATGAATCCGGAATCGTGGTTAGAAACAAGGCTAGATTAGTGGCCCAAGGTTATAACCAAGAGGAAGGAATTGATTTTGATGAAACTTATGCACCGGTAGCTAGACTTGAATCTATTAGAATGCTTTTAGCTTTTGCTTGCTATAGAGATTTTAAACTCTTTCAAATGGATGTCAAGAGTGCTTTTCTAAATGGTTTTATTTCGGAGGAGGTTTATGTGGCTCAACCTCCCGGCTTTGAGCATGAAAAATTTCCAAATCATGTTTTCAAGCTTAGCAAAGCTCTTTATGGTTTAAAACAAGCTCCTAGAGCTTGGTATGAAAGGCTAAGTAGTTTTCTTTTAGTAAATGGTTTTTCAAGAGGAAAACTTGACACCACTTTGTTTATCAAATTTAAGGGCAAGGACTTATTGTTGGTGCAAATTTATGTTGATGATATTATATTTGGTGCTACTAATGGATCCTTGTGCAAAGAGTTTGCTTCTTGTATGAGTAAGGAGTTTGAAATGAGCATGATGGGAGAACTCACCTTCTTCCTTGGATTGCAAATCAAACAAAGCAAGGATGGAATCTTTATCAACCAAGCCAAATACACCAAAGAGCTACTCAAGAGATTCGACATGGAAGCATCAAATGCTTTGACACTCCAATGAGCTCTTCATTAAAGCTTGATAAAGATGAAAAGGGTAAGGATGTTGATATTAAACGCTATCGAGGTATGATCGGATCACTCCTTTACCTTACCGCAAGTAGACCCGATATAATGTTTAGCGTTTGTTTATGTGCTAGATTTCAAGCTTGTCCTAAGGAATCTCATTTAGTTGCCGTAAAGAGAATCCTTAGATATGTTAAGGGCACTCACGATTTAGGGTTATGGTTTCCTAGAAACACGTCATTTTTTGACCTAGTTGGTTACTCCGACGCCGATTTTGCCGGTTGTAAAACCGAGCGAAAAAGTACTAGTGGAGGTTGCCAATTCCTAGGTCACTCTTTTGTTTCTTGGAGTTCCAAAAAGCAAAACTCGGTTGCACTCTCTACCACCGAAGCCGAATATATGGCGGTTGGTGCTTGTTGTGCACAAATTCTTTGGATGAAACAAACCCTTTTGGATTTTGGACTCAAGTATGATCACATACCTATCTTACGCGATAACACTAGTGCCATTGATTTGAGCAAAAATCCCATCCAACATTCACGCACTAAGCACATAGAAATCAAACACCATTTTATCCGTGATCATGTGCAAAAAGGTGATATTGTTCTAGATTTCATAGACACAAATCACTAACTAGCGGATATCTTCACTAAACTGTTAGATGCAAAGAGGTTTACCGCTCTTAGAAGAGAACTTGGCATGTCTTCACCTATGTGACTAGGTTATTTTTGTATAAATGTGCTAGTTGCTCTTTACATGCTTGAGCATTATCTCATATGTTTATAGCATGCTTTGGTTGATTTTTCCTTTCCAAACATCGTTGATTTTATTGATATTTATTTATCTTAAAAATAAAAATAAAAATATATTTGCACACTTTTATTGCTATATACATATGTATAATCTTTTTTTAAGACTGATTGACTTTGTGCATTGAAGTCGACTGCATTGGGGAATGCAGTCGACTGCATTGCGGGGCAAGGGCATAAATCGTGCCCAGATCTCTTTTTCTGCAGAAACCTTCTCTCTCTACTCTTTCTCTCTTCGAAAAGAAGCTCCCATCTCTCCTTGGACTCAATTCTCCTCTGTTTGGCTTGAAATTGGTACGTAAATCCTGCCAAATCTTATTCTACTTCATGATTTACATACTTTCTCTAATCCATTTCATCTACATTGTTCATAATCGGTTGAAATTCGAATTGCTCTCTATAGAATATTTCTTCAGATCTACTTCAATTTAGCATGCTTCTATATGATTTAATGCTTGATTCATATTTAGGGATGCTTATTACATGATTGTACATAGTTTAATTACATGTATTCATGCAAAATTCGAATTTTCCCAATTTTCATAAACTAGGGTTCTTCATTTGTCAAAATTTCTTCAAATTGTTTATGCAATTACATGTTTCATCATTGGATTCATGCTTAGTTATGTCTATTACTCGATTGTACGTGGTTAATTTCATTCAATTTGTCCAAAATTGAATTTTTCCCAAAATTACATAAATTAGGGTTTATCTTCCAAAAAAAAAATTCATTTTTTTTTTGCATATTCATTTATCTTACATTTATTATTTCTCTGTTTAGACTATTTCAAGTATGGCAAGAGAGAAACGTGCACTTGCCAGTTCATCTCGCTCACGAGCTGCACCCGAGCCCGAGCCTATCGCGGTAGAGTTTGATCAAAATCGATATCGGAACCGCGAGGCTGCCGATCGCTTTTCTGCACAACTCTCTTCACCTTTGACTCCAGGTTTGCGACTGGATACTCCATTCCTTTTCAACATAGGTGTACTTAGATGCCTTCAGGATTGTTATCTAGATCGCCTCACCGATAGGAACACTATTCTATATTATCCTGATGCAATCCGCTTATTTTATGCGAATTTGACTTGGAACATTTCCTCTGAGTCATGTACCCTCTCATCCTATGTTTTTGGACGCCGCATTTCATTCTCACAATCACGTCTAGCCACTCTTCTAGACCTCCCCGATAGTGGCTTCTCTTTTTCGTTAGAAATGATCCCTGTCACTGGTCAGTCACATTGGTTTGACCGACCTTTTACTATTGAGGAACAGTTTCGACACACACTTCATTGTCGACAGGTTCGGGTTGCGAGCAAACCCAGCCTACGTGACCTACCTCCTCTCTCTCGTCTGTTCCATCATATCACCGCTTATAACGTCATTCCTCGAACCGGCGGTCTTTCACTCGTCTCTTACTTAGACGTTCAGCTCTTGACCTTCTTTCGCTCAGGCGCACCGCTTAACCTCCCTCGTCTCATCATCTTAAACATGATTAGGAGCGCCTCACATCCTGCCTTAGCTATACCTTATGGCCTCCTACTCACTCACATTCTTGCTGCCTTTGACATACCTTTTTTGGGTGAGTATATTGAGGTTACTAGGCACATCGTACTAGACTACTCTACCCTTCGTAGGAAGGGCCTTTTAGATGATCGTAACCGTTTCTTACCTGAGCCTGAGTTAGAAAATGTCATTGTCGATGATGATGATGAGGATGATGATGATGGTGATGATGATGGTACTGATGATGATGATGGTGCTGATGGTGATGATGATGCTGCTGATGCTGATGATGATGTTGGGGGAGATGCCGGTGATGGGTTTGATCGTGATCCACCTCCGTTGATCATTCCGAGTACACATGAGGCGGGCACTTCTTTCGGTCCTTCTACTTCCGGATATGAAGCGATCCTCACACGCTTAGATATGATGCAACAGCATATGCATGCCGGTTTCAGTCAGATGGATCTTGCCCATAGCCAGCTCAGTCGACGCCTTTCTCGCATGGAGGATCATTGTGGGATTCAGTGTCCCGAGGAGGACATCTCTCATCCCCCTCCTCCACCATCTGGTCCTTAGGCATTAGGACATGCTTTATTTTTTTTATGCTTATCAAACTCAATTATGTATCTCAAAAACTTATCATGGATCCTACTCTTAGTATTGCATTAGCACTCTTAATTCACGCTTATCTTACTGCCTCTGGTTTAAAATTTATGTGTTATTTTCTTACATGTGATTGGTACACCTTTTGATGGTTATTCAAGTATTTATTTTTTTCTCTTGTTTCAATGCCCTTGTTGGCTATATTGATTATCCATGGATGGATACATAAGTTGATCACTTTCACACACACCCTTGATCTTTTTCAATGATGTCAAAAGGGGGAGAAAATATTGTTGAATATTGTTGATTCATGTGGATTTGATATGAGCATATATTACTTGAGTTAGGGGGAGCCCTATATTGCTTAAGATAGGGGGAGCCTTTTATGATTTCTTCTCATGACCCCTTATGGTTTATAATTGAGATTGTCATGCTTCTTTGCGTTCATTATCTTATATATCTCATATTATTTGAATCAATGTTTGTCATCATCAAAAAGGGGGAGATTGTTAACCCTACGGTTATTTAACCTAGGATTATATTTGATTTTGATGATAACTAACATTGATGATTATGCTGTCTAACATGCATTGAGTTGATGAAGCACTAGGAACAATCTCACACTCATGCAAATGGAAAATTAGACGAGCAAATCGTTCAAAGACTCTCAACGGAACGCATCAAAGAAGGATTTCGTCGATTGAACTTTACTATGCTTTATTTCCTTCTTTGTAAACTAGACGTAGAGAGATGATCGTTACGATGACTGTATACCTAGAATTTGCCCATAGGTTTCCCTTGCATGCATAAAAGTTTTTCATTCTTTGAAATCTAGGAAACTGCATTTTCTGGAATGCAGTCGACTGCAACTTGGGCAGTGAGGTATTACAGTCGACTGCATTGGAATGCAGTCGACTGCAATACTTCCAGTAGCCTATTACAGTCGACTGCATTGGATTACAGTCGACTGCAAGTTGGAAATTTTGAATTTCCAACGGCTACTTTGGGAATACAGTCGACTGCAATAGCCGTTTGGCGCATTTAATGCTCCACCTAATTCCAAACGGTCATATTCTTTCCCACCTCTATAAATACTCATCTTGGGCATAGTTTTGATTCATCAATTGCATTCAAAGCTCTCTTATCTTTCATATTCTCAAAGATCAAAGCAATTGTTCAAATCTCTCTTGTTTCATTGATTTCTCATCCTTTTCAAGAGAGCATTTATTGTAAGCTTACATTTGAGAGATATACACTTTCATAAGTCATCATACACTCATCTCTCTTGTTCTAGTGCTTAAACTTGTACTCATCTACTTCTTGAGAGTGAAATCTTGTACACATTTCTTCATTGAAAGGTTCTTGTATCAAAGCTTGGGGTTGTCAAGCTTTGGAGCTTTGGGTTTGTCAAAGCTTGTTCTTGATGTGGCATAGCATCAAGGGATTGTAAGAGGTTCGATCTTGACCCGTAAGGAAGATCATACTAGTGGATTCTAGGGCCTTTCAAGGGACTTCCTTGAAGGGGTGGACATAGGCTTGTGGGTATATCAAGCCGAACCATTTAATTCTCCTTGTCAAGTATCTCTAAACCCTTCTCTCTTTACATTATCGTCTTACATTTGTGTTGAGATTGGTTGTTTTCTTATTTAAGTTATTGAGATTGAGGTTTGTTGTTTGTTAATTTTTTTAAAGTAGTCTTAAAACCATATTCACCCCCCCTCTAGGGTTATTTTATTGGTTTCAATGTTGCCTCTTGAGGTTTGGGACATGAGAAATTTGAAGGGAGGGTTCAATTTTTTGGTCCTGAATTAGGCTTACGATAACCTGGTATTAATTTACTTGCATATTTAGCGACTATTCTCACCATTTACACGATTTAAGTGGGTAACTGGAGACAGGGTTAAATGTTAAGTTGTTCTAGCATGGTAGAGCTTGTGATTAAAGAGTATTGGTATTTGAGATAATCTTTAGGCCTAATCACAAAACTGTACCCTCAACTTTACCCCCATTACAGCTTTAGTACCCAAGTTTGAAGGTGTGACAAAAAGTTCCTAACTTTAAAATAACGTACCAAATCAGTACCTCAACTAATAGACCATGAATGCCGTCAAAAAGTCTAAGGAGTAGGACCGTCATTATGAAAAATTGTCATAAAACTTGTGCACGTGCCACATGAATCGTCTTTTTCAGTCTTACTCTTTTCCTCTCTCTCTCTCTCTCTTTCTTCTTTAATTCACACACACACACACACACACACACACACTTTCAACGACAGTGATGGCTTGATCACCAAAGTCCAGATCTAATTAATATCACCCCGTTTTCATGGCAACGTTGCCATTATTACTACTCTCCCTAGGGTTCTTGTTCGTCCACTTGCTCCACCTCTGTAACTCTGATCCTGGCCCGGGCTATCCTAAATCCAACACCTCCCTGCTCCACACTTGAATCCAATTCGAAATGGTCCAGCACCAATTGATCAGCGTATTTGAAGTGATCAACGATTGCTCCTTTAGGGTCAGCCAATTCGATATGCTGTCAGGGTATAACGTGTGTTGGTGGGGCGCGATTGACGATTATTTCAAAAATTTAACGAAGGGTTTTGTCATTTCTGACGTTGTGTTGCCGCCACCACCGACCATTTCCCTCTTGGACGCCACAACCCCGCCACTTTTCATGGCTTTTCATGGTCAATGGAGAAAAATAGTCGCCGGCGAAGCCACGACTAACCACGGCAGCGATGTATCTCCGGTTTAAATTTGGAAATGGGTTTTGTCTAATGGTTTCTATAAAGCTTGAATTTGTTAATTTGTGAAATGATTTCTCTGCCCAATCTCTTGGGTTTATCATCGAATTGAACTAGGTTGGTGCTAAATTTGATAGCACCCGTTTGGAGATCAAGAATTTTAGTTTAGAATCTGGAAAAAGATTTGGTTGTTTGCTGAATTTGGTTGATGATTTTGTTGTTTACTGAAGTTGCCATTTGTGGTGGTGACCACTGATATGGTGTTGCAGTGACCTTAGTGATGCTGGAGTTTACGGTGAGGGAGAATGGAGAGAGGGGGGGAAAAATAACCCAAATCATTTTTTGGAGGGAGAGAAAGAGAGAGAGAAGAGTTTTTTTTAGAGAGAGCGTGAGATTTGTAAGAGAGAGTAAAAAATGACAGTCCACGTGGTCACCTACATAGGCTTTATGTCTTTTTCATAATGACGGTCTTGCCCCTCGGACTTTTTTATGGCAGCCACGGTCAATCAGCCGAGGTACTAATTTGGTACGTTATTTCAAAGTTAGATACTTCTTTAACACGCCTTCAAACTTGGGTACTAAAGCTGTACTAAGGGTATAGTTTTGGGATTAGGCCTAATCTTTATCAGTGGGTTAAAGTGTGTTAAGAACAAATCTATCAGTGTTGTGCTTTTAGGCATTTAGCGAACATACTTTGTAAAGATGTTTGAAATTGTATTTGGGTGGGTTGTCAAATGTCTAAATGTATATAGGTCTACCAGTACATAATGTTATGACCCTTTATGCTGGAAACCAGACATGATTAAGAGTATAATATTTCAAGGACAACAATATGAGATACTTTTAATTTTGAGAACGTAATTTTTATAAATGAGGGAGAATGTAATACCCCAGACCTTGATATTGTCTAGTCGGTTAATTAAATTTTCAGCGATAATTTATATACGCAATATATAGGTCGATTTGCATAGACGATATTTTGTCGGTAACATTTAGCGACTAAATTTTCTTTTATGAACCATAAGTTGTAAATTATTGATAGCTTTTATAAGTGATATTGATTGAGTTCTTTAATGACAAGTAGCATACATGATATTTTTGGAGACCTTTAGCGACAAATTGGTGAACATTAGACATTATGATTCTTAGTGAAATTTCTTTTAGAAAACCATACGTTATAAGTTTACAGATGCAATTATAAGTAATATCGATTTAAGTCTTTAATGACGATTGGCGTGACCGAATTTTATCGGTAACTTTTAGTGACGATTTATCTTCTTATCATTAATGTACTAAACGATGACTTTTAGCGACAAATAGTGAAGTGGGGGGACATGTCGTAAACCCATTAAAATTATTCTAACACAAAAAAATATATCGTAAATATTTATTTGGGTCTTTTGTAATAAGAGAAATCTTCTGGTAAAAAATTAAAATAACTAACAAAAGTTAGGGGGATTTTTGGTTATTTTTCAAACTAGGGTTATTATATATATTATTATATATATATATATATATATATATATATATATATATATATATATATATATATATATCACAAAATATGGGAGCGGCCGTCAATACATTTTTTCTTCTTTGTCTAGTTTACGATCAAGTGAGAGAGAGAGAGAGAGAGAGAGAGAGAGAGGTGCTGAACAAGATTTGGGTGTCGAAATTCGGCAAAGCACAATTTTTCGGTAAGGCTTCTACCCTTCTTCTTCCTAATTTCTTCGCTCGTAGTGTCGATGACACTCTAATCATTTGAGGATGACGCCAAATAAAAGACCATATCAGGATTCGTAGGATTTCGATGTTGGTTCAGGAGTATGGCACAATACTAATCAATTCGAGAGAGAAAAGAGCAATCAGAATAATGATTGTTTTGAGGTTTTAGGTCAAAAAGGTCACACATGCCAGTGGGCTTAATAGCCGTAGCAACAAGGGTAGTGTTAGTTGTGGTGGCAAGCGTGTATGTGCCTTTAGCATTACTTTCCAGCACTTGAGATTTTACTTGAAGTTGCAGATATAAATTTCCATGGACTACTGACTATCTCATTTGACCAACACCATGAATGGCAAGGCTCAAGGGTCCAGAGAGCAAATTTGTGAGCAAGCAAAGCAATTGCTACCTTTAATTTGTTTTGGGAAACACTAATTTTTTTAATAACCAAAAGAAAAGGATAGAAGGGTGCATGCAGGAAAGGAAAAGAAAGGAGAAGATGAACGAGGAATTTTCTGCCTTAAATTAATTAAAAAAAAGGAAATGGCAATTTGGGGAGAGAGGCAGCCTTGGAAGTGCTATGTGTATAGGTGTGTATAGTGGTGTTTGTGATGGGTATATGTGAGTGTGTGTATATGGTTGTTCCCAACCCATTCTGGTCATACCCAAGGGCCTACTAGGGGTCCCGCTTCGCGCAAACACGTCGATAGATTCAACGGTTAAACTTCCAACGCATCGAACCAGTCAGCGCTACCACGCTCAAGTCACGTGCATTTTTCGCTCCGCATGCGCCTTATGCGCGACTTAGACAACTTATTTCACGTTAACGTGACTCAGGGTAGCACGACCATCGCACCAAGACCACCCGAACACCTTTTCATCAAAAAATGTCAACCGACTGCGTAACCGAAACGATGGGGTCAAGAGGCATAGGCCTTGGCCAACCCCATGGGGTCGGCCTCGGCCTCACCCAAGGTCATGGGGTTGGCCTCGGCCTCACCCAAGGCCATGGGGTCGGCCTCCCATGGGGGGTTGGCCTTGGCCTTCTCCCCCTCCCCCCACTCTTCACTTTTCGTGCAAAGTCCCTTTTCTACTTTGTTCGCTCCGTACGCTCTTTATGTGACTTCAGCACTTTGTTCGTCATGTGGGAACGATTCTTGGAAACACGCTCGTCACGTACATTTTTCGCTCCCCGTGCGCCTTGTGCGCGACTTAGACAACTTATTTCACGTTAACGTGACTCACGGTAGCACGACCATCGCACCAAGATCACCCGAACACCTTTTCATCAAAAAATGTCAACCGACGGCGGAACCGAAATGACTGGGTCAAGAGGCAAAGGCCTTGGCCAACCCCATGGGGTCAGCCTCTGCCTCACCCAAGGCCAAGGGGTCGGCCTTGGCCTCCCATAGGGGGTTGGCCTTGGCCTTCCCCCCTATTCTTCACTTTTTGCGCAAAGTCCCTTTTGTACTTTGTTCGCTCCGTACGCTCTTTATGTGATTTCGGTGCTTTGTTCGTCATGTTGGTACAATTCTTGGCAACACACTCGTCACGATGCAACTTTTGGATTTGTCATCGCTCATCAAAACACCTACCGTCGGCGAGCCTGAAGTTTGCCAAAAGGGGAAGTAGTCTTGGCTCCAAAAATAGAAGTTGGCCATTTGGCCTTGGCCAACCCCAGGGGGTCGGCCTCGGCCTTCCCCAGGCCTAGGGGGTCGGCCTTGGCCTCCAGAAGGGGTTGGCCTCGACCACTTTCCCTTAGTGGTTCCCCCTTTCGCGCATACTCCTTTTCGCATTTTTTTCTTCATACGCTTCGTACGTGACTTTGACATCTTGATCGTCACATAGATACGACTCGCATCGACGTACTTGTCATAACGCAACTTCCGAATTCATCATTGTTCATAAAAACACCAACCGCCGCCGTGCCCAAAGTTCACCAAAAGGGGGAGTGGCCTTGGCCTCCCTTCATGGGAGTTGGCCATTGGCCTTGGCCACCCCTTAGGGTCGGCCTCGGCCTCCCCAGGGGTGGTGGCCTTGGCCTTCCCCCAAGCGATTCCCTGGGGGATGTCTTGTACAAGCGATGCCCTGGGGGCACTCTCGCCAGATGTTTGGCGCTGGGAAAAAATGAAGCATAAGCTTAGACTTGGCCATCAGAAGTGTTGTGGCCTCGAGGGTCCCCCTCTATACCGTCGCCTCCAGCGTATGGGCCTCTATTGGCCATCCATGGCCAAGGATGCCTCAAATATACAAAGGGACTGTCGCGAGTGCTTGTATGCACCGGACAATGCAAAAGCTCTTGTCATTGACATCGAAGGTGACTGGTGCCAACCTTTCATCCAGTACTTATCCCACAGGGTCCTACCACCTGACCGTAACTCAACGTGATCTATCAAACGTAAGTCGGTCAAAAATTTCATGATGGAAGGCGAGCTATTTTGCAAGGGAATTTTGGGATGTACCCTGTAATGCTTGCAGGGTGCCCAAGCAGTCGAGGTGATTAACGAAGTGCACAATGGTGATTGTGGTGAGCATCAAGGCTCTCAGAAGCTGTATGCGAACTTGTTAAGGTTGGGGTACTACTGGCCGACTAAGGAATCTGACGTGATCTCTCATGTCCGACACTGCCAACCCTACCAGAGACACGCTGACAGAATGCACACACCGGTGTCTGACCTCTGCGTGATCTTGGCCCCATGGCCATTTCACTCTTGGGCTCTCGACCTCATAGGCCCCATCCACCCTACATCACGAGGCCACACTTGGATTATGGTCGCAACGAAACGTTTCACAAAGTGGGTCGAAGTCATACCTCTACGACGAGCTACGAGAGGCGCCATTGCCAACTTCTTGTGCGATCACATCGTTTGCCGCTTTGGTATTCCCCGGTGTATCATATCTGACAACGGCACGCCATTCATCAACAGGGAAGTCCGAGCTTTCATGGAAGGATACAACATCAACCATGCTACATCCACCCCTTACTACCCACAAGGGAATGGTCAAGCCGAAGCTTCTAACAAGACCTTACTGCGGGTATTGTTATGAATGGTCCATGATACGAGCGGTTCATGGTCCGAAAAACTAAGCCTTGCACTTTAGACTTATAGAACCTCCAAGCACACAGCAACAAAGACCACACCCTTTTCCCTGGTCTACGAGGACGTGTGTGTGGTCCCAGCCAAGATTGCAGTCGCATCAGCCAGACTCTCCCTAAGCAGTGGGCTTGGGGAGGAAGAAATCAGAATGACCGCCCTTGAAGGACTTGATGAAAGAAGAGCCAATGCCTTACGCCGTATGAAGAAGTACCACGAATAACTCACTAAAGCATATGGAAAGACTGTGAAGGAATAGACATTCGTCGAGGGCGACCTTATTCTCTAGGCCGCCAAACATGTACGCGCCAACATGTCAACCCCCAAGTTCACACCAAATTGGGAAGGACCACTTCAAGTACATGAAGCCAGAGATAACGGCTCCTACCTCCTACTCAACACGGAAGATGGACAAATCACGGCACCTATCAACGGCCGCTATTTGAAGAAGTATTATGCATGACCAACTACGACTTGTTCCCCCAGCCCCGCCCGCCAAAAGCTTAGAATATTTTCACACATAGCTTTTTTTGTATATGCACACTTGTTTATGACTTGTAACTTTTGCTGACTATTACAAGCGCTTACTTTACTCATGTAATGGCATTTTGGCCTAAATACTATCAATGCAAAGATCATTTACTCAGCTCAATTACTGTATGTAATGCACTGATTCATTTACACATCATTCACTAAGTCCCTTGCAATGGAAGTCCCTTGCTAAGGGCGGGGAGGGGGAACCACAACGGAAAGCCACCACATGCCAGACATACAAGCACATCAACAACTAAGCCTCATCTCACAACAAACACAAGTAAAAAATAACTATATGACTGTCATATCAATATCAACAAAATGCATACAGGTCACAGGTTTGCAGGCCATTACGGACCAATGACAGATAAAAAAAATACAAAGTACACAACATCTAACATAAAGAAGTAAGCAATGCACCAACAGAATCAGAAGTGTGTAGGCCTCCAAAGTCCGTCGCTGCGTCTGTAAGTCGGACCATCTATCATCCAACTCGGCCCGCTGTCTCTCTATCTCTGTCTGTCGGGCCTCCGCCTTGGCAAGTCAGACCCCCAACTCAGCCACCTCCCGGGTCACATCTGTCAATGTTGCATCAAGCACTCGCGTACGACCCTGCCGAACCACCTCCTGAGCCCCTATAGCAGTCAGTCCAGCCACAGCCTCGGCACTCTGTCCCCTCGCTCTAATGTAATCGGCCAACTAGTCCAACTAGAAGCCAAAAGATACGAAAGGCTCAAGCTCGACATAAAATCAGTTATGACCTCCAAAGTCCAAGCTGAGGCTGGTACCGCACCAAGTGTCGCCAACCAATCCACGAGCGCAGTGTGCAACGCCCTCGTCAATGCTGCACCACGAATGGTCCTAGGCCCAGAAAACGTTTGCGGCTGTGTCGCCCTAATCATCTCCAATCGACGGACCACCGAATCAGACAATCTGACACCCTCCCATGGTGCACCATCCACCTCTCCGACTGAAGACCGGCCACTAGCATCACCCGCTCCTGTCACCCCACCACCCACTGACCGCACGTCAATGGTAGCAGCATGCATCGCCAATAGAGCATCACCCGCATCTACGGCTGACCCTGACAATGTATCCACCATAGGCTCCACAACATACAAACCAGGTACCTCCTGTCATGGCAACGAGTCTCTAACCATCCCATGTGTAGCTCACGACCCGTCGTGTGTTCCCGTCGAAACATTAGGCTCTCTATTGGCCCACCAATCATCCCCTCGAACGTATGACCCATCGAGCCACCGAACACTTCCTTAACTAAGACAGGCGACGGACTTGGACGACTGGCCATGTAATACCCCGGAAAATACTGAAAATTTATCTAACCGTGAGTTTATTTAATTAAGGGGTGTTATTTTTATTAAGTAGCAATATGTTGATGATGATTAAGTGTTAGGGAGCTAAATGGGAGGTTAGTTTGGCCTTGGGGGTCAAAATGTAATTTTAAAAAGTTAAAGGGGGTAAAAGTGCAATTTTGAAAATATGATGAACGAGATGCATATTTTTATTAAGTAGCATCATTTTGATGATAATGAGGTGTTAGGGGGCTAAAGGAGGGGTTAGGATGATTTTGGGACCAAATTGTAATTTTCCAAAGTCAAGGGGTCAAAATGCAATTTTGGAAACTTGAGGGACTAAATTGCAAATTGTTGAAAGTTGTAAAAGGTATCACAATTGAGAGAATTCAGCTGAGTCGTGGCCACCTCCTGATTGGAATTGGGCTGACTAAGTGTTGGGAAATAATAAAATAAAGAATGGATAAGGTTGAATGAGGAAATTATAAAAGAAAGTTTGTGGGATGGAAAGTGAAATTAAGGGAAACTCGTGAATAGTTGCTGGGCATGAACAGTAACCCGTGAAGAACCCAGAAACTGGGAGGAGAAAAGAGAAGAAAGAAGAAGAGAAGAAAAGAGGAAGAAAGAAGAAGAAAAAAAATCCTAAACCCTAACAGGGTAATCTCTCCATCTCGAACCATTAATTGTGAAGAAATTGTGGGTTTCATTTGGGTTATTTTTGGATGAAATTACATAGTAAACATATATTTGTGTGAGTGTGTGTTCTTCGGGTGGATATGGGTATGGATTTATACGGTGTAATTGTGTAAATTAAGTGGAGTTAGGGTGTCCATGTGTAATTTGTGATATAACCGAGTGATTATAATGTGAAACTAATGAGAAATTCATGTGGGATTGGGGGAAGAGTGTGCCCCAGGTGTATCACGGGCTGAAGGAGGAAGAAGACTTGTGTGTGCGCTCAAGGTGTGTTAGAGTGTGTGTGATGATTTGAATAGTAGATGTAATTGTCGCAAAAAGTGAAGATTCAATATACAGGTTCTAATCCGAATTTTTAAAACTATCTAGAGGCTGATTTAGCCAAAGTACAAAAAATAGACCCTCATTATTTTTAAGAGACCTGTATGGTGGAAAATTTTCAGATTTTTCCAAGATCAGGAAGGGGGTGAACAGATGCGAGAAGTTTGAAACTTTATGGTGAAATTTAAAATATCAAACGAATGCGGTTTTGCGCGAAACTTTTATGAGGACTCTGGGACAGTGAGAAGTTATATTTTCCAAGATTTCGGGTCATTCCAAAGCCATTAGCTATTTTTGGCCGAACAGACTTTTAAGCGCTCGGGTCGGACACTGGTTCGAGATTTTTGGGCGAAAATTTTGTAAAATACTTTTTAGCTCAAGAATGAATGCAGGAGGTTTAAAATATCATTTTAAAGTGGTTTTGAGATTTTTATGGTGCCAGGAACCCTCAGGGGGCATTTTGGTAATTTGCCACCCGGAAAGGGGTATTTTGATAAATTTCTCGTTAAAGTTTTTCAAGGGACTTTTTAGTCCAAAAAGGATTGTAAAACACCTAAAAGGTTGTTTTGAAGCTGATTCGGGGCGTTGCGGTGCTAGTGAACCCCGTGGGCATTTTGGTAATTTTTCTATAAAATGCTTCAAAGGACTTGTTAGTCCGGAAAGGGATGTAAGACAGTTGAAAAGTTATTTTAAAGTAGTTTTGAGACGTTTGTTTGGGCGATGGCCGCCAGGGGTGTTTTGGTAATTTTCCCTTGAAAATTTTTTGAGGGAATATTTGGTCTATAAATGATGCAGTACATCTAAAAAGTAGTTTTAAAGCGGTTTTGGGGTGTTGGTGGGGGTGTTGGTAATGTAGCGGCCATCAAGGGATATTTTGGTAATTTGCCATGTTGGCGCTACAGTTTTTAGGACGCACATAATTTAGCGTTCGGAGGGATGGGAAGTAAGGAATAGTGGTAGTATATCTAAAATGAGGGTTGTTATCGATAATAAGTCGATAAGGCTAGATTAAGGATCCAATTATCTGATCGAATTAACTTGCTATCGTAAGATACTATGAACGGTTAAGTGGGAATGGGTAGAGTAAGGAGTGCGTATATAATGAATGATGACTAACGAGCATGATATGATTTGACTAGGTGATGCAGCTCGTTGCGATCAGAGATTGCGAGTTGCTTCGGCTATAAGCCAAGCAGGTAAGGACGATGCGGTTCTATTATGCTAATGCATTGTTTCGATTAGCATACTATGTTGATAACGTTTATGTTGGACTCTTGCTGTTATGGGTTGACACCGGTAGTCATTGTGACCGGTATACGTATATTTGAATTGTGCTGTTGAGGACTTAGGGTAGAAGAAATTCCCTTCGTCCGCCATGTTGATAGAATTTAGTGAGGATGATGGGCGTCCTTGTATGCTATGACTTGATTTGATTAGCATACCTGAAGTGGATGATGATGTTGTGTAGGGTTGTTGTGTGGTGGTTGTGAGATGCTGGTAATTATTGATAGTCGATATCTCTTCTCTTTGAGAACACCATTGAGGACTTGCGGTAATCTTCTCCCGAGTCCGTCCTGTCCTTGATAATGATGTCGTTGATGTTGTTGAGGTCGTTGCGTGTTGTTGTGAAATGTTGGTATTTATTGATAACCGACATTTCTCTTATGTAAGAACGTTGTTGAGGGCTTGCAGTAATCTTCTCCCAAGTCCACCATGTTGATGATGTTACGTTGAACTCTTGTTGTTAGGTCTGAACACCGGTCAATCTTCTGATCTGGTATTCCTTGTTGAGCTGTGTTGTTAAGGACATAAGGTGGAATAAATTTTCCCTTAGTTCGCCCCGTTGATGATGTCTTGTTGCTTGGCTGTAATGTGATTAGGGAAAGCACTCTAAATGAGTTCCCTGCTTGTTGACAATGTCTCTTTTATTTACTTGAGACTGAGATGAACATCCCGTAAAATGGGACATCAATATGAGGAGGATGGCCTGTGAAACATGATCACTGGCAAAGAGGATGTAGGGCGCGCGAGTCGAGTCTGTCATGTCTGGTCGAGTCTAGTCTGTCGTGTTTGAGTTGCATTGCATTTGATTTTCTTTTGATATTAATGATTTGTATTTCGTTGATGTTTATCTTTCAATTTCCTGTTTTAGTATTCACTTGCATAGTCAGTCAGTCAGTCTGTCGGTCAGTCAGTCCAGTCCATGAGGAGGTGGCAGTAATGCTGTTCTATTGGGCCTTAAAGCCGCTCAGTCTAACGAAAGAAAACTTTTCGTTTGACTTGTTATGTTGATGCTGAAATTTATTGACTACTCTTGATTCATTGCTATCGTTGAGGTGATTATTATTCCTCCTAGTCTTTTGAATCATTTGTACACGATATTCCTCGTGTTGTCTTTACTGGGCGATTTGCGCTCATTCCTTATGTTGTATTGTGCAGGCTATAAGGAGAACCCCCTAAAGAAGGGAAGAGAAACAAGTTAGAAAAGTTGAGCAAGGGGATGTGCTGTGTGAGGTAAAGATTGAGCTATGAGATCGGTTCCGCTGCAGTATGATGTATGTTTGTAAGAAAAAATTTTGTAAGGACGCATTTTGGAGCGTCTATTAATGATGTGTGAGTATGAGGATGCAGTTGCTCTGTATTCAGGACAGGGTTTTGAATGTGATTATGGTCGATAACTCAGCCCGGTGACGTCACCAGGGTTGAGGGTGTCGCAGGCCAGCTCGACCGACTCCACAATATAGGTTAATGCTTGCTCCACCGCCGCGGCCTCCTCAACGGCCGCACTATCCATCGGCTCACACTCATCGGCCGCCTCGGCATCCATCTCCTTGACCTCGTCGGTCGCCTCAACATCTATCTCCCCGTCCTCCTCGGCTGCTTCAGCATCCATTCCCTCAGTATCATCAGTGACAGCCTCAGCATACCCAGCCATATCGCCGGACTCTACATCAATGGCATCCTTCGCATCATCAAGACCCTGTCACAAAAAAAGAGAACAAGAGAAGAAGCTTAGAGCACACTTCACGTGATAATCAACAACTGTGTAACGAAAACAAACAGTAACACTAACCTCAGAGTCCGACTCCTCAAACACCTCTCACGGCCTCTTTGGCCTGTGTCTGCCCCCTATCGATGAAATCGCGCTCGCCTACCGTTCACTCTCCATCATACCCACTCTCAATGATGAAATGGGACCCTTGTCGGCACCCGCGACGCGCGTGCTGGCGCCAGCAAATCTGATACACCTGTAAATAATATCAACATGCCTGACTGCCTCACAACCTGTGCTGATATCAGCCCCAGTCCTCTGTCCCCAGCAAAGACGTCGACCTGCTGCCTGTCGGGTGGCACCTGCAACATCCACTATGACCACGTCGCCCACACTCACGTCCACCATCGCACATACTCGACTGTCATCACCCCTGTTGACAACGTCTCGGGCCTCCTCCACTCTTCTGTCGGTACTGGCCACCTCCGTGCCTCCTCTAGGATCATATACCCAAAGGCCTTCCTCACATCCCAAGGCCTAGCATAGCCACATGGGGGCTCCAAATCATAACCGAAACTCATGGATAGACGGTCGGGGTTATACCTCGCCACGTAATACCAGTTAATAGCCGGGTTCCCGCCATCATCAGTCAATACGGGAAGCCACCCTAGAAAATAAGGCACCGCCATGTCTGTCAACTCATCTCAACTATGCAGTTGCACCATACTGTCCTGTAGACCAATCCATGGAGGAATACCATAGGAACTATGCACGTCAGTATACGGACGAGGAATGCACTCATCTCGATCGTCAAATATGTCCGCCAACTCACACCCGGGCTTTTTCCCACCCGCCCAAGCATATACCCGACCACCCGCGTACCAGGTTGATACCTCACATGACCTGCCTAGCCGCGTCACTATAGTCCTCCTCGATGACGGATGTACCAGAGAAAACCCCACAGGCTGATAATCCACATAGATCTCGAATGAATACTGCTGTAAAAACATCCAATCTACGTATGTCACCACCTATTACCGTCCATACGACCTCTGCACATCATTAGAAAACTGATCCAGACGCGAGTACAACGTGCCTAACTAAATAGGGGCCAGCCCAACACGACCGCCCCCAGCCATCCGGACGACAAATTTGAACACCCTCGGGGAAACGCCATCCTCCGGCGTACCCTCCAATACAAACCTACAGGTATAGAACATACAACATCTATTACGACTACCCAACCCTGTTTAGATAATAAAATCTGATGCATGGCAGTACGACTACGTTAACTTTTTTTCTCAAAGCATGAATTTTTCTCTAAGTATAAGACTCGGCTACAACGCATACAAAAGCGATTAAAGCACAACATGCAAGAGATGCTGAAAGAAAGATAATCAAAGCACGTACCTCGACAAGAACATGGCGAGGAAACCCGCCAGCTCATATCTCTCATCCTTGTAGCAAGGACCCATGTGAAAGCTGCTCTCCGATACCGACTTCTGCCCAGGTAGTGCGGTCGCCGTACCATAGAAGTGCTTGATTCACCCGATATACGTCCCCTTACGATGGCTCTTTATCTCGCTCGCAACCCCTGCAGCCCCTTCACGATCAACCGTTCTGACGCCGTCAACTGCAATGCATAAGCATCCTCCGTCCCATGCATCGGAAACCAGGTCAACGTCATCACGTCAAGAAGTGTTGGCCCAATCTCCCCAAACTCTATGATAAATGTATGAGTCTACGAGCTCTACCTAGAAAGCAACAATGTCAAGCCTTAAGATCTCTCATTGGATCAATCACCTTGAACGTTGCCTCTATCGCAGCCACCAATCCCAACACCTCCAACCTCTCCACCTAAGTCAAACGCTCTAGCATGTACATACACCAAAAGTTCCACCCCACTGGCATAGTGTTGTTGCCCTTGAACATCACAGGCGACCATGGTATATCTCGTCGCTCCGCTAACAAACCCGACACATACCTAGGCGACATCACCGAGGCAATTTCCCCACTCGGGGTGCAGACATACGGAGAAGGAACCATCAAAATCACTGCCATTGATGAAGCACTCCACCCCCTAGAAACACATCCGTAGCCACTCGCTGACTCAGCTCTTGCCATAGCTCCTTCGGCGGGTAACCAGGCACCGCTCCCTTCGTAGTCAACAACACATTGCTTTGACTCAGTACTAGATCAAAGCTCCTCGCTCCACTATCAAAGCTCAACGCACCCCCGACATCTCCACTAGCCCGGCTTCATCGTCCCCAAGCATGTCGCCACGCGATGCCTTTGATAGCCTGCTCGCTCCACCGCGACGTCCCGCGCTCTACTTCTTCCTCATATTTTTTGGCAATCCTCCAACATCTTCCCTCGCGTCAGACAAGTCACCACCACGCACGCCATGCCCCCGATCGGCCTCACCCTCGGCAGTCTCGGCCTCAGCCTCACCCCTGCCGGCCTTGACCTCAGCTCAGTCGGCCTCGGCTCACCGTTCCCTCTCCTTCCTTCTTTCTTCCCTCTCCCTCTCCCCTCTTTCTCTTTCCCTTTTCCTCTTCCTCCTTCCCTCTCTCCCCTTCCCCTCCCCCTTCCCCGCCCGCACCGACACCACCCTCGGCCTCAGTCGAGGCCGCCCCTCCTCTTCCCTTCTTTTCTTTTCCCCTTCCTTCTTCCCGTCCCCTTCCTTCCTCCCTTCTTTCCTTCCCTATTCCTTCTTCCCCCTCCCTTCCCCCCTCTCTCTTCCCCCTCCCACATCTTGGCCGGATGGCCCCAGTCGGCCTCGGCCATCCGAGCCTTGGCCCTCCTTCCCCACGCCCCTTTCGACCATGCCCCCCTCCCTTCCTTTCCCCATGCTCAGCCTAGGCCCAGCAGTGTGCCTCGGCCGCCGTCGCGGTTGGCCCTTGGCCACCCCTTCCCTACTTGATCCTCCTTGCATCCTCTTGGCCTCTTGTGAAGTCCTCAATCTCATGTGGGTCTTCAAGCCTTCCTCTTCTCCTTATTCTTCTCTTCTTTCTCTTCCTCTCTTCTCAACCTTTTCTTCTAAGTGTAAGCTCTCCCTCTCTTTCTCTCAAGACTTGAAAATGCATGACTTCCCACACTTCCGCCCTTCTTCTCCCACAAGTCTTAAACTTTCCCCCCAAAACTTCCCCCTCTTTTTTTATTCAAAATTCAATCTCAAACTTTCCTCCTAAAACTCCCAACAACTCTTTTTCAAACCGCTACCCATTTTTGCGCTAGCTTAAGTATTTTTTGCACTATCTTCGTCGGGATTAACGCTACAACTTTTACGTAATTAATTTTACCGCTAATAAATTTTTTCACGAAAATCCACTTCTGGATAAATTCTATGTTTTGCGCTACCTCTATTTTCACGCCAACACTAACAGATACGCATACTTCATTTTCCGTCGCTCTGTTTTTCTCGCTCGATACCCCTATTACTTTATTCGTGCTAACGCTTTTTCTTAGCAAAAAAAATTACAAATTTCAAGGAAGCCTCCGCTCCCCCACATTTTTCGTTACTATCGCGCCCGTTCCTCAACATTCGACACCGGCACTTTTTTCGAAGACCGACGTTAATGCGTGCGGCGCCCGCTTGGGTTACCCCTCTGCGCACACCACACGCAGGGGGCTTATGTTCCCAACCCATTCTGGTCATACCCAAGGGCCCACTAGGGATCCCGCTTCGTGCAAACTCGTCGACATATTCAACGGTCAAACTTCCAACGCATCAAACCAATCAGCGCGCGCGCTCAAGTCACGTACATTTTTCGCTCCGCGCGCGCCTTGTGCGCAACTTAGACAACTTATTTCACGTTAACGTGACTCACGGTAGCACGACCATCACACCAAGACCACCCGAACACCTTTTCAACAAAAAATGTCAACAGACGGCGCAACCGAAATGACAGGGTCAAGAGGCAAAGGCCTTGGCCAACCCCATGGGGTCAGCCTCGGCCTCACCCAAGGCCATGGGGTCAGCCTCAGCCTCTCACGGGGGGTTGGCCTTGGCCTTCCCCTCTGTTCTTCATTTTTTGCACAAAGTCCCTTTTGTACTTTGTTCACTTCGTACGCTCTTTATGTGACATTGGCGCTTTGTTCGTCATGTGGGTACGATTCTTGGCAACACGCTCGTCACGATGCAACTTTTGGATTTGTCATCGCTCATCAAAACACCTACTGTCGGCGCGCCCAAAGTTCGCCAAAAGGGGAAGTAGTTTTGGGCTCCAAAAATGGAAGTTGGCCATTTGGCCTTGGCCAACCCCAGGGAGTGGGCCTCGGCCTCCAGGAGGGATTGGCCTCGGCCACTTTCCCCCGGTGGTTCCCGCTTCACGCATACTCATTTTTGCATTTTGTTTTTGCTTCGTACGTGACTTTGACATCTTGATCGTCACATAGATACTACTCGCGTCGACGCACTCGTCATAACACAACTTCCAAATTCATCATTGCTCATCAAAACACCAACCGTCGGCCCGCCCAAAGTTTGCCAAAAGGGGGAGTGTCCTTGGCCTCCCTTCATTGGAGTTGGCCATTGGCCTTGGCCACCCCCTAGGGTCTGCCTTGACCTTCCTAAGGGGTTAGCCTCGGCCTCCCCAGGGGTGGTGGCCTTGGCCTTCCCCCAATTTTGGCCTATGGCCTCCCCTCACGTGCGCATTTGTTTTCTCGAGTCTTTGGACCTCCGCGATGTTTATGAATGTTCGTACACCAACCTTGCGACATCCATCGTCTGTGACTACGCACCACTCTCGTGATACCCGTCGCCCAAAGTCGCGTGCGCTGAATGACCCGTCGCCAACGACCGCATACCATCATTCTCAACTTTGTCATTACTACATGTTGCGTTCATTATTTTGTTATAACAAGCACACTCAACTCATATCACATCTTCGGGACACCCGACGCTTGCCCATGCGCCGTCTCCACGACATTCGTCATTGCGCATGTGCATTATTCTTATGATAAGTGCCCCCGGCACCAAGTTTTGCTCCGCGATGTTCGTCACCACGCCCGTGCACCATTCTCATGATACGTGCCCCCGACACCAAGTATTGTTCTGCGACATTCGTCGCCGCACCCGTGTGCCATTCTCATGATACGTGCCCCCAACAACAAGTATTGCTCCGCAACGTTCGTCGCAGAGCCCGTGCGCCATTTTCATGATACGTGCCCCCGGCACCAATTATTGCTCTGCGATCCTCATCGCCGCGCCCCTGCGCCATTCTCATGATTCTTTCCCTCGGCACCAAGTATTGCTCCGCGACACTCGTCGCCGTGCCCGTACACCATTTGCATGATAAGTGCCGCGGCACCAAGTATTGCTTTGCGACGTTCGTCGCCATGCCACCTTCATAACATGTGCCCGGCACCTAGTATTGTCTCTGCGACATTCGTCGTTGCGCCCGTGCGCCACTTCCATGACATGTGCCCATGGCACCAGGTATTGTCTAATGCCGTTGGCATCGCGCCCATGTGCCACAATCATGTTACATCCTATTAGGGGGCTTCGTTTGTAGTGCTCCGGCATGAGGACCCCTCGCAGCGGGATGGACTCACAACCTTATAGTCATCACCGCCACGGGATGGGCTCACAACCTTAAAGCCATCATCGGCACAATCACTGTGGGATAGGCTCACAACCTTAAAGTCATCGCCGGCACAATCAACTGCGGGATGTGCTCACAACCTTAAAGTCATCGCCGACGTAATCAACTGCGGGATGGGCTCACAACCTTAAAGTCATCGCCGGTGTAATCAACTGCGGGATGGGCTCGCAACCTTAAAGCCATCGCCGGCACAATCAACTGCGGGATGGGCTCACAACCTTATAGCCATCGCCGTTACAATCACGGGAGGCTCCAGCACGAGACCCCTCGCAGCGGGATGGACTCACAACCTTATAGTCATCACAGCCACAGGATGGGCTCATAACCTTAAAGCCATTGCCGTCACAGTCACGGGGGCTCCGGCGCGAGGACCCCTCACCACGGACTCGAAGCACTAAGCTGCGAGCATGTCCACTCATGTTACCATTGATCGTCGACACCACCCGGGCAATGACCCCCGGGTCACTCCGGGACAAAAGTAGGTCCTTGGAAGGCATCGAGCCTTGTCTACCTGACAGTTGGCTACAGGGGCAACCCTTACCACTATCAGGTTCTCTGTGCATCTTTGACGTACTTCGTGGGATTCAGTAAGGGCTTGGATCGGTGGCTGGGACAACAGGCTTACTCTGATCATGTTGTCATGGTGTGGTCAGTCTTCTCAGACAGGTAGAACGACAATGTGTAAGGCAGGCTACACGAATTAGAAAACCGGCAGTCCAACGGATAACTGATATTTTGGGACCCCCTGGTGACGTGTCACTCCCAGGGGATGACATGTGGCATTTTATGACATAAGCACACTGTTTCCTATAAATAGTGAACTTTACAACTCAAAATGGGACTTTTGCTCATTCTTATAAAACCACTTTCTCACTCTAGAATTTGGGAGCTTTTGGGTTCTAGTGAGAGAAACATAACTTTGGACCGTAACACTGGACCCCGACTCGAACCTTGACTTGGACTGTTGACTGCCGGCCCTGTTCGTCTTGTCCTCATCTCTACAGCACTGCCACTCCTCAAGGCTTGTCTGGGAAGCCTTGCTCTCAGCCCTTACTCTGTCCTTGTTGTCTCTCATTTTGTACACTTGGAAGCTGACTCGGACTGCAGCCTTTGTGGCACCTCTACATAGGTACGAACCCATCTTCCTTGGCATCAGTGGTGAGTGAATGTGTGTGTATATAACATGTGGGTAGATTTGTGTAATGTGTATGTGCATGAAAATGTGAGTGTACAAGGAAGGGGGAAGATCAGTTGTGAGCCGAGTAAGTTGTTCTATTCTGGGTAGTGTGGCAGAGAAAGGATGAAGATGGTAAACAGTAAATGGCTTTGTGCGGTGGGTTGTACGTTGTGCTTGCACAGTTACACCATGTCACCGTGAGATAGCTTGCAGTTGTCATAAAAAAACTTAACCTTTGGAGAAAGTTTTGTATTTCAAAATTAGAATTACTGTTAAAAGTTTAGATTTTTCTAAAATTGTTTGGTATTTTTAATAATTCTTGCAATTTCAGTTGTTCTAAAATTCATTTTGAGTCTTTAAAATTCTTAATAAATTCAAGAAAAATATTTGTAATGTTTTCATTATATAAATAAGTTTCAATTTGAGTTTTGAAATTTTTAGAGTCGAGTTAATACTAAATCCTTATCGTATTTAATTTAGCAAAATAGATAATTTTAAAATAGTTTCGGTGCTTTTTAAATCTTAAATTTAATTTAAGTATTTTTCCTATATATTGTGAAGCCATCCTAAAAATTATGGGACTTTGATTTGAGTTAGAAGTATTAATTGTTATTTTTGGGTTTCTTTGGTATTTAAGAAAATCATTTTAATTAAAAAATATTCAAAAATTATATTTTTATTCCATATACTGTATTACGCCATAAAGCATGCTTAGTGAGAAATAAAATCATTTATGAGTTATTTTTGTGCCTCGAGGAGTGTGACAGGTCTTCTGTATAGGTTAGCCGTGTGTGAGACCCGCTTTGAGTTGTGTCGTTCCGGGTTGAGGGATGACTATGCTGTGGATAGTTATATTAGGTTTATAATATAGTAGTGTGGATAGTGCTCTGATAAGTGATTTATCAACCTAGGTTAATACGGAGGATTTTAGATCGAGGGCATTTTAGCTTTGTTTCGCTTGGATCGAGGTAAGAGATTTTTGTCCGAAACCCAAATTTATTCATTTGTCCTCGTGAATTTTTTTTAATTATTAATGAATTTTCTTTGAACTCTGTTATAATTGTTATGAATTGCATCATTTGCCTTCAATACCCTATTTTTGAGCTTTACATGTTTATTGAAAATCTTATTCGTTGCTCAGTATTTATTACTCATTGAGTGTTGATTTATTCGTTGTTTTATTGCTTATTGCATTCTGTATATTGACATGAGTTAGTATATTGAGGAGTTATAAGGATAGTTGGTATCGGGGGTGGTATAAGGATGGTCTGTTATTGTTGGGAGATGCTAGTATTTTAATAGTCTAACTAGTGTTCATGTGCTTATGTAACCACAATGTTAGTGAGCATTGCCTTTGTGGCTTTGTTAAGTAATTACCATGCACTGCCTGTGTGACCTTGTTAAGTGTTTTCCTGCACTGCCTATGTGGCTTTGTAAATTTACTCATGTTCATTATACCATCTGCATTGTTTATAATGTACGTAATCAAAATTGTTTTTATTGATTTTTGATTTGAGAGATTGAGTTAAATCTTTTCCTATATTGCCATTTAAATGAATTCTCTAAATCATTTGTATTCCTCTTCTGGATTTTTAGCGACCTTATTGAGCTCCCAAAAGCTCACTCCTTTTTCTGTTCTTTCTGCAGATCTCTTATATTGGTTAGAGCCTGATTATGAAGATGGTTTAGATTTTCAGTATTTTGTTTATTTAAGCTCCGGCGAGGGAATCAATGTTAACTCACTTAATTAAGTACATTAATTTAGTCTTTGCATTAAAGAATAATTAGTTGAGAGTTTAAGTTATTATAAAAGCTCTGACATGGATATTTTTGGGCTATTCTTAGGGGTATTGGAAGGATTGAATGACTGAGAATCGATCAATTGATCGGCTAACGCTCCGAAAATTCTGGGGTTACAGTTCGTATCAGAGCTTTAGGTATCACGATTCTATAGACTCGTACCTAGACTTATGATAGTGGGTAGGATGATGGTAAAATTAAGGAGTATGTCCTTAATTTCTAATTGCATTGCTCTTCTAGCATGTGATCGTATAATTCTGATAATCATTATTTTGTACTAGTATAACACGTACTCGTGGAGCTAGCACCAGAGGTCGCAAGGACTGAGCCAGCGGTCAGTTGTCCCAGTTGGGGAAGTATTCGAAGTACTCCATGTAGATGAGCAGTAGTGAAATCTAGAGCATAGGTATGAGATCTTGTAGGCTCTTAAACCTAAGGTAATTTGTGATTGAGATTAGATTTTGAAAAGTTGTATTAGGTTTTGATAACTTATTTGATGTTTTAGCATAAGTTTGAGATTGTGTTGAGTATGCAATAGTAGACTGATTAATTACCTTAGAATTTAGGGATTTTAAGTATTAACCAAAGAAGATGATTGAAGGATAAGACTACTGCCATGAGGCAGTAGCTGTGGGTTAGACGAGAGAGAGAGAGAGAGAGAGAGAGAGAGACAGAGAGAAAGCTACTGCCATGAGGCAGGAGCTGTGATGAAATTGTGTGTGTGTGCGCGTGCTTTGAACAAATAAAGGCAGTAGTGGGTGTGTGCATGTGTTGGGTATTTCATGGTGTATAGGTTGATGGTGGTTTTGTGGGTTGGCAAAAAATGGTGGGGTGTGTACAGGTAATGGGTGTTTGTGTTTTTGTGAATGTGGGTGCTTGCATGTGCTGTGTGTGCGCGTGTTTACGGGGTTTGAGTGTATTGTATGTGGGGTTTGTTGTGTACTTGTGAGAGAAGGTAGAAGTGGTGGTTGTGTGGATTTGAGTTGTGAAGTGCATGAGTGTGGTAAGATAATGCGTTGTGTATGCTGCGCATGAGTGAATTATGTGAGAGAAGAAAAAGAAGCTGCACAGCAGCTGTTTGGAATGGGTCTGTTGGGTACAGGCCAATGAGTGGTACAAAAGGATCCCAGGGGATAGCTTTATTTTTGCGTGTGCATGGGATAGCGTACACTAATTGTTAGCACGTGAAATTCTAGAGTATAACACCTTACGCTATATTATAATTTTTTAAAAAATTTATAATTTTCAAAATTATATGTTTTTTTAATATTTTTTATAAGCTTAGACTTGCAAAATTCTTTTGGAGCCTTTAAACTCATGAAAAAATTTTAGTAATGTTTTTGTATCACAAAGACAACTCAGTTTCAGTTTCGTAAATTTTAGAGTTGATTTGTTATAGTTTTCATAGCACATTGATTTTAGCAAAATAAATAATTTAAAAATAGTTTTAATGCCTTTTAGGTTTTTATTTGAATTTTGATAATTTTTATACATGTCTTGAAGCTGTTACAAAAATTATGGGACTTTATTTTTAGCTAGAATTAATTTTGGCTATTTATGGATTTTATTGTATTTAAAGAAATTATTTTTAATTTGAAAATATTCAAAAATTTATATTTTGACTTTTATTAATGTTTTAAGCTATAAAATCATTTTATTGTAATTTATAATAAATTTTGAGATATCGTTACGCCTTAAAGAGCGTATCGAGTTCTGAGTTAGGTTAGTCGTGTGCGGGAACCGTTTGAGTTGCACGATTTCGGGATTAGAAGTGAGCGCCGTTTGGGTAGTTGATACTAGGTTTATAGTATATTAGTATAAATTATGTTCTAACAAATAAATTGTCAATCTAGGTTCATTTAGATATTTTTTATGGAGGTTTGGTAGCACTGCTTAACTCGAACCGAGGTAAGAATTTTCTCTCCAAACCCTGCTCTTCATTTTGAATTTCTATGTTTAAATCTTAACTGCTTTGCAAAATTTGTGGAACTACGGTTTTATAAATTTTCATGAAAATATTTGGATTTCGCCAGTGAAACCCTAACTTGAACCTTAAGCGATCGTTTGAAATTCTTTTTTTATTCTCAATTGTTCTATTCATTCAATTATCATAAAATTTTTTGAATTATATTTATTGCTTCTCAATGTTGACATGAGTTAGTAATCTGAGAGCCATAAGGATGGTCTGTATTGTTGGCGTTATAAGGATGGTCTGTTGGATGGGTTAAATTAGTACCTAGATGGACTAGTGTGTACATATGCATATGTAAAGCATATCGAGCACTGCAGGGGTGGCTTTGCTACAGCATACTACTCATGTTCAATGTTTCCTCTTTATATTTTATTGCACTTGAACTATTTTGAAATAGCTATTGACTTAAGGGATTGAGTTGAATACTCGTCCCTATGTTTATATCGTATTGCAGTGATTACATCAAAAGTAAAATCCCTCAAAAAGATGTTATTGGACTTGAATGTAAAATTATTTGTATTGTTCATCTGTGTCGAAATGTTGTCTTTTATTGAAAATACTCTTAAAAAGTTTTGTTTGACTCTATATGAAAACTTGTCCAAATCATTTTGTTATTTTAAGTCTTTGATCGACCTTACTGAGCTCTAGAAAGCTCACTCTCCTTTGACTTCCTTTCTGCAAGTCATAGCCAACATTAAGTTGCCCGAATAAGGATTATAGCCGAGTGAGCGAAAGAAAACGAACTAATCTTGATATTGATTGTTAGAACCTGTGTGGGTGACTTTGATAGTTTATTATTCAGGTTTAAATTAGTTTCTAGATATGATTGTACACTGAGAAAAAATACTTTGATGGATGTTTAGTCGCTCTAAAAGTTTTCGTATTATTTGATTAAGTTTTGAGGTAATATTATTTAGTGAATGATCGATCGATTGTCTAACGTTCCGAAAAATTCCGGGATGTTACATTGGGACTTTGAAAGTAATGTTGCCTCTTGAGGTTTAAGACATGAGAAATTTGAAGGGAGGGTTACTTATGGAATTGGTTATAGGTTACTTATGGAATTGGTTATAGGCAATTGTGAATTTTCAACTTTTGGTTATATATATATATATATATATATATATATATATATATATATAAACTTCTGGACATAGGTTTTGAATTTAAGTGTATTTGGAATTAGAACTAAGTTATTAAAAATCAAGGTCATCAAGTTCGTGAGGTTCTAAACTGTTAAGGCACAAGTAATGATCCGATAAGTTTGAGCTTGATGTTACCACTTGAAAATGAATCGTTGAGTATTCGTAGGATATGAATTTTGGCACAAGGTTTAAGCCGTGCTCCGCTATCATGTTGTTGGCTACTGAGAGTTATGTAGTGAAAATGTAGTGTTTAGGCATTGTAAGTATCGTGTAATACGAGTAGACCTGGAAAAAAAGGATCCGGACCCGCAGTTCCATCCTTACCCGGCCAAAAAACCCAGGTACGGGTATGTATTTTGAAGACCTGCCAAAATTAGACCCGTACCCGTAATTTTCGGGTCGGTCCGAGTCGGGCATGGATTACCCGGGATATTAGGATTTTTTTACAATATAACTGCTAGTGTTTTTTTAGCATTCATTCTTTTCTCCCATTCTTCTCCTCTCTCTCTCCACATCGCTCGTTCTTACATCAACTCAACAAAAACTCAAATCGACGTCGCTCGTTCTCACATAAACACAGTATACCGCTCCAATCTTTCACACTCCCTCGTTCTCACTGATGACGACATCCCTCACTCTCTGCTGTAGATCCGCCACTAGTATCTCTGATCAGATCTGCCACGGATCGGCAACCGTAACAGCCACTGCTCCACTCCACCGTCTCTAATCAGGCTAGAGTGAAGTACATAAGTTATAACAGTCAAAGTGACCTCCGATCATGGTCTGCGTTTGACTTTGTTAGCTTTGTGTTGTTACATTTTTTTATTTTTTGTTTATCAGATAATTTTTCTCAGATTTACTTGTATTATTTGTGTTAATTTTATGTATGTATTTAAGAGTTTGGTCTTTGTGTTAAGGTATTATGGTTACTGTGTTCGGTTGAGAACTTACGATGATTATGTTGTGGATTGAGATGACCTCGGTTGGACGATTGTATAGTGAATTTGAGAATTGAGATGATCACCAAGTGGTAATTGTAGAAATTAAATTACCAAGTGGTGGATGTAGTAATAAAAAAATAACGAAAAAAATAGTCTAAAAGAAATAGTATTCTGTAAATAAAATATTAAAAAAATAACAATTTACCCACAGGTAATACCCTACCTGCCTGGTTAGGGTACAGGTACTTAAAAACTGTACCCGAAAAAACCCGGGTAAATTTTACCCGGCCAGCTTTTACCCGTAGCCGCCGGGCTTACCCGATTGTCAGGTCTAAATACAAGGCCAAAATTCTTTTAGCAAAAGGAGAATGTAATACTCAAGTCCTGAATTAGGCTTCTGGTAACCTGGTATAAATTTACTTGCATTTTTAGCGACCATTCTCACCATTTACACGATTTAAGAGGACAATTGGAGACATGGTTAAATGTTAAGTTGTTTTGGCATGGTAGAGCTTGTAATTAAAGAGTATTGGTATTTGAGGTAATCTTTATCAGTGGGTTAAGAGCAAATCTCTCAGCAATGTGCTTTTAAGCATTTAGCGAACATATTTTGTAAAGATGTTTGAAATTGTCTTTGGGTGGGTTGTCAGATGTGTAAATGTATTTAGGTCTATCAGTGCTCGATGTGTTATGACACTTTATGCTGGAAACCAGACATGATTAAGAGTATAACATTTCGAGGACAATAATCTCAGGTACGTTTAGTTTCGAGAGTAAAATTTTATAGGTGGGGGAGAATGTAATACCCCAAACCTTGATATTGTCTAGCCGGTTAATTAAATTTTCAGCGACGATTTTCATAGGCAATTTGTAGGTCGATTTGCATAGACGATATTTTGTCGGTAACCTTTAGCGACTAAATTTTCTTTCTACAAACCATAAGTTGTAAATTATCAATAACCATTATAAGTGATATTGATTGAGTCCTTTAGCGATAAATTGGTGAACATTAGACATTATGATTCTTAGCGAAATTTCTTTTAGAAAACCAGACGTTATAAGTTAACATATGCCGTTATAAGTAACACTGATTTAAGTCTTTAGTGATGATTGGCGTGACTAAATTTTATTGGTAACTTTTAACGACGATTTATCTTCTTAGCATTGATGTACTTCGCAACAACTTTTAGCTACAAAGAAGCGGGGTCATGTTGCAAACCCATAAAAATTATTCTAGCACGAAAATATATCATAAATATTTATTTGGGTCTTTTTGTAATAAGAGAGTTTTTGGTAAAAAAATTACATTAATTAACGAAAGTTAGGAGGGATTTTTGGTTATTTACCAAACTAGGGATACTGTGTGTGTGTGTGTGTGTGTGTGTATATATATATATATATATATATATGGGAGCAACCGTCAATACATTTTTTTCTTCTTCATCTGGTATACGATCAAGAGAGAGAGAGAGGTGCTGAACAAGAATTGGGTGTCGAAATCCAGCAAAGCGTAATTTTTCGGTAAGACTTCTACCCTTCTTCTTCCTAAATTCTTTGCTGGTAGTGTGGATGACACTAATTATTTGAGGATGACGCCAAATAAAAGGCTATATCAGGATTCACATGATCTCGATGTTGGTCCAGGAGTATGGCACAATACTAATCAATTCGGGAGAGAAAACGACAATCAAAATAGTGGTTGTTTAGAGGTTTTAGGTCAGAAAGGTCACACATGCCAGTGGGCTTAATAGTCATAGCAATAAGGGCAGTGTTAGTTGTGGTGGCAAGCGTATACGTGCCTTTAGCATTACTTTCCAACACTTGAGATTTTACTTGAAGTTGCAGATATAAATTTCCATAGACTACTGACTATCCCATTTCACCAACACCATGAATAACAAGGCTCAAGGGAAATTTGTGAGCAAGCAAAGCAATTGCTACCTCTAATTTGTTTTGGGAGACGCTATTTATTTTTAATAACCTAAAGAAAAGCAAAGAAGGGTGCATGTAGGAAATGAAAAAGAAAGGAGAAGATGAACAAGGAATTTTCTCCCTTAAATTTGATTAAAAATAAGGGAAATGGCGATTTGGGGAGAGAGGCAGCCTTGGAAGTGCTATGTGCAAATGTGTGTGTATAGGTGTTTATAGTGGTGTTTGTATGTTGGGTACATGTGAGTGTGTAATACCCCCGATATTTTAACGAATTGATTTAAAAAATTTTAATGACAAATTTTTTTTCGTCGATATTTTTATTAACAACTTTTAGCGGTGATTTATTTTCTTAGCATTGGTATATTGATTAGCAACTTTTAGCGACAAATAGTGAAGAGGGATAGCGTAACAGTAGTTAATAAATTTTCCTAATACATAATTTATTGTAAACAATTTTATTTTGGACCATTTTGTAATAATAAAAGGTTCGGATAAATTTTTGAGAGAGAGCCGTTATAACGATATATATATATATATATATATATATATATATATATATATATATATATAGTGGTAGTGAAGGAAAACCCTCTTCGAGTGGCTCAAAAGACACCAAAGATCCCATAAAGGGAATAGGTGCAGAAGAAATATAAAAAAAATAATAAATGACTACTTAGGAGGAAGAATTGTAGCTATAGGAGCGTGGAATCCAGAATTAAATTTAGAAAGAAATTCTAAATTTAATAACGCCCCTATACGAACAAATTTAAAACAAGAATTTGTCTCCAAAAATAGAAGAAATGAGTCTGTAAATCAATACGACATATATCATGATATCGATTGTATTTCAAATACTAAAAAAATAATTAATAATTGGGCACAAACTTTAAGGATTGCCGTAATAGGTGGTAATTTAACAGAAAGGCATGCTATGAAACATTTTATTCGAGCAACCCTGTGAGAAAATGCAACTAGGTTCTGGCATAGCATAGCAGACAGCGAAATGATAATTGAAGCTCAGAGCAAGCTCAATATTTCTGAAGAATGGATAATTTTTTATGCAGATAACCTCAAAAGAGAGTTCTGTGAAATATCTATAAATAATATAGGTACTCAAGAAAAAAGTGTTTTCACAAATTTGACAAAACTACAAATATGTGATATGTGCTACTTTAAAAATTACACTTCTGAATTTAAAAAATATTTTTACAAGTTAGAACTCAGAGATAGTCACCATTGGCAAAAGCAATTTATTGTCAAACTCCCTAAACCATGGGATGAGTTAGCAGAAAAAGAATTTACTAAACTCATAAACAACGGAATGCTTTGTGATTCCTTAGGAAGAAGAATTGTAGCTGTAGAACAAGTTCTAAAGAAATATTGTACTGAAGGACAAGCAATAAAAGATATGAAAAAAGCTCATATGAGTTATGACTGTTATTCTAAAGTCGATAACATGGTAAACAGTTATGGATGTGAAAAGAAGCCAAACTTCATGAAGAAAAAATTTGAGAAGAAAAGGTTTGGAAAAAAATTTAGAAAAGAAGATTTAATCCATGAAGAGAAAAGCCAAAACCATGGGGAAGATATATTAGAAAGAAATCAAATATTTCGTATAAAAAGCCTTCATGTCCAAAAGGAAAATCACCAGAGGTGTGTGATTGCTGTTGGTTATGTGGCGAAAAAGGACATTATGCAAATAAATGTCTAAGTAAGAAAAGAAAACAAAATATAAGATCTTTCTTATTTGCTGAAGAAAGATACGAACCAACATGGGGTTACGAATTAGATTCTGAAGATGAAACAGAAGAACTTGTTTCAGAGTACGACTACAAATCTGATGATGAAACAACATTAGATGATGAAGAAACTTTAAACAGAACTTTAAAAGGTGTAGGCACGATCTTTATGATGTCAAAAACCTACGACCATGAAGAAGAGATGATTCTTTTATCTAATAACATAATTAGTCAGAGTGAATCAATTGAGGACGAAACTTTGGTTCTACTATAAACCATTGGGAGATGCCTAAAATCAAGGCTGGAGAAAATATATAAGAACTCCATATTCAGGTTCAGGAGTAAAATAAATGTAGAGATCTCTGAAGGAGAAACCTTGGTAGGTCAAACTGAAGAAAGAATACTAGACATTCCTCTATTCAAGGCAGATAAGGCAAAACAATACCTTAGAGAAGGATATCACTATGTCCATATTGATATGATACAAGCTAGTATTTGTCCATTATTCATAGATGGCAGAGATACACCAGTAATCTGTTGTTTAACAGACAATCGGTAGAAAACTTTTGAAAATGCCCTAATAGAGGGCATCCAAAGTAACTTGTATAACGGACCAGTTTGATTTAAAATTACACCAAACTACTTCATAACCTTAAAAGATCCTTATCGTAATAAAGCATTAAGACTGAGTATTCAGACTCAAGGCATGTCTGAATTACGTGAAGTCTACAAAAACATTGCAGTATAATACCGTCTAGTTTACATAGTGATAAATACCACTTATCCACTAAGTAAAACGCTAAATAGTGAAGTAGAACTATTTGAATAAACAAGTAGTAATGTCCGAGCAATAAAAGCACGGAAGATAAATCCAAAGCAACTATCATGGCCTAAAAAATGGATGATAGGAGAAGGATTAACTAGTAAACAACTAGAACAAATGCATATTAGGGAAAATAAAGGTATTGTTATCCTCGAAGAACCAAGAAGACATTATGTCTCTTCAATACCTTCCATATCTACAAATCCAAAAGGTACAGGAAAGGAAAAAAAAATTGTAGAAGAAACTATCAAAGAAGAAGACAGTTCTGATGAAGACATCATAAGGTACAAAATGGTTATCATTCCAATCAGACGAAGTATATCATCACGTGTATAAACCATACATGTAATGACCACATCATCAGTAAATGACAATGTTAAGAAGAATCTTAAGGAAAAGGGCTTGATAGAGATGAGCTTGAAAAGGGTATTCAAGACATTATGAGTATTATAAAAAAGAAAAGAAGGTCTGAAAAAATGAATAATAAACGGGTGCCAGTAAGTCCAAACAATTCTTATATAAAATTAAGTTCCTATATAGAATTAAGTTTCGACTTTTAGGGTTATTATCTTTTTAAAATAGATGCTTTAGTAGATACTGGAGCATCCTATTGCCTTACACAAGTAGGAGTTTTATCCTCTGAAAAATGGATCAAAACAGCTTAACCCATGAGCATGCAAATGTTTCGATCATAATAAATGGAAAACAATTCATTATAGAGAGATTAATCCAATTCGACGACTTAGACGGTGATTTTCTAATAGAAAATACTTTCCTCAAACAAGCTGAAAATTGACCATTTATTCAGGAAGAATTTCATATTGAGATACAATGTCAAAAAATTCCGTTGTTAAAATATGCTGCTCAAAAATGAATTTGGCTTTCATCCAAAAAAACTAGGAGAAATTCAAAATCATATCCTGAGTGAGTCTCTCTACGCAGCCCAGGGTGGTGAAGAAACCAAAACAGACTCATGAAAAAGGTTACTTGAAGAAGAAGTAAATCAGGAAGAGTTACCTAACAAACAAATAACCAAAGAAGATGACAGTTGGGTTAAAGAAATAAACCAACATTATTAATGCAAACAAGGAAAAGAAATTCCTAGTCTTGATATTATAAAAAAGATATTAGAAAATAATTTTAGTGAAGACCCGCTAAAATTATGGGAAAAAGCTAAACCATGGGCGACATTGACCCTCAAGGATAAAGATTATGTGGTTAACGTAAAATCAATGCAACATAGTCTTCAGATGGTTTAGGAATTTGAAAGACAGATTCCTAAAATATTAAGACAAGGGTTAATAAGGCCCAGCGAGAGTTCTCATTCAAGTCCAGCTTTCATTGTAAAAAATCATGCAGAACAGGCTAGAGGAAAGGCCAGATTAGTCATAGACTATAGAGCTTTGAACACAACAATTGTTAAAGATGGCTATAAAATTTCATACAAGGATATGTTGATAAACAAAATTCAGCAAGCTAACTTTTTCTCGAAGTTTGACTTAAAAAGTAGATATTGGCAAATCAAAATAGAAGAATCATCAATTTCATTAACTGCCTTTAGTGCACCACAAGGGCACTATGAATGGACAGTGTTACCATTCGGATTGAAAAATGTTCCATCTTTATTCCAAAGAAGGATGGATAACATTTTTAGAAAGCACGGAGATTATTGTGTAGTATACATAGATGATATATTAGTATTCTCAAAAACCAAAAAAGAACATAGAAATCATCTAAAAAAGATGGCACAAGAATTCGTTGACCATGGATTAGTACTATCACAAAAGAAATGTGAATGGAAACAAACTACCATTAACTTTTGGGGATGAAAAATAAAAGATAGTAGAAAAATTGTCCTTCAAGATCACATAGCTGAAAATTTTAAGCTATTTCCAGAACAAATCAATGATGTAAAGCAACTTCAAAGATTTATTGGGTTGTTAAATTACGCGAGAAAATTCATCCCGCATTTATCAAACCTAATAGAAGTCTTAAGTAAAAAGCTTAGAAAAGGAAAATTGATATGGGAAGATGAAGACACCCAAAATGTTCTCTGAATAAAAGGTCAGGTTAAAATCGGCCAAAATTAAGCTTACGTAAACAAGGAGACAAGTTAGTTCTAGAAACTGATGCTTCTGAAAATTATTGAGGTGCAATATTAAAAGCAATACCTCCTGATCAAGCTGAAGAACAGCTGTGCGGATACTGGAGTGGAACCTTTAAGGATGCAGAAACTCAGTATCACATAAATGAAAAAGAGTTTTTAGCTATAAAATGTGGCATAAAATCTTTTCACATATTTCTAGTTTCAGAACACTTTCTTATCAGAACAGATAATAGGTGTTTCAAGGCTTTCCTCAAAAGAGACCTAAGAGAGGTTAGTCAAACAAGACTTTATCGATGGTAACAATGGTTCAGCTATTATACTTTTGATGCAGAATACATCTCATCAGCCAAAAATGCACTTGCAGATGGCCTAACCAGGAAATTATGCTTTATGATGCAGGGAGTTGGTGTTACCCCAAAAAAGACTACTCAAAAGGCCTTAGAAGAAAAGTATAAAGCAGGAGATCCTAAAGTCGGTCTACTGGGAGAACCATCAAGAAAATTCGACTACTACGTCATTTACCCTGAAAAGAAAGATGACAGTTCTTTGTCATTCACAAATCCTCCCCCCAGTAACAAAAGAGGATGGTTCGAACTACCAACCCAAAATCCCTAAAACATGACAATACAAAACTAAGCGTTCAAAACTAATGCATAAATTTTGGAATTAATAGAGTAAAGCTAAAACTTTAACAGCAAGGTGCCCTAAACAGGTGGAAAAGAAAATAGAAAATTACTATCCTAACAACAAGGATCTAAAAAGAAAAGTGACAACTGACGAAGATGAAAAATCTTCAAAGCAAAATACTATCATAACACAAACCAATGATAATAAAACAAAAATATTTTATGATCCTGGGTTATGTGAAAAGAGTAAAAAACCTCTTTGGAGATGTCTGGCATTATTTGAGAAAAAATTACCGAAAAGAGTTACGAAGAACCTTTGTCAATTAACTGATTATGTTAAGCACTTAGAAGAAAGACTTAATATAAACGATGAAGAAGGAATGATAGTCCTACAAGAAAAGGAAGAAAAAAGTAGATTGCTAGAGGAACTAGAATCATTGCTCCCAGCTAATATCATTATAAAAATAAAAGAATTATCTAGGAAGAAGAATGAACACGAAGAGATCCTTCACAAACCAGAAATGAAGGCGTTCTTGAGTTAGGATTATGGATGGCCAAGCTTCACATTACCATCAGACAGGATTAATCTTAAATGGATTGAACATGGACTCGTAGACACATTCAAAATAAATTGAGATGATTATCAACTCATCGATAGTCTCCCAACTATAGTTCGATATGCTCTTGGAGTTATGGGATTCAGTCCACGGATTATCACAGTCCAAATACTGTCAACACTGGCAGAAAGAAGCGAAACGAAATTCTACCAACCATACCAGATTTGGTTCATTTATCGATTCGCTAATAAAAAATTAATGAATTTCTACCAACCGCAGAAGGATGAGCTATGAAACACTTAAAATCCGGAGAAAGACAGAATCAAAAGAATCAGTTGTATTCATGCAACCATTGAAAGCATGGTAGCTGATCCCATAAAAGCATGTTTTTGTGATGGGCGAAGGATAGTAATCCTAAAGTGGAATAAAGCATCCATAAAACCCTCCAAACAGGTTCAGGATCAGGTAATCAAACTCTATGAATAGTTAAACAACCAAGGAAAAGAAGAACCTGATTTGCCTAGCCAAACTTTTGAGCTGTACAAGAATTTGCAGGACCATAGGATAGTCATGATTGAAATGAACATAATGGCCAGCGAAAAATGCAAAGCCAAGTGGGAAAGAGAATAAAGTTGTCTGCCACAACAAAAGAAAGAAGACCCTACAAAAAATAATATAGGATTTTCACTATTGAACAATCCTATGTACCTGATCCTTTCATCTATAAAATTGGTTAAACTAAGAGCTAGAAGGCAGAGGAAGTTTGAGAGAGTGTGAAGTGTGTAAGAGTGTGAAGTGTACTAAGAATTAGTGTGTGCAATAATAGAAGGAACCATTCCTTTATATTGCTCGTATGTAATATTTTCTTTTCAATATAAATAAAAGAAGTATTGATTTTAGTACGACATTTTTCTACTGCACTTCTCAAACCAATATCCTGGAAGCTTGTGAGTGTTTGATTATAAAGTTAGCCAATTCTGAGGAATGAATGGCGACGAGTTGTGTGTCCACTTGGTGAAAGCTTGGATAGCGAAAAGCAACTGGAAAACGCATGGCGGGTGTACATTCAAGGACCCAGAGCAACATCTCTGTAAGTAGCATTATATTCTGAAATAATTCTATGTGACAAAATATTATGGTGCATAAAATAATATTTTCTAAAGTTTTGGGATAAGATTGCAAATATGTTAAAGTACTAGGGTTATCTAACACTATTGAGGAAGAAGATTTAATTTGGACGGTCCATAAATCATGGATAGATAGCCAGATCGCGTTGGCAAGAAAACTAATTTGCTTGCGCGTTTGAGAAAGAGCCAGCCGTCCCCTATATCTTGTTCTCTAGGAAAATAGGGCTAAGAGAAAGAGAGATACAGAGAGAGAAAGATAAGGAAACAAAAAGAATCGACACATTGCATAGAGTTTTTGGTAAGTTTTCTGGCCGAATTTCTTTAGATTTATTCAATGTCTATGGAACTATAAGGGGGTGTCCATGAGTTGTACATGCTGTGCAAAAGCATGTCTGTGTTTGGGGTTATGCCGTGAGTACCTTGTAGGTTTTAAGGCAGTGGAAGAAGACGTTACTGTGATGTGGGTATTGGGGATATATGTACTGGACAAGAAACTGTGAGAAAATGGTGGCTGCCATAGAAGGGTGATGTTTGCACCTTGTGGGTTTGTAGCAGTGGTGGCCATAGGCTGTCGTGTGATAGAGAGAAGAGCAGCCATGTGGCTGTATGAGGCATGGGTTAATGTGTGTTGTGTATGTATATAGAACGAGTGAAACAAGAGAAAGAGAGAGAGAGAAAGAAAGAAAGAAAGATAGACCATGGCTGCCATCAACAGATATTTGTGGTGCCACCAAAGAACAGTCGTGTAGGGGCTTAGAGAGAGTGTGTGAGGAAAGCCACGGAAGGGCTGCCATGGGATTGAATTTCGTGTGGGACTTTAAAAAACGACACAAAAAAAAGGGGAGACCCACTGCCTCAGGGAAGAATGGATGAAATTGTGTGTTAAGTGCATATATATGTAATGTGTGGGTGCATGTATATGTGTATCTGGTGTCCTATGTATGCCATGAAAGTGTGTTTGCTTTTGTATGTGTGTGTATGTGTGTGGCTTGTCGTGATGGCTATCCCTCAGTGTGTGTGAGTTGTGAGCATGTGTGTGTATGTGAGTGGTGTATGCAATGTAAATGGTATCTATGCTTGTGGCTGTGAAGTGCATGTGTGCGTGTGCGTATGGGTTTAAAACAAAGAAGAGAAGCTACTGTCATGAGGCAGTAGCTGTGTGAAGTGTGTGTGTGTGTGTGTGTGTGTGTGTGTGAAGTGTGTGCGTAAAAATTGTGTGCATGTGTGTGTTTTACTGTGTGAAGTGTGTGTGAATTATGTGCATATGTATGTGTTGTGTGAGTGTGTAAGTGTTGTGTGCATGTGGGTGAGTTATTCTGGAAAAGAATTCTATATGCAGAAAGAGAAGGAAGTAGAGGAAGAAAGGAAATACGGATCGAGGAACGGGTTGACGTTTAGTTCGGTACGTGTATATGCTAGCACACGCTTATTATTAGCATGTGAAATTTTAGAATATAATACTTTAGGCTACATTAAAATTTCTGGTAAATTTTATAATTTTTTGAAATCATATGTATTTTTAGTAGTTTCTGTAATTTCAGATATGTGAAATTCTTTTGGAGCCTTTAAACTCATGAAAATGTTCTAGAAAATTTTGAGTAATGTTCTTATGGAATAAATACATCCCAGTTTAAGTTCGGTAATTTTTAGATTTAATTTGCTTTCATTTCCGTATCGCATTAATTATAGGAAAATAAAAAATTTAAAAATAGTTTTGATGACTTTTAAATTTTGATTTCAATTTCTATAACTCTTATAAGTACTTCAAAGCTGTTATAAAAATTATGGGACTTTATATTCAGCTAGAGACAATTATGGGTTTTTATTGTATTTAAAAAAATTATTTTAATTTAAAAATATTCAAAAAATTAATATTTTGACTTTTTATAATGTTTTAAGCTATAAAAGTATTTTGTTATAATTTAATATGTGTTTGGAGTATCGATACACATTAAAGAGTGTGTAGGGATTCCGATAGGTTAACCGTGGGCGGGACCACTTTGAGTTGCACGATTTTGGAGTTAGAAGTGAGCACATGGTGGGTAGTTGATATTATGTTTATAATATTATAGCATAGATTGTGTTCTAATAAATGGATTGCCAATCTAGGTTTATTCAGAGATTATTGATCGAGGTTTGGTAGCATTGCTTAGCTTGAATCGAGGTTAGGATTTTCTCTCCGAACCCTACTCGTCATTCTGAATTCATATGTTTTAATCTTAATTGTTTCACAAATTTTATTGAACTATGGTTTTATAAATTTTTTTAAAAATATTTGGATTTTGCCTATGAAACCCTAACTTGAACCTTAAGCGATCGTTTGGAATTCTTTGTTCATTCTTATTTGTTCTATTGATTCAATCATCGTAAAATATTTTGAATTGTACTTATTTCTTCTCAATATTGACATGAGTTAGTAAATCTGGGAGCTATAAGGATAGTTTGTATTACTGACGTTATAAGGATGGTCTGCTGGTTGGGTTAAACTAGTACCTAAATGGACTAGTCAGTGTACATATGCATATGTAAAGCGTATCGAGCACTGTCGGGGTGGCTTTACTATAATGTGCTACTCATGTTCAATGTTTCATGTTTCTGTTTATTGCACCTGAAGTGTTTTGAACTGATTATTGATTTAAGGGATTGAGTTTATACTCATTCCTATGTTTATATTGAAATGCTGTAATTTTATTTGAAAACCATTTTAAAATTATCATTTGACTGTATATAGAAAATCATTTGAATCGCTCTATTTCTCTGTTTTAAAAGTTATTATTTGGCTTAAATATAAAATCGTCCGAATTGTTTTTGATTGTCTTTAAAATCATCGATCGACCTTACTGGGCTCTCAAAAGTTCACTCTCCTTTGACTTCCTTTCTGCAGATGACTATCAACAATAGGATATTGGAGTGATTAGAGTTTGAATAAGAAGTCAACTAGAAATGTTATTATTTCTTTAAGTTAAGCCCCTGTGAGGGAAGTAATGTTTAACTTTTAGTTTCCTGAGTATTTAAATTTTAGGGTTTTATTTAAGAATAACATAATTGAGAGTTTGAGTTATTGTAGAAGCTCTAATACACATCGAGGCATTCTTATCGAATTTAGGTAATCGAATGACTAAGTGATTGATTGATCAATTATCTAACGTTTTGAAAAATTTTGGGATGTTACGGTGTGTGTATGTGGTAAGTGGATGTGTGTGTATATAACATGTGGGTAGGTCTGTGTAACGTGTGTACGTGTGTGTGCATGAAAATGAGAGCGTACAAGGAAGGTGGAAGATCAGTCGTGAGCTAAGTAAGTTGTTGTGCTCTGGGTGGCATGCTCAGAAAGGAAGAAGATGGTAGACAGTAAATGGGTTTGTGCAATGGGTTGTACACTGTGCTTACACAGTTGTACCATGTCACCGTGGGATAGCTTGTAGTTGTCATAAAATACTTAAACTTTACAGAAAGTTTCTTCTTACAAAATTGGAATTACTATTAAAATTTCATATTTTCTGAAATTTTTTATTAGTTTTAATAATTCTTGCAATTTCAGTTGTTCTAAAATTTATTTTGACTCTTTAAAATTCTTAATAAATTCTGGAAAATTTTCTATAATGTTTTTATGATATAAATAAATTTTAGTTTGAGTTTTAAAATTTTTAGAGTTGAGTTGATACTAAATCCTTATCGCATTTGATTTAACAAAACATATGATTTTAAAATAGTTTCGGTGCTTTTTTAATCCTAAATTTAGTTTTAGTATTTTTCCTATATATCATGAAAATTATGGGACTTTGATTTGAGTTAGAAGTATTAATTGTTGTTTTTGGGTTTTCTGGTATTTAAGAAAATCACTTTAATTCAAAAATATTCAAAAATTATATTTTTATTTCATATGTTGTATTACGCCATAAAGCATGCTTAATGAGAATAAAATCATTTTTGGGTTAAGGGATGACTACACTATGGGTAATTTATTAGATTTATAATATAGTACTGTGGATAGTGCTTTGATAAGTGATTTGTCAACCTACGTTAATTCAGAGAATTTTGGATCAATGGCATTTTAGTTTCGTTTTACTTGGATCGAGATAAGGGATTTCTATCCGAAACCTAATTTTATCCATTTGTCCTCCTAATTTTTTTTTTAGAATTGTTACGAATTTTCTTTAAACTCTGTTATAATTGTTATTAATTGCATCATTTGCCTTCAGTACCCTATTTTGAGCTTTACATGTTTATTGAAAATCTTATTCGATACTTAGTATTTGTTACTCGTTGAGTATCGATTTATTCATTGTATTATCGTTTATTGCATTCTGTATATTAATATGAGTTAGTGTATTGAGAAGTTATAAGGATGACCTATATCGGGGATAGTATAGGGATGGTCTATTATTGTCGGGAGATGCTAGTACCGTAATGCTCTAGCTGGTGTTCATATGCATATATGACCATAATGTTAGTGAGCATCGCCTTTGTGACTTTGTTAAGTGATTATCCTGCACTGCTTGTATGGCTTTGTTAAGTGCTTTCATGCACTACCTGCGTGGCTTTGCAAATTTACTCATGTTCAATAGACCATCTGTATTGTTTATAATGTAATCAAAATTATTTTTATTGATCTCTGATTTAAGAGATTGAGTTAAATATTTTCCTATATTGCCATTGAAATGAATTCTCTAAATCGTTTGTATTCCTCTTCTGAATTTGAGCGACCTTACTGATCTTCCAAAAGCTCACTCCTTTTTTTGTTCTTTCTGCAGGTAATAACCATCAGTAGATCTCTTGGATTGGTTAGAGCCTGATTAAAGTTGGTTTAGATTTTAACTATTTTGTTTATTTAAGCCCCTGCAAAGGAACCAATTTTAACTCACTTAATTGAGTACATTAATTTAGTCTTTGCATTAAAGAATAATTAATTGAGAATTTGAGTTCTTGTAAAAGCTCTGACATGGATATTTTTGCGTTATTCTTAGTGGTAGTGGAGGGATTTGGTGACTGAAAATCCATCGATTGATCGGCTAATGCTCCGAAAACTCCAGGGTGTTACAGCATTTCTCATATTAGAGATAAAGATCTTTCTAGGGATATCATCCCATTTTGCTGTTCGGGACTTTGATATCATACGAGGCATGGATTGGTTATCCAAATTGGCTTCTGTAGAGCGCAAGTGCTTCTTTAGAGCGAAAATTATTGTTAGACCTCTAATATTTAAATGCTTAAATTAAAAAAATAATAAAAATAATAAAATTAGAATTTAGGACGTAATGGATATTTTGAAATTCTAATTGTTTTAGGAATATATATATATATATATATATATATATATATATATATATATATATATATATATATATATATAGGTGTCTGATAGTTACGTACATTCATAGGAGCAAACTAAAGTTCAGAAAAGTCTTTAGAGAATTCCTAGGAAAAATCTTTTGCGAGTTTGATCATTACTTCGAGGTAAGAATTTTTGAATTTATTTTCGGCTACTGAATCGAGATTTGTAGTTGGAATTCTTACAAACTTTTGTTATTGTTGGAACTCTAATTATAACTTTTGGGTATATTAATTTTTAGGAATTTTGATCTAATTGATTTAGAATATCAAAATTTTGGGTTGATTTGCATAAGTGAAGGTAAGGATTTATTGTTTTTGAATCAGTGTTGGACCAATCATCTTATGATTGTGAGAATTGATTTCTTTTAGCATCTGATATATTTTTCTGTCTCGGTTAACAATAATCTCGTGCTTAACGTCTGTTGTTCTTTTTATTGTTAACGGACTGACTGGATTTCATTATTGTTGACCATTCACGAGTACCTTCTTAGCCGGCGTATTTTTATGATATATGACAGAAACCCTTTAAGTGTTAACGTGTACACATATATTTGGTCAGCTTGGAATGTTAAATCAGAACCTCCTTTTTTGCTTCTTGGAAACTGCCCGGTACTCCTCTCTGTTCATAGATCTAGCCGTAATTATGGCTGACCACTGGAAGCCTTTTATATTATTACTGACTCGTGTTGTTTGGCAATTTGGAGTTGTTTCTCATGTACTGAAATCATAAGGTGCTTTCTTTCCCCTTTTTCTTCTGCCAAGTCATTAAGTAAGACCTCTTGGTTAAGTGCTTCCTTTTATACTAATCAGATTCATTCTCTTCATTTATTCTCTCACGTGGTGGGTTGGCTTGTTTCCACTTGCACCATTAATAAAAATCAATCCTAGTAGTTGCTTGAAATCATGTACTGCACATCTATTTTTTTTACCGTGTTATTTGCTTCACCAAAGGTTTCTTGTGGTGTCCACATTTGAAATACTTTAAGCTGAACTTGAATTCACTTATCTTTGGTCGTTTATTGTCAAAATATCATCAACTTTTACTTAAATATTTTGTCGTTACTCTTGCCACTTGATCTTATCTCCCACTTGAGTAGCACCTGACACGAACTATATGTCTTTAAGTGAGTGTGATCGGTAGTGACGTTGTCTTGGTAAATTTTTGGTGTCTGATCTATTTCTTGAACATGAATAATTATGTACACCTATGAGCCACGTCACATTGTATGTGACTTTTCTGTTTCTAACTTACCCACGTGAATTGGAACGTTGGCTAGCTCAGTGGGATGAGTTAGAGATCGCGATCTTATTTTTCTTAACCTAGTTTCATGTGCAGTGATGGCATGCGTGACCTTATTTTGAATGGCTCTCAGGTGTCTGTCTCTGTACAAGCATGCATTTTTTTATATTTTGAAATTCTGTTTTTGCACCAAATTATATTTTGACGCTTTAAAATTATGTCTCGTATATGTTCCGTTAAAGTTTTGTACCTCTGAAATTTCGTTCTTCAGACATTTTTTTGTATCCCCTTTGGGTTGGTCCATTGAGCGACCTTACTAGGCATTTGGCTCACTTCCTTATTGTTTTTCTCTTAGATGATCAGTAAAAATGGGACTAGATTGTAGGACTAACTGTGTGATTGAGAGCTAGCAATTTTAGTAGTTTAGTTTTTGCATTTAGTTTGGTTTTGGTGTTGTAGGAATTCCGTTTGAGCAGTGACCGGTCAATATTCTTAGGTCGTGAATATTCTTGAGCTACCAGTAGGATGGGAAACGAAAATATTAAGTACTAAATATAGGCCTGTAAACTCTAAATTTAGCTCTTCTAGCATGTAATGTTGATAAAGATTAAATTCATGTTTAAGTGTACTCGACCTGCAAAAAATAATAATAATAAATCGTGGGCATTGTTCTTAGTAGTCTTGATTCTACGATACTACACTTTGAGTGGCAGGGAAAGACTAGGCTCGCATCTCATGAGGTTAAGTATGGATTTAAAACTTATAAGTTTTATTCTTTTATTGTGAAAGACTTAGAAAGAGTAACTGATGTGTATACGTTGTTAATGCTTGGAGATTGAGATGTATAGTTAGCCCCTGACCTGTGAGGTGCTATATGTTTATGTAAACTTTTTTATTTAGAAAAAAAAAGTTGGCATATGAAATGATAGTGAAAAGCTGCTTTAGATTGTCAAAAAGTATTTGACTATAATGATTAGCTAGCGGCTTATTCGTGACATGGTTGCGTTATCATGGAGTCTAAATTAGATATATCTTTCAAGCACGCTGATTCATTGAAGACTGAGACATGATTTTCGGACCTTGGGTATATCTATAATCCTCTTGTACGCCCTTTAGATTGAACACCTAGAATTATTTTGGATAAATGTTGATATATGTATTACATTAATGGAATATAGGCACATTAGCAATTGTTGTTCAAGTTAGGTGTGCTACGCTGAATCTTAATGTGATACGAGTCGTGGGCTATTCGGACGTTGAAAATCAAGTTGTGCCCAAATATATGGATCTAAGGTAAGTCATTGGCTATATTTAAGTTGATGTGCTCAATACAGCCCTGTTTATTCTATAAGGTGTTTCTAGCTTATAATGGATATGGCAAGGTGACTAAAAAAATCACAAGTTTAGTTTCTTTGGATAATCATCATAAGAATACTTGGTAGGAGTTGCCACGACTTCGTTGGCGCTGCAAAACAAAGAAGATATAGATAAATATTTGGTAATAGAGGAGGTTTCGAAGTTCTAAGTACATTAGAAAGACAACTAAGTCCCAAAATTCATAGCCATCAAACTTGAGGTTCTACGAACGTTAAAGCATAAGTGATAGTCCCATAGATTTGACTTAGTGATATGACTTGAATGGGAATTGAAACGTCTGAGTATTCGCGGGACATAACTTTCGATGTGAAGTTTAGGCAGTGCACTGGTATTATTTGGTTGCTAACAGAGTTACGTAGTAGAAGCGTTGGACATTGTCAATGCTGTGAAATTTGAGGACAAATTTTTTTTAACGGGAGAAGAATCTAATATCCCAGTTTCAAATTAAGATTAAGGTTAACTATTAGCAACGATTTAATGGTACAAATGGAGAAAAGGTAAATTGTATAGATGACATTTACGGTGTAGTAGAGCTTGAGATTTAAGACTATTGATATTTGAGGCATTAATGTGTAAGTACTTATAAGAATTGGCTAATTACTTCGAGGACAACAATCTCAGTACGTTCAATTACGAGGACGAAATTTTTATAAGTGAAAATAATGTAACACCCCAAAATCTACGCTAGTTTTACGGTAAAAAAAATCAATTAATTATTTATTTGACCTTTGGCGATGATTTGGTGAGCAATATTTCTGTCAACTTTAACGATATTTTTTTTTTATCAAAATCTTGTAGATTAGTGGAGTTGAGCCTTATAGTTTATGAACCTTAGCGATAAGTTCATTTTAGAAACCATAAATTATAATTTAACATTAACAATTATAAGTGATATTGATTGAAGTGTTTAGTGACGATTAGCGTGACTGAATTTTATCGACAATTTTTAGTGACGAATGAACCATAAGTTGAAATCTAATGATAGCTCTTGTAAGTGATATTAATTGGAGCCTTTAGTATTAATTAGTGTGAGTGACATTTTTGAAAACTTTTAGCGACAATTAGTGAAGCGGGTTAGTAAAAAAATAAATACATAAAATTAAAATCAAAATCCGATTTATTTGAAAAATAAAGTCAACTATATAAATTTGGAAAGAGAGGGAACCAAGGATGAATTGAGGGAAAAAAATTAAACATTTCCATGACCCATTTTCGGTTACAGCCATACAAAAGGAAGGAAAGAGAGAGAGAGAGAGAGACATTCGGTTACAGAAAGAGAGAATTGTGAGAGAAGAGCTTGTTTGTGAGCTCGTGTGAAATGGAGAAATTTCAAAAAACAGAGAGAGAGTTGGAGAGCAGAGAGAGAGAAAGAAAAGAATCAGAGAGAAGAGGAGAAAGGAAGGTTGGGTGTTCGTGAGGAAGAGGGTTATACAAGAGAGGGGAAGCTACATGGAAACAGAGAGGGAGAGAGAGAGAGGAACGACAGATTGAAATTTTGACGAAGCGCGATTTTCTAGTAAGTATTCTACCATTTCTCCCATCAAATTTATTTAGCACATTGTATATGACGAGGGCCGAGGTTGTGGGTATGTGTGAGGGTACTTCAAAGACTGAGTGTATCTATTCTTGCAATGGTGTAGTGTCTGTGTGTGAAATTGTTGTAAAAAGGGGAAATGGTGCAGCACGTGTGTGTATATTGCGTGTGACCATGGGTGTAATGGCATAAGCGGGTAATGTGAGTTTTGTGTGTGCCATGAGAGTGTGAGAGTGTGATTTTTATGTGTGTAAGCTTCTATGAGTGAGCTGTGAAGTGGACAGTGTGTATGTGTGTATATTAAACGTGTTAGGATTGTGAGGAAACTGCCGAGTGTGTGAGAACTGTGAGTGTGTGTGATGTATGCGTGTAAGCAACTAGGAATGGAGTTGTGTAGCCATAAGGTGTGTGAAGAAGGTTTATGGGAAGGAAAAGGGAGAAGATAGAGTGCATGTGTGTAAGTGTATGTATTGTGTACATATAACTGCGACACCCTCAACCTAGGTGGCGTCACTGGCCTGAGTTATCGACTATAATTATATTCAAATCATGTGCTGAATACAGAGCAATTACATCCTCATACTCATACATCATTAATAGACGCTCGAAAATGCATCCTTACAATTTTTTTTTTACAAACATGCATCATACTGCAGCGGAAGACTTTCAAGTCTTTAAACATCATGAATGGTTACAACCTAATATACGACTGTAGTCGTGTGACTCTTATCAACCTATCTCTCAGCTTAATCTTTATCTCACCATTTCCAGCTTGTCTTACCACACACAACTTATTCCCTTGCTCAACTTTTCTAGCTTGTTTCTCTTCCCTTTTCTAGAGGGTTCTCCTTGGTCAACCTTACAGCCTGCACAACAAAAGATAAGGAGTGAGCGCAAGTAGCCCAGTAAAGACAACACGAGGAGTACCGTGTACAAATGATTCAAAGGACTAGGAGGAATAATAATCATCTCAACAATAATAATGAATCAAGAGTTACAATAAATTTACGGCATCAACATGATTGTCAACGATATGTTCTTTTGTTAGACTGAGCGGCTTCAAGGCCCAACAGAACAACATTACTGCCACCTCCTCATGGACTGGACCGATCGACTATGTAAGTGGACTTGAAATCCAAGTTCATAAACATAAACATCATTGAAATACCAATCATTAATATCATCAACACCAAAATAAAATCTAATGCAATGCGACGAGGATACGACAGACTGGACACGACCAGACATGACAGACTCTGCTCGAGCGACATTTATCCTCTTTGGCCAGTGATAATTCATAGGCCATCCTCTTCATATTGATGTCCCATTTTGCAGGATGTTCATCTCGGTCTCAAGTAAATTGAAGAGACGCTGTCAACTAGTAGGGAACTCAACTAGAGTGCTTGTCCCTGACTCCCATTACAGCCAAGCAACAGGGCTTCATCAACGTGGCGGACTGAGGAAAATTATTCCATCTTATGTCTTCAAGAACACAATTCAACAACGAATATCGGATCAGAAGATCAACCGGTGTTCAACCTAACGACAGGAGTTCAACGTAACATCATTAATAAGGTGGACTTGGGAGAAGTTTGCCACAAGTCCTCAACGTCGTTCTCACATAAGAGAAATGTCGATCATTGATAAGTGCCGACATTTCACAACAATAAAGCAACAATCTCAACATCATCATCATCATCAATGATAGGGTGGACATGGGAGATTTATGTCACAAGTTCTCAATGGTATTCTTAAAGAAGAGAGATATCGGCTATCCATAATTGCGGACATCTCACAACAACCACACAATAACTCCTATACAATATCACCACCAATGTCAGGTATGCTAATCGAGTTGAATAATAGCATACTAGGACACACATCATCCTCATTAAATTCCATCAATGGGACGGACTAAGGGAATTATTCTACCTTATGTCCTCAATAGCACAATTCAAACGTACGTATACCAGTCACAATGACTACTGGTGTCAGCTCAAAACAGCAAGAGTCCAACATAGACATCATCAACATAGTATGCTAATCGAAACAATGAATTAGCATAATGGAACCGCATCGTCCTTACCTGATTTGCTTATAGCCAAAGCAATTTCAATCTCTGATCGCAATCAGCAGCATTACCTAATCAGATCATACCCTGCTCGTTAGTCATCATTCAACATATACGCACTCCTTATTCTACCCCTTCCTACTTAACCGTTCATAACGTCTTTACAAGAACTTGTTAATCTGATCCAATAATTGGATTATTAACCCAGCCTTATTGATGCCTCCACAATAACCACTCCCATTATTTAACGTATTAACATTATTCCTCACTTCTCACCACTTCTGACGCTGAATAACGCGCGTTTTTAAAAAATTGGCGTCAACATGACAAATTACCAAAATACCCAAATCTGAGCAGCAAATTACCAAAATACTCCCTGATGGTCGCTACACCACCAAAATCCCAAAACTGCTTTGAAACTACTTTTTAGATGAACTACATCATTTATAACCCAAATAGTCCCTTAGAAAATTTCAAAGGAAAAAATTACTAAAATACCCCCTGACGGCCATTACCCCAATAAACATCTGAAAATTACTTTAAAACAACTCTTCAAGTATTTTACATCCCCTCCTGGACTAACAAGTCCTTTGAAAAATTTTACCAAAAAAATGCCAAAACACCCTCCCTCGGGTGGCATATTATCAAAAATGGCCCCTAGGAGTTTTTCAGTACCGAAAAAATCTCAAAACCTCTTTAAAACGTCATTTTAAGCATGCCAAAATTATTTGGAGCTAAAAAGTCTTTAAAAAAATTTCGTCTGAAAATTCCGAATCGATGTCTGGATTGAGCGCTTAAAAGCCCGTTTGGCAAAAAAATAGCAAACGACCTTGGAATGACCCGAAATCTTGAAAAATAGAACTCGTCAGCATCCTAATGTGCCCATAAAATTTTTGAGCAAAACCACGTTCGTTTGATATTTTAAATTTTATCGTAAAGTTCCAAACTTCCTATGTCCGTTCACCCCCTTCCCGAACTAAAAAAAAAACTGAAAATTTTCACGATACTAAAAATAATTAGGGTCTTTTTTTAGTACTTTGGCTAAATCAGACCCTAACTATTTTTAAAAATTCAAATTAGAACCTATTTATTAAATCTACTGCTTTTAGCAGAAAAAATCTAATGTTCAAATCGTTACACACACTAACACACCTTGGCCACACACACATGTCTTCTTCCTCGTTCAATCAGCTGCATATCTGGGTATATTCATCCCACAATCACGCATAGATTCCTCATAATTCCATCTTAGATCACTTAAACACCTTATAGTACATCCAATTCATGCCCTAAACCTATTTTTATACATCAATCTCGCATAATTAAACGCATACAATTCAGACAAATTCTTAAACCTGAAAAACACACTAAATCTTCCAAACAAATACTGAAACCATGCCAAATACGAAACCTTAGTTAGTTTCTCCTTCCTTGTTGTTTTAGCTTCTTATATTACCCCATCCCAACAAGAATTCATTCGATTCTTCCCATCCCCGAATATATATATATATATATATATATATATATATATATATATATATATACACACACACACACACACACACATACATATAACACGAAATTACAACCAAATTAACCCTAAATTCTTCATAATTAATGGCTTGAGATGGAGGGATTACACGTTAGGGTTTATGATTTTTCTTTCTCTTTCTTCCTCTTCTTCTTCCCCTCTTTTTCTTCTCTTTCTTCTCTGTTTTTCTCCTTTGTTTACTGTGTTCTTCACGGGTTACTGTTCACACACTATTCATGTTCATAACTTTCTTGTAGTTGCGTTTTCTTCCCCAACACCTTCTTTCCTTTTTCTTTTGTTTCAATTTCATCCACTTCCTTTAGATTTCATTAATCATTCGAGACTCTAGCTGGAGGTAGCCACATTATGACCACTTTCTTTCAAATTTTGACACCTAAGTGTAACTTTATAAAATTACAATTTAGTCCCCAAAGTTTCTAAAATTGCATTTTGACCTCTCGACTTCTGAAAATTATAATTTTACCCCAAAAGCACCCTAACTCCTCCTTTAGCCCCTAACACCTCATTATCATTAAAATAATGTTACTGAATAAAAATATGCATCCCGCTCATTATATTTTTCAAAATTACTTTTTTGCCCCCTTAACTTTTTAAAATTATATTTTAACCCCCAAGGCCACACAAACCCCTTATTTAGCTCTGTAACGCTTAATTATCACCAACATATTGCTACGTAATAAAAATAGCACCCCTTAATTAATCAAACTCATGCTTATATTAATTTTTAATATTTTCAGGGTATCACAATAGCGTATGTGTTTGTGTGTGTAAGCAAAGTGTATGAAATGAGTCTTGAAAGAGGGGAGGAAGAAGATGTGTTTGTGTATATAAGGGTGTGTAATGGGTGTATGTAGTTGTGGGTAGTGAGTGGGTGCTTGTGTTTGTAAGAGGTAGTGCTGTAAGATGGGAATAGGGTCAGCTGTTGTATGGAGTGTGTTTGAATGGTATGTGTTTTATGTAAGTAATGACTAATGAGATAGGAGAAGATTGAGGAGTGTGTTGGTGTGAGTTTATATGTGTATGTGTTTGTGTGTTTGAGTGTGGGCGAGGAGAAGGAAAGATGACAACCATGACCTGTATGTGATTGTGAGTTTTTGGACTGTGGCTGAAGGAAAGGAAGAAGATGGTTAGATAGTAAATGTGTTTATACAATGGAGTGGTACACTCTGTTTGCACAGTTGTACCACGTGGGTGTTGGGTATCATGCCATTGTCAAAAGATATTAGAACTTTATAAGAACATTCTTCGGACAATATTAGAAATACTGTTAAAATTTCATATTTTTTTAATATCGTTTGGTATTTTTAATATTTTTCACAAATTTAGTTTTTCTAAAAAAAATTTGGAGTCTTTAGAATCCTTATTAAAATTTGAAAAAAATTCAGTGATGTTTTTATATATAAAGAAGACTCAGTTTCAGTTTCATAATTTTTGAAATTGATTTGGTACGATTATCTGTATCGCTTTGGAGTTAACTAAATGGATGATTTGAAAATGGTTGTGATACTTTTTAATTTTTTATTTCAATTTATGTATTATCTTTATATATGTAAAGCTATTGTAAAATTTATAGGACTTTGATTTGTGCTGGAATATTAATAGATATTGTTGGGCTTTTCTACTGTGGCGAACAACTTTTGGCTGACAACATGTCACATTTATCCCCTTGTTTGTCCGGTACACAGTGTGGCTGATGGAGAAGCACCTTGTCCTTATCCAATATATACACCAACCACTACATAATATACCGGACGACTTATATATACAAAACAAACCTCTAATATCGAAAGTTTTCTCCCTTCTTTCTTCTTCTTGATCTTCCCGACGGTGCTGGCAAGTAGATCTGTTCATAATTTTCTCAAGAAGTCCTTAAATCGTCCAATTAATCACGTAAATTCACAAATCAATGCCTTATTTCTGTGTAATCTAGAGTTTGTGAGTATTGCGCATGAGTTTGATTATGTATTATGTATGTGTGGGTGGGTGTGTAGATGATGTATTATGTATGTACTAGCGTTGACTATTTGCCAACGTTTGATAGAAACTTTAAAACTTGATTTGTTTGCATAATTTCAGTTGTAAAAAATGACCTTTAACCCCGGACCAGAAGATCCTTCCGTATTATACGATCCCTCCGTATTATACGACCAAGGAAACCATATTAGTACATCCATCTTGAATGGACAAATAAGATACTTATTTATTTTTATTTTTTTTACTCTCACGAACATTGTATGCCTTTTGCTTTGCTTAATTAGTCTTTGTTAATTAGTAGGAAAGAGCAACACTTATCACAGTATAAGTAACAGAACAATTCAAAAAATGGCTATTGAACACAATCCAAAAAAAAAAATTGCTGCGTGGAATGGGTTTTGGGATTTTTACTTATGGGAATATCTTCTAGCAACTTGACCAGAACTTAATAGGTGCCCTTGTTGAATGGTGGAGGAAGTGAAATGAATATGTTTCACTTCCTTCTTGGAGAGATGTTAATAACTTTAGAAAATGTAGGGTACATCTTAGGGTTATCGGTGACGGAACGACCAATTATTTCTGCTAGGGCTTCCACAATAAATAAGAGAGCTGCTAGGGACTTCTTTGGTTCGATACCTGAGAATAAATTTGGTAATGGTGGGATAAAGTTGAAGTGGTTGGCAAAAAACTTCAGGGTTTTGCCGGAAAACTATACGGAGGAAATGCTTGTGTTGAACACAAAGGCTTTCCTGCTGTGAGTGATGGGGGCAATTCTATTCCCAACGATGACAAAGAACACGGTTCAATACAAATATTTAGCTCTGTTAGGTAACCTGGAAGGGGTTGGGGAGTATACTTGAAATGCAGCAACATTTGCATACTTGTATCGAGCATTGCACAAGGCAATAAGGCCCGACTGCAAATCTAGATGTGCATGTCTCTCATTGTTGCAGGTATATCATATCTCCTTTTAATTATGTTTTTAATATTTTTTATTTGTCATTGCAAAATAAATTTTGACGATACAACCCTAATTTGTCTTTATTCTCAGGTGTGGTCTTATGAACACTTATTGTCAGCGTACCCAACCGTAGGGTGGGAACTAATATAGTGTGGCCTCAGTTGTGCGCTTAGGAGTATAGTCGAAGGGAGAGCCACCACCCGAAGAGAGATGATCCCCATCACAATATTATGTTCTATCAGAGGGGAGTTCAACTCGCTATCTCTGGGCCAAATGTGTTGGGCCCATACAAACATTTGGAGGGATAAGTGGCAGCATCGTTCATGTTCACACTCTCTAGGTTATAATTCACTCCACTAATCCATTTTGAGATCGCGGAGTGGCAATTACCAGATCGCGCCATGCTCCATTTTGAGTGTCTGCAGGAGTTTCCAATTGATGCCTCAGACATGAGGGTTAACAGGAACCCACCAAGTAGTGTCCAATAGTTCAGGTAGGTGAATGCGCTCGAATTGTGCACTGGCGAACTAGAAATGTGAAATTCTTGACAAGACACCCTGGTAGCTATTGTGTCGGAACCCAACCCTGTGGTCAACATCGAGCAGTATCCGGGTGGTACTACCGCATCACCCGAAAGATAGCCCCAATAAAGTGGACAAGAGGGCAGAAATACCATTCTAGGGGTCAGATTGATGAGCGTAGGACATTCGAGCTCGTAAGTTTCCTAATGGATTTCAATTGATTTTGATCTCATAAGTTTTGTATTCAATCTCATTTTTGTTTAAGGTTACTTATTATCTAATTAGATATAGGTTGATGCTTCACTCACCTTATTCAAGAAACTGAGTGAGCGGAAGGATCTGCTGGATGCCATGGGAGTGGATCTTCGCTCCCATGCTGAGATTTTAGCGCATGGCTGCGGGGAGTTTGTAAGCCGCTTAAGTCTCGTACCTTCTCAGGGACAAGGTCGTTCATAAATGAATAAACCTTGTATTCACGTGTAGACTTTTCTGTCACTTTGTTTATACTGTACTGTCCCGATTTTTACAGCTCTACTTGGTATTGCATGAACATCTCCTTCGTATAGACTTTTGCACCATTCACCTCCAGCGGGGTCTCAAGCAACCTTCTTCTTTGTTTGTACGTGCTTGCAAAGTTCGCAACCCTTTCTCTCACGAATATCTGTGCAACCGTTTTTTAGGCACTATGATGGAACTATTCAAATTTGTAGCTGTACATAGCTATCGAACAGGGCATTCATACTCACTCATGGGGCATGAGTGAGTCTATGAATGCCAGTAGAAAAATACCTTCTCGTGCAAACTCCAATCCATTGCTCTTTGATCTCATACAAGTGTTGTAGCCACTCGTGGTCTTGCAATGAGTAATCCTCAACAAGCTTTTCCCACCTCTCTTTAAATTCCTCAATCGTTAACGACTTGTTAATGCACCTGTCAAAATCTTGTTTAAAGTCTGGATACTTTGCATACATGTAATGCAGACATGCAAGATATTTGTTACTTATGTGTCAAGTGCACAAGTTGTGTCAAGTATCTGGGAAGATGGTAGTAATAGCCTTCTTCATTGCCAAATCATAATCGGTGATGATAATTTTAGGTGCTTTGTTGTTCATGGCTTCCAGCCATGTCTTAGACAACCATATAAAAGAACTCTTGCTCTCATCCTTTAATAATGCTAACCCAAATAAAACGGAGTGATAATGATGATTAACACATGTGAAATGAGCGAACGACATTGAGTACTTGTTGGTATGGTAGGTAGTGTCAAAAGTCACAACGTCCCCAAAATTCTAATAAGCAAGTCTCAAACGACCGTCGATCCAAAAAATTATGGTAACTCGGTGCTCGTCATCAAGATTATACTCGTAAGAAACTACGGGTCCTCTATTTGCAACCGCTTCAATAGGCTCATTGTAAATTGAGCATTATTGATGTTATACGTGGCTCGTCTTTGGGTTCAGGCCGCGTTACGAATGTCAGCAAGAACATTAACAATGTCAGTAGGTCCTATCCATGCGTTACTCATTGTGTGAATCGGGCTCTTTGCGACATTACCTATCTTCTTGTGTTGATGCATCTAACTCACCTTTGAAGGGGTTACTGATGGGTGATTGTGTGCCAATTCCAAGCTAGTAATAAGCCAATGATCTTGCTTGGGTTTACGGCTTACGAACATATTGACCTAGCAATTTGTGTGAGCAAAGAAGTCCCGTCTTCGCGGCGCATATCCTATTTCATCATCACTATCATCATTACCGACGTGTTTCTCATTTTGCAATGGGTGTCTGTTCCTATGACACTCATATAACTGAGAGCATTTTTTTATGTTGCTTGTTCTAGTTGTTATGGAGCTGAAGAATGTTTTCTAATGACAAAACCAACCCTTAATGAATACGCTCGAAAGCATTCTTTGGCTTTTTCCAATGTTCGAAATGTTCGCCATAGATACAAGTCACGAGCATCTACTGGGGTGTTCGAACTTAACAAGAAATCAAACATTGTGAAACAAGACCTATGTAAAAATACATTACGTTTAACTATCAAATTGTAACAGTTTTAGGCATGGAAATTAATTACAAAAATGGTGTTTCTTGAACATAACAAATAAAAATTACTTTGATGAATAGACTAATTTAGCATGCCAAATAACGACAAACATAATCTAAAAAAAAAGTGAATTTAACTATCAAATTGTAGTAACATTTTTTAGGCATGTAAATTAATTATAAAATTATAATTAAAATTGAACATAACAAATTAAAATTACTTTGATGAATAGACTGATTTAGCATGTCAAATACAACAAACATAATCTCAATATATATATATATATATATATATATATATATATATATATATATATTATATAAACATCCAAAAAAAATTCACCATTCTACCCATAAGCTTTTGAGATCGCAAACATACCTTACTTGAGTGAAGCTTAAACCTTGGAACTTAAAGGAGTTGAAAATGGAGGCAAGTGGAGCTCAAGAGCTGAAAATAGAAGAAGAGCCGAGAATTATGGCACTTTTGGGTATATCAGTCACTCCATCCGCTATACTGTGTAGTGAACGAGCAACGGGACAGATGTAACATGTTGTCACCCAAAGACGTCCGCCACACTGTGTATCGGACGACTTTTTGGCTGACAATTGTTAGAATAAAAAAGTTTGTCAGCCAAAAAGTCATCTGCTACACTGTGCAACAGATAGCAGGAGGGGGCATTTTTGACAAAATTACCGTCTGGTACACAATGTAGCGGACGGCTAGTTTTTTTTAAAAAAAAAAAAAACTAGATCTGGGCCGTCTATGCTTAAAGGATGGACGGCCAGATCGGGCCGGCAACTTAGCCTAAGTTGCCCACGCGGTCAACGAATCTGCTGTATAGAAGCTGATCCGTTATTCGCACGGGTAACTTAATGTAACAATCCCGGAATTTTCCGGAACGTTAACACTCACTCGATCATTTACACTACGACAATAATATCCTCAAACTCAACCTAATTAGAACCACCAGTCAGTTAGAGCAACTAAAACATCAAATAAGACAATACTCTAAATTTACTGTCTCAATTTAAATACCAAGTCTAAGTCTAAGTCTAAGAAAATTTAAACAATAGTATTTACCCATGCAGGGGTTCTAATGATGAATACCAAAAATCTAATTCCTTCGCTTTCGCTTGCTCGGCTATAATCCCTATTCAGGTAACCTACTGCTGGCTGTCACCTGCGGAAAGGAAGTCAAAGGGGAGTGAGCTTTTGAGAGCCCAGTAAGGTCGTACAAAGATTTAAAAATAAGAAAATGATATGGACAATTTGACATTTACACCAATAGAAATTTTTGAAGTGGAGAAACAGAGCGGTTCAAACAATCTATCTATATACAATCAAACAATAATTTTAAAAGGGTTTTCAAGAAAACCACAGCATTTCAATATAAACAACACAGGGATAAGTATCAACTCAGTTCCCTTAAATCGATAACCATTTTTAAAACACTTAAAATGCAATAAACATAAATAGGAAACGTTGAACATGAGCAGTACAGAAGCAAAGCCACGCCGGCAGTGCTGGATACTCTTTACATATGCATATGTACACTGACTAGTCCATCTAGGTACTAGTTAAACCCATCCAACAGACTATCCTTATAACGCCACCAATACAGACCGTCCTTATGGCTCCCAAGTTACTAACTCATGTCAATATTGAGAAACAATAAATAGAATTCAAAATATTTTATGATAATTGAATCGATAAAACAGATGAGAATAAATAAAGAATTCCAAACGATCGCTATTAGGCTCAAATTAGGGTTTCATGGACGGTTTCAAAATATCTTTTATATCAATCATAAAATCGAATCAATGAAATTTGTAAGACTGTTATAATAAACCATTTAAGATCAGAATAATGATGATGGAGGGTTTAGAGAGAAAATCCTTATCTCGGTCCAAGCTAAGAAATGCTACCAAAGCTCGATCAATAATTAATCTCTGAATAAACCTAGATTGGCAATCCATATGTTAGAACATAATCTATGCTACAATACTATAAACCTAATATCAACTACCCCCCCTATCAACTACCCCCCCATGTGCTCACTTCTAACTCCGGAATTGCGCAACTCAAAGCGCACCTCGCACGCGGCCAACCTAACCGAGAACCCGGTACACTCTTTAGTGAGTAACAGTATTCCAAATTTATTATAAATTACAATAAAATAATTTTATGGCTTAAAACATTATAAAAAGTCAAAGTAAGAATTTTTTTGAATTTTTGAATAATTTCCAATTAAAATAATTCTTTGAATACAATAAAAACCCATAAATAGCCATAATTGCTTCTAGTTAAAAATAAAGTCCCATAATTTTTGTAACAGCTTTAAAATATGTATAAAAATTATAGAAATTTAAATAAGAAATTAAAAGACTTAAAAACTATTTTTAAAATTTTCATTTTGCTAAAACCAATGCGATGTGGAAATCATAGGAAATGAACTCCAAAAATTATCAATTTCAAACTGAGTCTTATCTATATCATAAAAACATTACCCTAACATTTCCTAGAACATTTTTAGGGTTTAAAGGCTCCGAATGATTTTTTTTATATGTCTGAGTTTATAGAAAATATTAAAAATACTCACGATGTCAGAAAATCATAAATTTTTGCCATAAATTCTAATTAGCCTAATGTATTATAGTTAAAAATGTTACGTTGTTACGATCACTGTACGCTATCTCATGTATGCATCGTACTTAACGGGCTAATCTGATAACCAGTATTTGCGTACTCAAAACCCATTTCCTTTCTTCTCCCTCACACCTCTGTCCAAACCCAGAAGTTACTGTTCACGCAGCTTTATTTTCACCTCCTTCTCCTTCGTCTGAACTAAACTCACTCCCTAGATACTCTATACTCATACATGCCCTTACAGACATACGAACACACATGAAATTCATACACTTTAGCACACCCATAACATACTGCTCTCTCTCTCTCTCTCTCCCTCCCTCTTGCATATCAAGTTCTTTCAAAAACTGCATCACTCCACGGCCACACCAAGTACACACATTCACACACAAAATGCAGGACGCCATATTTTCTTCGCCTCTTGCACTTCACTTATTTCACCACCCAAACACCCAGCCATTTGCACCTCAGTACATTCAGAGAACACCTTCTGCTCCTTCACACCCACTAACCCAGATTTCACCAAACACCCTCCATTGTGCACACACATGCTGACACGAAAACACACACTTGCACTCACACAAGTACACACTCCCTCACAGCACTAACCATTTTTGCCGTATAAGTTATAGCTATTGTACACCACAAGAGAAGAATTTTGAGCACTTCTCTTTTAATGATAAAAAAAAAAGAGTCTGTAACACTCTATCAGATTTGGGACGGATACAAGGATGTGGCACCCGATTTATTGCTCCTGTTTTAACCCCAAACAGCTATGAACCAACTTAAAAATAACACTACTTTAAGACTTGTCTTTCACTGGAAAAAAAAAAGAGAGAGCCCAAGAAATTCTTAAGAATAGGCTTTGTAGTGAAACATATCAGTGCATGGGATTCCTTCCATTTCCTAATACTTCCTCATCATCAGATTGCTTATTTTAAAATGAACAATTCCCTCCAAATCTCCATTTCCTTCGTCAATGTGGCAAAGACCTATTCTTTAAGCCCACCAAACAAAGGCTTACTCTAACACCTTGCTGAAACATGTATACAACTCATGAATCACGTACACCCTGTTTTACACACATACGGCATGCACACACATCACGCAACACACACAAGCCACACGCAAAATACCACTTCACGGCAGCAACAAACATAGAATTCATTTCACGGCAGCTCCTTGGCTGCTCTAACAACGCTCCACTCGCCGAAATCATGGTTGCGCCGGCGTACATACCCTCAAAACTCTCACGGCTACTCTCCCTTGATGCATACACGCACTAATCCACACTAATACACTCACGGTATTACATAAGACACAAAAACACACCCACGAATCTCATACATATACGTATCCATGGCAGCCGTGGCATCCACAATTTCTCATTGCAAAATGCCCACAAAACATATTGTAGACACACTTATCTCCCCCCTTTCACAGCCCCCCTAAGTCCTATAATAATTGAAAAAAAAACTAAGGAGAAAAGGCTAGAAACCTTACCGAAAAATTTCGCCGGAGAATCCTTCTTCATCTCCTTCTTTTTCCTCCCTCTCCCTCTCTGTCAAGGAGGGTCTGCCGAAATGAAGGGAAGCCTAGGACGGCTACCATAGACTACGCAAGGTTATATATAAAACCCTAAAAGACAAACTACCAAAAACTCCCACAAGTTTCGTTAGTTAGTTTAAACGTTACCTGAATTTTCTTTTTATTTTTTTTGATCGCCAAAAGCTCCAAGTAATTATTTATGAAAGATTAGTGTACCAAAAGAAATTAATGGGTTTGTTAGATAACCCGCTCTACTAAGTGTCACCAGAAGTTGCTAAATAAAAATATCAACGCTAACTGAAAGAAAAATTCGTCTCTAAAGTTCCAAACAAAAATATATCGGTGCTAACTAAAGTTTCGTCGCTAAAAAAAATATTTCGACATTAAGTACGAATTTTGTCGCTAAAAGTTTACTCATAAAATTTTGGTCACGCTAATCACTAAATATTTAATTTGCTGCTAAAAGTTGTTAGAAAAATATCGGCTCTAAGAAAAATATATTTGCTGCTAAAAACTTTAAATAACTCCGAAAAAGTATCGGGGTGTTACACTTAAGGTAAGTTGCCGACGCTATTTGGCCATCCATCCATAAAGGACGAGCGGGTCAGATCTAGTTTCTTTTTTTTTTTTTTAAAGTTTGTCCGCTACATAATGTAGCGAACAATGAAATTAACAATGTTGTCACCCTGTTTGCCTACGAATCGGTCAAAATCACCGTCCGTTAGATAATGTAGGGGACGAAAGTTTAAAAAAAAAAAAATAGATTTGGTCCGTCCATCCACCATGAATGGATGACTAGATCGCACTGGCAAGTTATTTAAGTACTTATTTAAGTTGCCAGCGAGGGCAATATATATATAGACACACACACACACATGTATGTGTATGTGTGTGTGTATATACATAGATATTGTATACACACATGCACATATATAGATCACTTTTTTTTTAAAAAAAGTTTTTCGTCTTCGACCCCATTATAGGGACGTCCGTACAAACAGTAGATCATCGTTTGCCCCATAATAAAGCGGATGTTCACTCCATAATGTGGCATATAATGAAACTCGCTTAAGAATCTTCACTATATATATATATATATATATATATATATATATATATATATATATATATATATATATATATATATATATATATATATATATATATATATACTGATTCTTATCTAAAGCCGGAGAAAACTTCATTTCTATAACTCTCATCCGGCCATCCACTTGTGATCATGAGCAGCCCAGATTATATTTTTTAGTTGTAACTCACTTAACCGCTGTAAAGAGTAGCGGTTAGCATTGGATATAAGTTGTTCCCAAATTGCCCTTATAAACAGGTTCTCTCCATTTGTAAAATCTGAAGCTACATCTAACCTCCACTACCAATAACTAATCACCACCACCACCTGCCATAGCCACCAAACCCCATCATCACCACACCCATCAAAACCTACCACCACCACCACTACTATTCAGAGGCTGAAATTTCCAACACAGCCATCATTGAAAAACAACACATCAACCCCATAGCCAGCACCCCCATCGATACACAATACACCAATAACATCCATACTCACCTCACAACATTTCCCCACAAGCACTGCCATTTCCACAAACATTGCTACTGCTACTAAATCCATAACTGTTTCCAAGGCGACTCACCAACAAACCCACGACAACCCAACACCATCAATAAATGTCACCACTGCCACCAAAGCTACACCCAACCTCTCTAGTGAAGCCACTAAAGCGACATCCAACCTCCACCGCTAACAAGCAATCACCATAGCCACCTACCACCACCACCACCCCCATTACCATAACCATCAATGCCTACACCACCCAACAGCTAGCAACCAAAAACAACCGTTGTATCCACGACCAGCCACCACCGAACCCACGACCACCCACTACCATCATCCCCAAAACCAGCCACCCACCCAACACACTACATAGTTGGCCACCATCACCCACCTTCGTACACACTCGCCCACAATCATTGCCCACAACCATCGCCTTACCTACCGACTAGCACTACCACAATCACCAAGCAAACCCACCCATGAACACTACCCCCACCCCCACCTACACCCACCCACCTACCCTACTGATACTTCCATAAATCTAGAGAAAAAGGAGAGAGAAGACGGAATCACCGCCCATGCCTATCACTCTCAGGCTAACAACCACCCACTACCGTCCACAGCCCAACAATCATCTCAAATTACTAACATATTGTGTAGATCCAAGCCAAAATTGTCGAGATGTACACTAGATCTTAGCAAAAACCAATGAGTTGGTAGCGATTTTAGCTCAGATTTAGAATAGACCTCGTGGTAGCGATGATGCTTATGGTTTTTGTTAGTGATAGAGATGGTGATGTTGGTGGTGGTAGGCATGATGGTAGTTGGGGAGAAGAAGAGCCATTGAAGGGGGGAAGAGAGAGAGAGAGAGAGATAGATAGATAGAGAAATCATTGAAGTAATATGGGGGCTTTTTTAGGAAAAATGCTAACCGCTGGGGTGGTTAAATGAATATTCTCAAGAAAAAGTCATATGGGCCGTCCACAATCATACATGAACAACGAGATGACAGATAGAAAAACAAGGATTTGTCTTGCTTTAGATAGGGATTAGCTCCGTATATATACAAATATATTTACATATACATATATAGTCACACAGATACACACACACATACACACATACACACTCACACACACACACACATACATAAATGTGTGTGTGTGTGTTGTGTGAAATACATGCATATATGCACATACAAAAATATATGTATGAACACACATTATGTAAGTGTATAAACATATACAAATGCATATTGGGGGACTGATTCCCAGTACATCATTTTTTTCTTATTTATCCAGCACATCTCAGCCGTCAACTTTGAGCAATGGATAGTTGTGATGCCTTTTCTTTTTGAAGAATTTTTTCTTAATCGCCCTTTTTTGGGACGGTTAGCAATATTTTCATAAATGTCCAAATCTGCCCATACCTAGCTCTCTCTCAATCTCTCTCACTTCTCTCATTTAACACCAGTTGGGGATCTGCAATGATGGGCAGGATTTTGAGGGCAACACGCTGGTGGTCACAGTGGGTGATTGTTGGTTGATGGCACTGGTGGGTCTAGTGGATGTGGCGACATCTCTTGTTAAATGATGATGGTGGTGCCGATGGCAATTGTGGCCTATGTGGTGATGGCTATGGTTGCTTGGGCACCAGTATAACCACCACCACCATCACCAGATCCCTCAGCCATCGTCATTTTAGAACCACACCGTACTCTTCTGGTATAATGAGTTCATTCATCCATTTTGCCTTTTTTTTTTTGTTTTTTGGGATTTTCTTTTATGGAGGATTTGATGTCAACATCATAGCAGCGATGGTTTTTATTTATGGTGATGCTATGAGTAATCCTTTGGATTCATGAGAATCAAAGGTTGGTCTTGTTGTTAGGACGCAGTAGTGTTGGTGGGTTGCTAGGGTGGCAGTAGTGGTAGTCGTGTTGAGTGGGTGCGACATACTAATCAATGTCTTTCTGTATCGGACAATACGTATCATTTTTGCCTTCTACTAGTATGATATCCATAAATATATTTGGACCGGTCAAAATACCACTATATACCTATTGTACCAGCCGGTATAGGTGATACCGGCCGTATGTGTTTGACACTTGTTTTTTAAAAAAATGTAAAAGTTACAAATTTTGTTGAAAATTTTATTAAATTGACTGTGTGCATAGCAATTGTAAAATCTTACCCGGTAAGTTTTCAATATCCATCATAATTCTCTATTTTTTTTTTAATTTTACTCCTAGCTTTGATTTACTTTATAGTTAGAAGCTGTCATCATATTCTTTATATTAGAAGCTTTCATCATATTCTTTAATGTGTATGATACATGATGTACTGCTTTACATGCACAACACATGTACCAACTTATTATTGAAACCAAAGACATTATTCTTAAAAAAAACTTATTTTTCTATAAGAACTCGCTCATAAGGTAGTTGAAAGAGGGGGTAGAGTAAAGGAGTTAATTCAATTGAATATGTTATTTATTGTCACTGGATGTGAACAAACATCGAAAAAGGAGGTACTTCAAGCTCTATAAGGACAACCAGTTTATTCTAGAGGATTTATAAGGGAGGAAATGTATGTATATATTTGCCGTTCGCTAATCATGAATGAGTTTTATATGTATATTCGACACGGTACTGGTACCAAACGTATCATTTCACAAAGAAAACTGGTACACACTTAGGTTCGATATTCATAACTATAAGGTGCAATGGTGTTGGCAGTGGTAAAGGTTGCATTCAAGGTGGTGTTGGTGGTTGGTACTATGGTTGTGACGATGGCGGTTGGGTGTTTTGGGAGTGACTGGTTGGGATTTATTGTGTAGGTATGGTGGCGGTTGCCTGTGGGTGCAGTGATGGATGGCTACAGGGATGATGATCGGTTGTAGGGGTGATGGTGGTGGGTGAGATGAGGAGAGGCCACCAAGAGAGAGAGAGAGAGAGATGTGGGGGCAGTTTTGGAAAAAGAATCCTAACTACTCTCTTAGGTGCGGCTAAGAAAAAATTGTTAAAAAGGCATCACAGCTTCCATCGAACAACGTGGACGGCTGAGATGTGTTGGATAAATAAGCAATAATCCAGCACTAGGTGTGGATACGGAGGCTGATCCACATCAAACGCTGGGAAACGCCCCTTGTTTATTTGAGACTGTCTACGTACCACAATGGACAGTCCTGATAAAAAAAAAAGTTCCCAAAAAATATCACACCTAACTGCCACTCTTTGGAGTGGTTAGTATGTATTTTCAACACACGCTTTGTTATTTTCTTTGAGTAAAAAATGTCCAATCGCTACAAAGAGTAGCGGTTAGACAAAAATTGTTTGGCTTATCCATTTCCATCACATAATATGTCCGCTACATGTTTTCCCAGATTTATTACCAACAGAAGACAACACCAACACCACATTGCAACCTATTTCCTTTCACCCCATTACAACAACCATGGCCGCCCAAGCCACCATCATCGCCGATGGCACCATCATTGTCATCACCATAGTATTCAGCTTTGTCGTTGGTCACACTATCACGGTCATCACCCTACCTACCTATTTCCATAAAACCACCACCCATTGCAAGAAAAATAAAAAATTTAAACTCGGATCTAACTCCCAAGAGAAAAACAATTGATGTAAAAAAAATGGAAGAATTAAATTGACAGGGCTGAGGTTGAGTGTAAGCGGTGGAATCTAAGAGCTTCGACGATGATAGTGGCGGTGAAGGCAGCTGCAGTTCTGTTGATCCCTCCACGCACTAACATCGAACTCTACTACCACTGATCAACCACCACCACCACCATCAGCCATAAATCCACCTCTACCCCCAACAAACCCTTACTACACTGCTACTGCATGATCTCCAGCCGGCACAGCCGCCAGTGCATGACCACCAATGAATACACCCGCCGCCACCAACACATTTATATCTATCTAGCTATCACTATCCCACTTTCATTTCAAATTGCTGTAACTACCCGCACCAAGATCGAGATTCATACACTAACATCAAAGTCCACTACCACTGATCAACTATCGCCCACCACCACTGCCACGAGCACCACTCATCCCATCACCATTTCAAAGATGAGTATAAGTCATTGCATAAATTGGGTACTCTATTACATGTACTAAGCATGGAAATATGTACTTGGTTAGAACAAGAACCGGTTCTGTACTGCATTTTGGGGCAAGAAAGGCCAAATGTGCTAACCGCCCCAAAAGGCGCGGTTAAGCAAATTTTTGCAAAAAAAATGGCATCTCAATAAAATGGACGACCCGAATCATTGGAAATATAGTGTTTTTTTTTTCCAACGCTGGGTATAGGTCATTCCCACACACACACACATACATACTTGTGTCTGTATATACACACACACACACATACTTGTGTCTGTATATACACACACACACATACTTGTGTCTGTATATACACACATAATACATACATACATACATACATACATACCCACACACACAAGTATATATGTGTGTGTGTGTACATATACATATACACGTATACATATATGTATATGTATATGTGTATACATGTTATCCAGATATAACGCTTGGAAAATTATATTTTATTTAGCTGATCTAGGGCCATCCCGTAGCAACGTGAATTGTCCAGATTGATTTTTTTTTTCAAATTTGCCAAACCACCATTCTTTTAGGCAGTTTGTACAAGTATAATCGAATACCCCTTATTCTAAAAAATAAATTAAAATCTGTAGGGTACTGCCTAATCTTTGGGAAAGCATGCACAGTACAACTTAGTATTGAAAACAAGAGGCGAAACTCATTTGTTATAAAGCATGTTATACTTGATAGAGTTGGCGCATGAGTATGAAACTCGACAAAATTAATTAAATAAGTAATAATTCTAGAGGCCTTATTATTCCTAAATGGAACCACAAAGGTCTTCAAGAAAGGTAATATGTGCTTAAAGACCTTAGGATCTATTAAGAGTTCTCAAAGCGAAAAACAATGTTGTTATTTCATCCTGGCTATGCTCTTTTAGACCACTCTTAGGTTTTACTTCCACGAAACGTCAACATTTTCAACGGTCAAAGTTTAACGCTACTGAGCCAGTCAACCCAAAGCGCACCCTTAAGTAACACACTTTTCCTCTTCGCCAAGTAACTTACTTTTCTTCTACGCTAGGCAATGTATTTTTCTTCTACGCAAAGTAATGTACTTTTCTTGTTCGCTAAGAAACGTACTTTTCTTTTTCGCTAAGTAACATACTTTTATTCTCTGCTAAATGACCTACATTTCTTCTTCGCTAAGTAAAGCAATTTGGTGCGGCCTCGGCCTTCACCCAAGGGTCGGCTATTTCACGACACTTACGATCATGCAGCCATGATCTCCATGCGAGCGTCGTCTCCATGATGCCTTTTGCCGCACTTGAGTGCTGTCTGTGCCCTTGGCACGATGCCTGTCAACCTAACAAACATTGCGGCGCCCTTGTACCGTCTCCCCGTCACATGCCCCCTACACGACACCTGCCTTCTCGACAGCCATCGTCACATCCATACACTGTCTTTGTGTCAAGTGCCCCAAGCATGACGTTGACCTCTGCGATAGCTATCGCTGGGCTCGTGTGCCGTCTCTGCGTCCGTGCCCTCGGCACAATAACAATCTTTGTCATAGCCATTGCCATGCCCGTGCGCCATCTCCACGTCATATGCCCCTGCATGAGGCCTGCCTTTGTAACAGCCGTCTCTGCACCCTTGCGCCGTCTCGGCACCATGTCCATCTCTGCGACACTTGTCGCCGTGCCCGTGTGTCTTTTCCATGTCACATACCCCTCGGCACCACACACATTTTGCCACTTCCATGCATCGTGTTGCTTATACAATCATGCCTCTTGGCTCTCTACCATATTACCATGCCACCGGTGTCGCGCTCATGTGCTGTGTTACTAATACAGTTGTGCCCCATGGCTCTCTGTCACACTACCATGCCACCGGCGATGCGCACATTCTGTCGCGCCCATGCACCGTAGGGCTAATACACTTGCACTCACTGGCTTTATGTCACATTACCATGCCGTTGGCACTTCACACATCTGCCACTGTTATGCACCTCGCTGCTTATACAGTCACGCCACTAGCATCCTATCACACTATTGCACCCCCAAGTTGGTTAATTTTTTCACCAAATCATGTGCACCCTGTCTTGGTTGTGGAACATGTTTCGACCCACTCCCCAAAGTGTGCATCAATCTAAGGTAATATGGGACTTCTTCGTGACACTATCTCTGGTAGGGAGCTTCAAGTAGTCTGGTATGAAAACTCCCTTTCTACCAGGTAGACGACTCCTTTGGGACGCTATCTCGGCCCGTTAGGTAGGCGGCTCCTCCGGAATACTATCTTGGCTCACTCTAAGAGCTCTCGCATGCCTAAGGACTCAACTACGGGATAGGTTGTCCTTTTAGACACTATTTCCATTAGGGAGCTCTAACTCCCTTTTTGCCAGATAGACAACTCCTCTAGGACATTAACTTTACGCGCTTCGAGTGTTCCGGCACAAGAACTCACCCGTGGGATTGGCTCGCTCTCTAAGACACTATATCCTTCGATGAGCTCTAACTCTCCTTCTGTTAGGTAAGCGACTCCTCTAGGACACTGTCTCAGCCCGTCAGGTAAGTGACTCCTCTGAGACATTACCTTAGCACACTCCAAGTGCTCCTACAAAGAAATCACCCATGGGATAAGCTCGCTCGCTTAGACATTATCTTCTTTAGGGAGCTCTGACTCCTCTTCTTCTAGGTAGGCAACTCCTTTGGGACACTGCCTTGGCCCGTCAGGTAGGCGACTCCTTTGGGATACGACCTCGGCGTGTCAGGAAGGAGACTGTTTTTGGATACTACCTCGACTTGTCAGGTAGACGACTCCTCTAGGACACTACCTTGGCACGCTCTGAGTGCTTTGGCTCTTTGGATAGGCTCGCTCTCTAGGACACTATCTTTGCCAGGGTATCTGTGTAACTAGTCTACGTGTTCAGGCATCGAGGGCTTTTCATTTGGACCTCTAAGGACTATGACCCCCGGGCCACTCTGAGACCGGAGCAAGTCTCCAGAAGGTATCGCACCTAGTCTGCCTAGTAGTTGGGCGTCGGGCCTTCCCCACAACTGCCAAGTCCTCGATGTCTCTCGATGCCCTATAGGACTCTATAGGGGCTTTGAACTTGTGGCTAAATCAAGGGTTTTTTTTGGCCATACTGACAATGTGTAAGCCAGTCTTTCTAGACAGACAAAGTGACGATGTGAGGAGTAGGCCGAGTGGATATGCGATCTGATAGTCCGAGAAGCACAAGTATCTTTGGCCCCATCGGTGACGTGTCACTCCTAAGGAGCGTCATATGTCGATTAATGACATCATCATCTCAACACTATAAGTAGGGACTTTAGAATTCATTTTGAGGGGAGAAGAACAAAACTCATTCTCACCTAACTTTGTCACTTTAGAATTCTAGAGAGAGAAACACACAAAACCCTAACACGGGACCTTGACTTTGGATTAAAGCATTTGGATTGTGATTGTTGTCATGTATTCACCCCGCACCTTTGCCCTAATAGTAATGCCACTCTTCAGACTCTATCTGAGAAAGACCATAGGGAAGCCCTTGGTCTTTGCCTTTGCTTCATCCATCCTCTGTCCCACATCAGTATAATTGACATCTAACTTGGACTGCATTCTTTGTGGCACCTCCATATTTACTGTGAACCCATTTCCTTGGCATCAAACAATTAAGTCCTTAGGGCTCGATAAGAGGTAGGTTCTAGAATCCAAGTCCATTATTGATTAGTTCAAGCAAAAAGAAGCTCGTCGGAGTCGAGAGAGACTGAGGTATAGGCTTTAAAAGAAAGTAGTCTCGAAGGAAGGACTAGCCTTGGACTTTATCAGCCTCAAATGCTATTTACCTCTGATAAGTTAGACTTAAGCAAGGTAGTCTTGGTCGAGTTAGACTCAAGCAAGGTGGCCTCGACCAAGTCAGGCTCGAGGGAGCGCGGCCTTGAACTGCGTAGCTTAATTAAGACAATAGACTCGAAAGAAAGAATGTGGATTCCGTGCTCAACATCGAAGTGTTGCCTAAAATAGCCCCTTTTATCCAAATGATTCATTCACGATTCTTTGGGATACTATTAACACATTTTTCTTTAATGCAAGTCATTTTTCGTATCTCTTATGAAATAGAAATTACTAGCCCTAATACCATCCATAACTAGTTGTACCCACCTGATTGACGAAAGAAGTAACCCCCAACCCTCTAGTAGCACTTACTACCTACACCCATAAACTACCCCTTTTGGAGCGTGAAAAAAAAAGAGAAAAGAATCATTGTATATGCGAGTGCGTGAAGTAGAGGAGGGGGGTTGTAATCGACCCTGTATGGAGGGGGTATGAGCGGGCGACTGGGGAGTAGGAGGGGGTATGAGTGGGTGTCTTGGGGGGGATGTGAATGGTGGGTGACTGGTGACAAGGTAAAGGCGTAGTGGGGAAGGGGGGGTGCAATGGTGGGTTTGAGATTTTCGAAGAAGAATAAAAGGGCGAGACTAGAGAAGGAGGCTGGCACTGGCAGTGGTGCCAGACTTATGCGAGAGATTAAAAAGAGAAGTGAAAGGGTGAGTTTTTTCCTTCTTCTTTCTTGAGGGTGGAGTAAAGGTATTTGGGTGAATTCGTACAGACCATCCAAAAGAGGAACAATTTGGCGAATTTGAAAAACAAAAAGCATTATTGGAAGTCCGTGAATTGACGGGGATAGCTCTAGAACAATTTAGTGAAATACAATTTATCTTGCGCTATATTGGGTTTAGTCCCCAAAAATACATATATAGCTATATAAGCCTGACTTTTAACCTTGCTAAAAGGGTTCACTCATTTTTGAAATAACTACATACTTTGATTCATGAGTCTACAAATATTATCGTTTGGGTATTTCTCTGAAGATTATATACCTGCATTCACGAAATTATCTTACATCTTGCATTTTCAAAAGTACATTATTGCATAATAGAAAATCAGCATAAAGAAAGAACAATATAATGTAATGAAAAATATTGATCACTACTATTAGACTCGTTTGTGTTCTACTAGAAGAATTAAAAAAACACGAGTAATATTAAAGAAAATAATAGGACATCGGGTAATAAAAAGGTTTCAATTCGATTCGGTCCCTTGTACTCTATTAATATTTTAGTTTAGTTCCTGTAATGCTATGAAAACTTGAAACTGGTCAGCATCAATTTGGTCCTTCTGATAGTTTTTCTATTAAGTTGGCTAGATTTGTCATTTTATTAACAAAAATGTTTCCTCAAGGGTGATTCGCCGAAGCTTAACACATTCCAGAGTCCAATTCTGACACCAAAGTTTTTTGACACAGTTACTACACTTCTGATTGACCTCAACTCACAATCACCATCTTCATCACCTCTTAAGTGAACTCGCTGCATTATTAAGACCTAGGCAACTCATCCCATTTAATCATATTCGTCATTATGAACCAAATCTTCATTGTTCTGAACCAAACGATTGCCAACCGTTACATATCTAACATAACTTTTTTTTTTTTTTGTTGGTAATAAGAGATTTGCATTGAAACATAAATAGAGTTTTGTGGTCTTAGGGCCATACAACAGAGTCACAAGGAAAAGATACTGAAACTAGTATCCCACCAACTACATAAATACAATAATATATTACCAACACAACAAAAGAGACTTAGATTCGCAAGTTGTTGCTGACCCAGTCCTGATAGACGTCAACTCAAGCACGACATAGCTAAGAGTTGCGCTTCCTTAAAAAAATGCGAATCAGCCCTGTCAATACTAAAATAAATGGTGGCAATGAAGGAAGAGGTGGTGGTTACTATGGTCTCGCGGGTTTGCCTTTACTCTTGCTGCTTTGTTGCGTCAAGACTAAACAACAACCACCAACCTTGAACTGGTAGAGCCAACCATCATTATTCCCCAACGACTTTCAAGTATAAACCCACCCTTGTGACTATTACTCAATCCAACCTTGAGACCACACCCAAGCAAACCCAGAACCTTCATTTATTGATTTCACTATGTTTGGTGAGCGGTAAGATCAACACAAGTAGTATCATAGATCAGTAACCCCCGAGGTTCAAATCTGGACTAGGACCATCCTGTTAAGACAAAATTCAATGAAGACTTTTTTAACCAATCCACCAGCCCTCGACAATTCTCCACGCACCCAAAAAACCCGCGAGACCATAGTAACCACCACCTCTTCCTTCATTGCCACCATGAATGTACGCTATTGGAGTTCACAGGATAATGAAAAGAATGGGTGGCAAGCGGAATGGATGGCAAGCGTTCAGAATCAACACTATTTGAGTTTAACATTTGGAATCACATGGATTTGTGATTTTCCCAACACATTTTTGGTGGGTAATATCGTGATAGTGTGGTGGGTCAATGGTTGTTGGGTGCTGAGGGATGGCAGCAGTCGAAGAGATGAGAAATAGAGAGAGAGACTTGGGTGGCGAGGGAGGCTGTTAGGACAAGAATAGCCGCAAGTTTTTGATAGAAATACAAATCGAGGAGCTAAATTAAAGACGGACCATAGTACAATGATCCGTGTTAAGGATTTAGCATTACATGGACTAAATTAAAAACATACATAAAGTTGAAGGGGTTGAGCTAGAATTAGACCTCAATAAAATACCCACAAACTGATAGTTCGTGAGCCATAAATAAAAGAAGGTTGAAGGTTTGACATGCCCACGCTAATTACCGAGCTTGACGGGGCAATTCTCAGTAGAGGCAATAGGGTAGATCACAGAACATGATACATATGCGGACTCAGGTTGGGTTGTCACTTGACGGCGCCAAAAGTTACGTGTAAAAATTTTAGTCACTTGTGTTATAAAATTAATCTAATATGAACACATTTGGTTTAGTAAGCGACATCAAATAAACTTAAAGCATTTTTAATCTTAAATTACACGAGACGTGCAAAACAAATTATATATCTAAGTACATTAGTACTAGCGTCATATCTATTGTGAGGTTATATCATTTGCCAACATTTATGCATTCTACTTTTTGCAAAATTGTTGAAGAATAACTTGACTATGTGCTATCCACGTATAGCATTTGTGAATATATCAATTGTACATACATGAAAAAATATATTTGAGATTGAGTACCGAAAAAAATACTAGTCAAACTTTGAGTTTGTCTATAAAAAAACAAAAGGAATAATCTGAATTTTTTTTGAACCAAAACTAAAAATAACAAACTATAGTAAATTGATAAATTCACTCTAAATTTAAATTTTTCTAAACTCGAAATAATTTTTAGTGGCACTTTTTAATGATATAATTTTTAACCTTTAAAGACAAAAACAAAATGAACGTGTTCAAATCTTGACATATTCTAGGAATTTTTGATATTTTAAACTTCAATGCTTTAACTAAATGCCATGTTGGTAATAAAAAAAATTAGTCTGAGAGCGAAGGGAGAAGGGGATGACCATGGTGCCATGAGCCCTACAATAGGTTAGCCGACGAGAAGATAGATGGAGGAGAATGGAGAAGACAATAGGTGAGAAATTGGAGGAGATTGAAAATAGAGAGCAATTGTGCGTGGTTGTGCGCTTGCTGCGTGTGATGAGTTTTAGTTGGACACTCTTGACTAAATTTGAAAAATTTTGCTAAATTTGAAAAAGTGATTTTCTTATTTGAACGTATATGTTTTCCCGTTAAAGTTCTCTCACTTTTCTTTTCTTTTGTTTTTTATTTTGATTTTCCTTAATAACGAAAGCAAGAAAATACACAATTTCTCTCAATTTTGCTGCACTTGTTTTTCCCACTTCCCTCAATTGGACATGCATTGATATATAATTAATCAGATGGGCTTTATGTTAATAACTAGTAAGTGGGCTTAGAGTTATGGACTAATTTCTAGATTTAATTTTATATAGTTTATGTAAATATATTATAATTAATTAACTGTTCGCGAATACGAATATTTTGGAAGCTCGTTTAATGAGTTTTATGAAAAACGAACCATCGTGAACAGCTCAGCCTAACGCGCTTTGGGACTTGAGCGACAAACTATATCGGGGAAGTTCCCAGTAAGATTCATTTCGCGATCGCAAAACTCATCTTAGGGAGGGCAGAAGCATGCATTACTGGGTTCGAGCTTCCGCGTCCGATTTTGGCGGAACCCTTCCCCAACCTCGAAGGCAAAAATGCCCCCCTCTTTCAATCTTCTTATATCAGTTTGGTAACGTACCGCATACACGGGAGATTCTTCAGTTTTGATTCGCTGAATTTTTTTTTTTTCCGATTATCAGTGGCCACACTGCCGTGAATATCGGCAAGTCCAAGATCATACTGTTCGGTGGCCTCGTCGACAAGAAATTTCTCAGTGACATCACCGTATACGACATTGGTGATTCCTCTTTCTAACTTTATTTCCCTGGTTTTCTTAGCTTCAATCCATAGGATTACTTTGTTAGAACTTTCACTATGCCTAATGTAATTTGTAATTGCAGTCTAATATTTTGAAGTTCGTAATAGTTTCACTTGAAATTCTTCTCTAACTAACAGTTATTCAGTAAATCTTCCCATTTTTTTTGGTGGTTTTCTGCTGCTTCAATCAATTCTGAGTTATCAATCGAAGAAAAACAAAAGACCACTTTTTTTTTTTGTAAATGCACTTCTTCCTCACTAGGGCCGAGTGGAGAACAAATAAAGATATTTCTTAGCAGATTCTGATCCCTAGTTGCTCTTACCGAATTGTTTTACAAGTTCTCTACAAGGTTGGCTTCATGGATACAGTTGCCTGCTTAGTTTGGTGCTGTTACCAACGCTTTGTAGTTGATGTCTTGTTTGCCAGTAGCATCATATGTCTGTAATTCTTGCAGCTTTGCTTTTGAGGTGTTCGAAATTACTCGTTTAAGAGGATCAACCTATATTTTCTGATTAGATTTTTTTTTCCTTCTCCTTTTTGTTCTGTTCCTTTTAGTTGGGTAACTATGACACATTGACATGGATACAGCATCTTGACACACTAAGACATTGACATCGTAAGGGTCCATGCCCCCTTCTGGCTGTTTTCCGGATGTGGGTGGTAGAATAGTTAAAATGTAGTTTCCTTCACCCGAAACATGTTAGACTTTCTCGTCTTAGCTAGTATCAACTGTTTCTTTGATATGCAAATAATGTAGGCATAAGAAAAGATGGTTGTTCTTTCTCCAGCCAATGCCTAGAGGCTACTGTACGCCTCCCCGAAGGGAGAAAAATGTGCTGTTGCAGTGCCTATAAAGCTTGATTGTGCTGATAGTTTGTCACTTGGTGAGGTGTTTTATTCATCGAAAAGACTTTAGCTGGACTAAGGCTCTAACTAGACCCAATAGTTTTGTTTTCTTTGAAATACTTTCTGTTTTTCAGAATAAGAAATAGGGATTTTTTTCCCCATTCTTTTGATTATAAACAAACATGCAGTAACCAAAGGCCCTAGATGGGCACAAACCATACACTCCAGAAGTATAAGGATTGAATATAAAAGCCAGGGAACTCCAAGGGAACAGGCTCCCACCCCTGCCTGATGAAAATGAAAAAAAGCCAGACAACCAACCCTAGGGTCTCCTACTCGAGCCTGAAGAAAAGAAGACTGATCAATAAAGGAGGATATTTTAGTGAAACATACAAAAGCCTGTCAGTTTATCTAGACAAAATTCCACCTATTTTGCACTCTCAGCATTCTAACTCTGCTCCAGAACTGAAAATGCAATCACCCAAGAGAGAAATGGGAACAAAGCTAGTGTTGTGCTTTCTCTAGGCACATGTACATGAAAAGCACTTGCTCTGTTTAATTAATACTTCAGTCCCTTTATGTAGCTTATGAGATGGTAAACTTCCTATTTTTGCACTAGAAGAATGCCCAAAATAGTCTGCATATCGAGTGAGTATTGGCCAGGATGAGTGTCGCCCTCCAAACATTGTTAGCAAGTGCAGTAATCTGCCTTGAGAAGGTCTTGCTTATTCTCTTGGCCGAACTGGTGCTAAACTGTACCGGTAAAAGTAACATAAAGCTGCATATCAGCATGGAGGATTGCATTTGGAAGACAAGATATGGAAGGGATGCCTTTGCCTTGGAACAGTTCCACTGGAGCATTCGCTGGTCATTGTTTAAAGTGGGTCATTTATGTGCCTTGAATACTTTTATTTTGCATGAAGGTAAAAGTTGATACAGCAATGTTGAGACGAGCATGGAGATTGCACAGGGTTTGTGACGCTGTTCGACCGTGCTTGAGTTGGTTTACATGGTAGGTGAGAAATGTGGTGCATTTAAAAGAGTTGAATAATGCAAATATGTGTGTAGAAGAAATAGTATATTGATAAAAAAATTAATCCCTCTGGCTCAAGAAAGCTTCCTTGTTGACCCTTCTTTTTGTGGATATGCACTGCACGCCTTGGACACTGCAGAACATGTGTCTAACACGGCTTTCCAGTGTCCGAATATTTTGTGCTATTTTTAGTTCTGGACACGTGGGACACTACCTGACATGGTATAGGCCAGACAAAGAAGTCAAGAGGATGAAGAAGAAGAAGATGAAGAAAGAAGCAGATCTGGATCTCTGCATGGGATCGTCATGTATGATCTTCAATTGGCCGGATACTCGTTGGCTTTATGCTCCAGCTCTTCATTGAATGTCAATCTCTCGATGTTTGATTAAAGCAGACAAGATGCATATTGCAATTGCAGGGTCTGGGATCATTTAATGAATAAAAACTTGAAATTTACAAATTTACCAGTTCATTCAACTATACCCTTTAAGTAGCAGCTTTTATCATGATTTTTGTTTACAAAGTGAAAGGTATACTTAAACAGGTACTGAAAAAATTGTACTGAATGTTTTGAGTGCTAAAGATTATATAATGATGTTTATGACGTCTTTTTTTTTTCCCTGTATGTTAACACGTATATGTCTATTTTGCAGTGTCTGAAATATGAAAATTTCAAGAATGCGTTGTCCCTCTGTGTGTGTGTGTGTTGGACACTGTGCCCTTGTGCATGTCCGTGGTAGTGCTACTTGACACAGGATAATCGAGTGGCTTTGGTTCATAAGCAGAATAATGGTTTTTTGCTTCCTTTTCTTTTTAGTTTTTGATTTTTTCCCTCACCTATGTAAGTGTGCCTGGACACACTCCTTCCCTTGTAATGCAATGTTGACTCGTGTAGAAGGATTATTAAAAGAATGAAAAGCCGGAAACTGAAGTGTGTACCCTGGGTTTGGTACATTTTTATATTTGGTTGCATAGAATATCTCAGTGGATGTCATCTTAGTTACAAATCTAAGTTTCTCCCCGTTTATCTATGTGGTACATGGTAGGGCTGACGCAATATTGATTTATTTTAAAGGCAAAAGAGAAGATTGGAGTGAGTTATCTGCTGGCATTTTTATATTTGGTCACCTAGAACATCTCGGTTCATGTCATCTTAGTGACAAAAGTACATAACAACTGGAACTAATAAGCACCAGCAGGGATACAGAAGTGGCAGAGGTTTTTATACGAGCTTTCGCTTTGTTTTAATAGTGGGTTCTTGGGTTTTAACTGCGGTTTTAAATGTTCCAGATAACAGAAAATGGTTTCGGCCAGAATGCACTGGTGTAGGTTCTGATGGGCAAGTGCGACCTAGCCCACGGGCATTTCATATTGCCATTGCAATCGATAGCCACATGTTCATATTTGGGGGACGGTCAGGTAGCAAAAGGTATCTGCATGTCAAGTGCATGTAGGAGCCCAATTTACTAGTTTGTGTTACTGCCTTGTCCATGCTATTGATAATGGACCTCAATCTGCAGGTTGGGAGACTTCTGGGTCCTTGACACTGGTAAGGGTTTAAAAATTTACAATAAATTGTACTTGATAATTATCAGAACGTGCCTTTTTGTCGGCATGCCTGGCTTAGTGTTTGCCTGATTTGCTTTCTTTTATTGATGAAAAATGATGAGGTATATACTTGTTCCAGATATATGGCAGTGGTCAGAGCTTACCAGCTTTGGTGACTTACCTTCACCACGGGATTTTGCAGCGGCTTCAGCTATTGGAAACCGGAAAATTGTCATGTGGGTGTATATATATTGCATTTTTGGTCAACTCAGCTTGTTGGTTTTTTCCTGTCCAAATTTGAACCTTATGTGGACTCAATCTAGTGCAGGTATGGTGGCTGGGATGGAAAAAGATGGCTGTCAGATGTCTACATCTTGGACACAAGTAATGCTTTTTGCTTGGCAGTCTTGGGCTTGCTTTTTGTTTTGGTTGTTGTAGGATATTTGTTTGATAAAATTTCATGATTTATATTGGTATATCACGTATTCAAACAGTTTCACTTGAGTGGATGGAGTTACCGGTTTCTGGAGCACTGCCACCGCCAAGATGTGGCCACACAGCTACCATGATTGAGAAGCGGTTACTTGTCTACGGTGGTAGAGGTGAAATTGTGAAATGAGTACTTACGCTTGCAATTCATATATAAATACTTGTTTACCGAGTTTTTCCTGTGAACTTTGTATTTGGTAATGCATTGTAGTCAATGGTTATGCTTGCATCAGTTATTTTACCTGATATCTGTCAATTAAGGAATGAGTGAATAAGGTTATTTTCCTTTTATATAAAAGTCATTTCAGTTAAAATTGGTTAACGAGGTCCCCAGTGTGCAGGATAGAATCAATAGAATTTTGCCTATTGAATTATCCACCAGTTGCAATTGATTTATCAGTTCTGCAGCATCTGTTTAATGCCCTTCTCGGTTTTTTTTTGCTTATTTTCATAAGTATTTAGTTTTCCGGTTTGGTTACTTGCTGAGATGAACTAAACATCACTTCTAGGCATCCGATTATCATAATTAGTCTTCAGGACATGTGCACCCTTTTTACCACCCCTGCCCTGGGTTAAATTGTTTGATTATCTGCGATAAGCTGCTTGTAGGGCTGTATACGAACATAGTTCGAGCCTAATAAGGGTGTATTCGAACTCGGTTCGTTAATTTCTAGGCTTATTCAAACTTGGCTAGTGTTCATTACTAGCCAATTCTATGTGTTTAAACTTGGCTCGAGTTTGTTACCAGAACACTCGGGCTCTGCCTGCTAGGGAACCAAAAATTCGATAAAATTAGAAAACAGAGAAGGTAAATACCAAAGACCCACCATCGTACTTGAATAATAGGCGGATTATTGAGACTTGCAATCGACCACATCGGTTGGAGATCGACTGACAAAGATCTGAAACTCAAAGTCACCCAATGCCAAATCTGCTCATCATTTCTCAGGCTTTATGTATGAGAGAGAGGGGGGCTTTATGTATGATAGGGGCTTTGCTGGTTGGGTGGGTTCAATGAAAAAGAAGGATTTTCTTGTCGAACTCACTTTCTTCATTTTCCTTGGCTGAAGTGAGGAATAATGATTAGGGGTTAGGGGAATAAGGACATTAGGGTTTTGGGTTTGGACTTGGGCTTGACTTGGTCTTGGCTTGGCTTGGCTTGGCTTTATATGTGGGCTTTTAGCCAATTGGAGGGAGGGAGGGAGGGGTTTTGACTTGAGCTTGGCTTTATAAGTGAGTTTTAGCTAATTGATTTTAGGTTATCAAGTTTTAAAGTTTGTTTTGCATGTATATTTTAAAATAATAATGATTTAATTGTAAAATTACTAATTTATTTTACGAACAATATGTTCGTGAACTCAATCATGGACATTTTTAAAAGTTCATGCTCGGCTCATTTAAAAACGAGCCCTAAAATGATGTTCATGTTCAGTTCATATATTATACAAACAAAAATGAACGAGCTTTATAAAGAACAAACCATGAGCTGTTTCATTTACAGCCCTAGCTGCTTGGATGGCCTCTTTGGATTTTGTTTTGCATTTATAGCGTGCACAAACACAAACACACCCATTTTTTTTCCTATATTCAAGTAATTTACTGTCCTTCATGAAGTGGCACTTATTGGACCTTGCAATGATATACTTTTCAAATGCTCCAGGTAGGGCTGTAAATGAACCGAGCTGTTCACGAATGGCTCGTGTTTCGTTCTCTATAAAACTCGTTCATCTAATATACGAACAGAACATGAACAAGTTTTTAGAGCTCGTTTAATAAACGAGCCGAACGTGAACAATCCAAAATGTTCACAAACATGTTCGCGAACAGCTCGTCTAAATAATAAATTAATTATAATTTCTTCAAATGATTAGTACCTATATAAACCATATGTTAAAATTTAAACCTAGAGGCCAGGCCCTAAAGTTAGTTAGCCCAAAACCCCAAGCCCACTTATAAACATATAGCCCAATTCCTTAAAAGCGCAAAATATAAAACCCAACATCATAGAAACCCTAACTATATAAACTAAAAGCAAACCTAAATACCCACAAATCAGAGGCAGCCTCCCTTTGGTCTGCCGTCTTCTTCTTCTTCTTCTCTCTCTCTCTCTCTCTCTCTCTCTCTCTCTCTCTCTCTCTCTCTCACACACACACACACACACACACACAAACACGCCTGATAGATTGCACATATCCTGTCTCTCTCACCCACTCCCTCCCTCTTCAGTCTTCACACACGAACATCCTGTCGTAGCTGCCATTGCCTGTCTTCGAAAGCCGTCATCTCTCCGTTGCCGGATTCTGATTCGACAGGACAGGGAAGAAAGCAGTCGATAGCTATTGAGGGCTTGGTAATGACTGGGATCAAAGCTGCAAATGCAAAGGCTCACCTCGAATACTTGGAGATGGAGCTGATTCACAAGAAGCATGCGTCATCCGTTGGAGATGGAGCTGATTGAAGGCTTGGAGATGGAGATCAAGATCTCTTTTTTCAGTATTTTTGATTCTAAATTCCTCCTTGTATCTTTTATAGTTGATTCATTGTAGTTGATTGCTTGAAGGATTTGAGGTTTTTGAGCAAATTTAGGGATTTGGTCAAAAGTTAATCACGAGCACGAGCTGAGTTTCGGAACTCGAGTTCGGCTTGTAACGTTGAACGAGTGGAGCCTGAGTTTCAGAGTCGCGAACTTGAGCCGAGTTCGAACATTGGTATTTTAGCTCTTGACGAACACAAGCCGAGCTCGAACATGCCAGAATTTAAACGAACCGAGTTCGAACACACCCATGTTTGGCTCGAACTCGGTTCGTATACAGCCCTAGCTCCAGGAACTTTAGCGTTTCCTTGTTAGAAACAGTGAATTCGTAAGTCTGTAGGTTTAGTGTTATTGCATCCTTTGTCCACTTCATGAACCGTTTTGCAATAGTTCGCTTCCTTTTCTTCTTTCATCCTTTGTGTCGTATTGTTGCTCAAATTCTTAGGCTTCTTGACCTGATAGCACTCACGAGTATCCAACAATACAATGTTTCCCCTCTATTTTTTAATCTTTCAGAACACTGCTATACATATTACGTATAGGAGAAGGAGAATATGCATTGAAGCAGTTTGTTTCTTTGACGTTTATCAACCAAACTTAAAGCTTATAATTTCCTGCTTTACGTACATAGTATTCTGATTATTGAACTGGCAAGTTGCATTTTTGGAATCACTCTGCTCATGAAGTAGCTACTCATGCTACATGGACTTGGTTAAGACTCTGATGTTGCGGTGTGTCAAAGCCTTGGGTTCTGGTCGTCATATCCAATGGACACTGGACTATGGCTTTCAACTAACGAAGTACTCAAAATGTGGAATTTTACCCTTTAAATCAAGCAATATAAGTTTCATATTGATAAGATTATTTGGAGCAATTTTTTGGATAAGCTTGGATTGTTAGATATGCTTGCTAATGGCTCCTCTCTACTGCTTATGAAATCAAAACTTCCTATTGTAGTTTCTTGTAAAACCAGGATAAGGTATGCTTGTACTTCCTATGGTCGAATGGATATTCATGTCGTTCTTACATTGAAATATTTTATAGAAAAATAGGTTACGTACATGTTGAATACTTAACAAAATATGAACTTTACTTTTGCGGAACTGCCTGTGAGAAATTTGGTTGCTTTGTTTCATTCGAGTGTTTTTATAAATTTCAATAGGTGGTGGAGGTCCAATCATGGGTGATTTATGGGCTTTAAAGGGTCTTATTGAAGAAGGTATTTTTTTTGTTGCGTGGCTCACTCTTTCTTAAATTTCTGCTTGCACTTATATTATCTTATGTCGTCGTCTGGATGATTTCTGGAAGTGAGATAATTTCAAGCTGTCCCTTTTACTCCTCTCTCCTTCGAAGGAGTATTTTAGGTCTGGAGTCACTGATGCGTCATCGTTGGTGACTACCAAGGATGCATACAGTCGACCCTCTAATGGATACTTTTCACTAAGTTAATATTCTCTAATAATCAATATTCTTGTGGAACCAACTTTGTTCTGTTGTGCATAATTAATAACTTATTTTAACTCATAATTTATACATTTTGGTAAAATCCATGTGGTGTTATTAATTATGAGAGGGAAAAGATGCCTATGCACACATGCTAAATAATATACCCTTTGGTTTTACATTTACAACTTTTCTTACTTCTTTAAAAGTTTCCAAGTTGATTAATCGCATGTCGAGCGACTTGTTGACCTCTACTCATGATTATCTCTATGTTAAAAGAAGATGTTTGTTTGAATTATGATTTTCTTGTCTACCTCTGGAAGCTACAAGATTTAAGCAAGTACAAGAATAGCTTCCGCTAGTTCACGAGGATATGTCCTCTGTAGATCAATACATCTTCTTATATAACTAGCTGCGCGTGAATGGATTTTTTTTTTTCTAAAATGGTTAAACTGTGTGAATAAACACACTAAGTAATATTTCCAATAATAGAATAATAGGTATTCAATCTCCCATCGTTCTTAATTATCAGAGGGTCAACTTTGATTTCATAATTTTGGGCCCATAATACATCAAAATTTGTTTTTTTTTTTCGCCTTTCTTTTGATCTAAATAGCTATAAGAGAGATTTCTTTAATGGTGCCTCTTGTAATTTACATGTCTCTAAGTTCATACCATTGAAGGTCTAGTAGAGAGAAAGTTGAATGATCTGAAATTAAATTGTGGTTTGGCTTTTATTGTCATGCAGTCTTCATTGAATCCTGTTCAATATCAAAGGCTGTAGTTGGAACATACTTTAGATCTTCATTGATCCCATTATTGACGATTGATGTGTATCATCAAATACCATTAGTTGCTGGAAGTCTAAGGTTAGAAGGAATGATATGAATTTTCTTGCAACTAACCCAACCTGGGTCCAAATAAAATAATACAAATGTTCCCTTGTTATAAATGGACATGCCATCTTCTTGGTAACATCATATGGAGTAAGTTTGTTTAAAACCTGTTTCCTTTCATTTAGAAGACTAGTTGATACTTGGTAATTGAGATTCATTCGTAACTATCTTCTTTGGAATAATAATAACTTTACCTTTTCCTTTCTCACATTTGCTCTATGAATATTAACTTTATAGCCGCATGCATTCCACATGTGCGTGGCAGTGTAGCCCCTCTGTGGGCATTATTAGCTTTATGTTTTCTAACTTCAATATTCTACTTTTTAGCTATTTAGTACTCGATTGTTAACACATAATGGCTGTTGTTTGTTATAATATATCGTCATGAATGTTTATGTTTTGTCTTTCTTGTGGAAGGAAGAAAATGAAACTCCTGGATGGGCCCAACTGAAGCTTCCGGGTCAAGCTCCTTCATCCCGTTGTGGCCATACTGTAACTTCGGGCGGGCATTATGTAACTATCTTTTGAAACCCTTTATCATCTTTGTGATGCTTATGTCTACTTTGATATATTACTAATATAAGCTTGATTGTTGAAATCTTCCTGCAAGTTTTAGCCACATGAAGATCTCTGTTGGCATGTGGCATTTCACTTATAGGCGGCCACGGGCTCATGATGAGTACCTTATCCTCTATAGTGGTGAAGACAAAAATTATTTTCTGTGGTTTGGGGGTTTGTTTTGGGTGGGTGGCGGGGGGGGGGGGGGGGGTGGATGATGAAAAACATTTAATTTTTAACATGGTATAACTATTACAATAAATTCAAGGTGGCATCAATCAGAAATGTCTCAGCACCCTATCAGCAAATATTTTTATTTAGTCTGCATGAACAGTCGAAAGTCCAGGCTTTAAATTTCTTAAGCACATATAAGAACACATCTTTTAAAATTGTCAATATTGAATATGTGGTAAGATTTTAGGGATATCCTTTTTGGCGTAAATGAACGATGAGTGTGATAGAAATTGATCATCCATCTTGTTTTGAAGTGTGGTTTAGCAATTTCATGGCCGAAAGTGCTCGGCTGTATTGGCTTCAACCAATTTTCATAGCCAAAAGGGCTTGCTTTTTATCGGCTTTCACGGTCAAATGTGCTCGCTCTGTATAGGCTTCAAAAGCTATATGATTGAGCATCAGTATAACCTACAAAGAAGTGTGATAAGTTTTTATATTCTAGTTTAAAACAGCCACTGACATAGACCAGATATAGATGATAGTTTTTGAGAATATGGGATTTGAGATGCAACTCAAGCTCATAATGTTGCAGTTGCATTCGCAAGTGCATTTCTCTTGCTTTGTGATGTCCTGACAATAACATGTTGGGTAAAGCTTCCACACATTATCAAATTTAAATGATTTAGACATTTCTCTTGGATCCAAGGCAACGTAAAATAATAATAAACTCTGTCATGTGCTTGCTAAACGTGCTATTTAACTCGTTCAATCTGAAAATCAATTTCAGCATTGAAAAATCTTTTACTAGTTAAAGGTATTCATGTACAATGTCTTCTCGTTAATTACCATGCTTTTATCGCGTGTTCCATTTTAACGAGCATTCAAATCTAGGACATCTATGTCATGCCTCTCACCAATTAGGCCTACATTATTTACAAAAGCATCCCGATCAATGTCTCTGAACTTGTGTACAAGTGATTTTGTTGTTGAAACAAAGTTCGTAGGTTGTAAAATGTCTTGAGACTTCCGTTGCGAAGCTTGCCAAAGCATCTCACCAGTCTCCATAGAGCTGGTGAGGTGTTGACCTCTATCGGATTTGACTTTATCCAAACATTGGATACTATTCACATGCTTTGTCAAGCTTTGCAATGGAAGTCTCAAGAAATCATAAATGCTGTGAACGTTGTCTCTACCCAAATCACTTAAGTTGAGATGCTGATGGGACGTCACACATTGTGTGAGAGGCATGACATTGAGGTCCCATATACAAGTGCTTCTTGTTCTATAGGAAGACATGGTAATGCTTGTAATCAACCAAAAGGTGTTGCAGTTAAATAACAGTACGAGGTAAATGTTTTCATTGGTTAAGTAGGAGTTGAATAACATGTTTAACGAGCATATAGTGAACATTTTAACTCTTACCGCTGCTTAGTTTTTAGTGAATTTTCTCGATCATTTGAAATTGATACTATCCTTGAGATTCATAAAGCAAGAAAAAATGCCTTGGTAATGCAGCCGCAATAGTATGAGTTTGATGCATTTCAGAAGCCGGATTTGCAAAAAATTTCTCTTCCAATTTCTAGTGCCATTATAGAGCGAGCACTTACGCCATGGGAATGGTTGAAACGAGCTTTAGAAGGTGGATGATGAGTTTCTCTTGAACTCAGTCATCATATGTGTTGAAAAGAATAATGCTCAAAATGCTTGCTATGGATTCTATGATTGATGATTTTTGTGATGCGAATGAACTTCAAGCATCACTATGATGGATGCGGTATTCATATTCCAAGCTATGTTACATGAACTCTTCAAAATGCGTGAAGTACCCGTGTCGGGCACTCGACACTTGGACATAGGAATGGGATATGTGTCCGACACGTCCCGTAGGATATGCCACTAAAAACACTATATTATAGTGTTTCTTTTAGTTCGTAATTGCTGTAAGATGATCTCAGTTTATATTAAAACAATATGTGTAAACTTAAAACACCATGTAGACTAAGGAATAAGTAAAATACAAGAATAGATAGGAATATTTTGCCAAGTCTCCGTGTCTTGGGTTTCGAGAAACAGACGAATCCTACTCGTGGACATGTATCCGACTCGGATGCTCGTTCCGACATGTAGCATAGATTCCAAGGAAGTTCACCTTTTGAAATTGTGGCTAGAGAAATAAGTTTCGAAGCTTTGGTATTGAAAAACTTTTGATGGTTTGTGAGCTTGATTTGATATTTACTTTCTTGTGTCATAAAATATATTGGCCCAAGCAAAGGGCTAAGAATTGAAGATTCTGATATTTCATTGACTTGGGAAACTCTTAATTTTCCGTAATGCTCGTCTTTGCTCGATATTGTAAGAATGTGGAATTTTTAAGATTTTTTTGTGCTTCTTGATGGAAGACTTAAGCGGAAATCATGCTGATCCGACCTTAGGAGGGTGGACACCAACTGTGTCGACTGTCACTGAACTTAATAGTTGTTTATGGTCAACTTCTGAATCACGCTTTGAGTAGTCGACAAAAATGAGTATACAAGACCCAGAAGTCAAGATATGCCTAACTTCAGTTGCGACTCCACTGCTTCCTGATGGAAGACTGAAGCAGCAACAAAGCTGATCCGACCTGAAGACATAGGAGGATAGTCATTTATATGTCAACTCCTGAATCACCTTATGAGCGGTTGACAACAAGGAGTGTACAAGACCCAGAAGTCAGATCGCCGAACTTCAGTTGCAACTCCACTGCACCTAAGGGAGAATCCTCGTTTCCAGTACCGAGGCCTCTATCTTCCAACAAGATTCAGCAAAAACATATTGTTCTAATGGCCCACCTGCTATTCTTGGGTTTCAACTAACTGTCGGCGGTTCATTTGAAATATTGCAAACCGGGGCATAAGAATTCAATCTTTTATAGACGGGGTTTTCAGAATTAGTCACGCGCGGAGGGGGGAGGTGGTTGGACTACTACAAGCAAGTAGCACCACTGTCTGCCTAACCCAAGATAAAATGCTGCTACACTCCCAGGATCAACCACAGCAGTTGCTGAAGAGCTACTCTGCCCTCCCTCTAAGAGACTTATGACCCGACCTCCGCAAATATGTGTAATTTTATGTACCAAAGCAAACACTGCATTGCGGGCTCTCTCCAGTGCCGCAAATTGAGTATGCTTGTGACGCACCTTAGGATCAAAGGCTCCTCATTGTCTTCCTTAATAAATATCATTTTTGCTGTACGCTGCGTTACCCAGCTAGCTTCTAGTTGTTCCTTGGAAGAGCTTCCTGATGCTTTTTCTACATAGCAGTGAACAGAAGTGTATCCCTAGGATTAGGATCCCAACTTTGTCCAGACGGGCTCAACCTGTTCATCCTCCTATACTTAGACGTCTTATAATGCGCAGGTGCCTTTGATTGGGGGGAAGATATCCAAAGAAACACACAAAGTCTCTAGTGAAGCTTAGTTAAATATGAAGAGGCTTGCGACTGTTTAAATAGAAAAGTTAAAAAACCCTAATCTAAGCTAAATTCATATGACAATTATATATTATTAGATAATAATATTTTCTTTTTATATTTCTGAGTTCAATGATATTTTCAAATTCTTTTTATTAGATTTCTCTATTTCATTCCATATTTAGCATATATGATTTGAATTTAAGTACCCTAACAATAAAACTTCTGCAATAGTCTAAATACTTATATCCTGAATAAGATAAACTTCAATAATATAAACCAACTTACCCCTAAAAACACACATAAAATCTAAAGTACAATTCATTTGAGAATCTTTAGCTTCTGCCTATTCCAACTGCATCTATCTGCTTGGCCATGTAGATTGTAAGGTGCTACTCGTCGCGAATCCCAGCATACAGGCCTGGGGCCAAGTCAGGTGGGAGTTGGGGGGGGGGGGGGGGTTGGGGCGTCGGACTCATTCCGCCCCCATAAAAAGAAAACTTTATGTTAGAGTTTCCCTTCAACAGGCTCAAATCATTCTGAGATGCCCTCAGAGGCATCCTCTCCTTCTTTGTTGGGTACTGTAGCTAAACAACCTAATGCACCATAAGTTCCTTTTTTAGCCTATCTTTGTTAATACATTTTTGATAGATAGTTGATGAAGTTTGGTGATTAAGAAACTACAAATATGGTTAGTCAAATTAGTCTTCCGTTCCATTTTTCATTTTCTGGTTTTGTACACTTTCCTGGCCATGTCAATTTGGTAGTTGCAGTTGTCTTAGTGATGCAGGAAAAGTTTGACAGCCTATAAAAATCTACCTATGAAGATTTTATGCTTTAGGGAATGAACTTTGCAAATAAGATGAGCTTTCTAATCGTGGTTTGATGCGTGATGCGCCTAACCTTTAGGGATAACATCTACTCGGATTCTTAATAGAATCTTATATTTTTACTCATTTGTTCGTTGGATCATTTTTTTCTGTCAATTGGAATCAACACTAGATATCTCACTTTAACATTCTCGAATCCTATTTGTGGAAACCTAACAAGTTCAGAATCCCTGTTTATTCTGACTGCTTTTTTAACACAGATACCAAGATTATTTTGTTGCTGTCTAGAGCTTCCGACGCCCTAAATCTTGAAGTCAAGAAACTTGTCTCCATAAAACCAAGCTAATATTTCATTCCTGTCAATTCACAATGCCTAAACCCCTAACTCACATAAAAGGCAAAAAAAAAAAAGGAAGTCTACCGCTTGTCTCCTTGATGTGGCGTGTACAAGCTTGTTCATGAGCTAATCAAACCGAGCTCAAGGCTGCATGGAATTTGTTCAAATTTTGTGTAAAGTTCTATTGGTTTCTTGTCTTTTTACCTGCATGTGTTTCATAAAACATTATGAACAATGTGCAACAATAGCTTAGTGGAGAGGGAATTGCCCAAACCCCCATGCTTCATGAATTTCTTCTCATATAATTACATAAGTTACACGTCTTGGTTGGGCAGGTCAATGCTCATGAAGTTGCTTTCCTATATGCTACGATGAAATTCTTAACTGTTATATTTTTGGGTGCAGATAATATCTAACTTTATTCTCTTTAGATGATATAATATTACTTGTTATAGTTTGGTCTGTATTAGTTACTAGTTGCTATAATTTTTTTTTTATCAAATTTACTCAGTAGATATATATGTTGAGTTTCTCTTGTAACTTTACTACCTGTATTTGTGCGTTAAGCAGTTTAGTATGATTTCCCCATCTAAGTGTGAATTGTGATGTTCATATTTCTTATTTCTAACATGTGGTGCCTGAGTTGCAAAATTCTCTTTATTTTTTCAGCTATTATTATTTGGAGGGCATGGAACTGGTGGCTGGTTGAGTCGTTATGACATTTATTACAATGACACTGTTGTTTTAGACAGGGGTAAGTGCTTGGTAGAGCATTTATTAGCTTCAGCTTAAGTGCCATGATTTCTGTTCACGATTTTCAGTAGTACAGCTGTCTTTTGTTTCTTCTCGGGCTATCTGCTGACATGTCAGTTTTATCTTCTCTGAAGCTTGTTATAGTCACACAGGTTGAACAACTCTTCTGAATAGATGGATGGGGTGGGGTAGTTGTTATGTTTCAAGCCTAAGCCTGGCCGGAAGGAGAAAGGTGCACAATTATAATTGCGTAAGAAACTCAGGAGAAGATGATACAGGTCCCTAGTTCTTTTGACAGAGACAAGCTCTTGTGATGGGAGAACAGATGTTACGGATGGTGTCAGTGTGTTTTTTGCTTGGGCTCAGCGATACGAATATTGTGTTTAGCCAGAAGCAAGCCTCACAGTCTTTTTCTTTGGGTGGTCGGTTGGGGGGTGGTGGTTGGGGCGACCCAGTATCCGGAAGTGTAAAAGGCTGTTGGAGAGCATGTCTTTCATACTTCCAGTGATGGATGGAATTGAGTTTAGTTTTGGCCTTAGGAACTTTCTCTTTAGAATGACGTCGCGTAAGAGACATTGTTGAGATGCTTGTGTATTATCCATTCAGTGGCTACTTTTTTGTTACTCCGTGATAGGGTGTAATTACACCATTTGCTTGCTTAAGCTTTACCTAATGGCGGGATTGGCGGCCCGAGTGCACATGGCCTTCCCATTTGTGGGGTTTAGGGAGGGTAATTTAAGCTTTCATTACCATCATGTTCCTTTTTTTTCCCTGTTCTTAGAGCTGTCTCCTTAGACTTTTTCCTGTGAAGTCTGTTTCACCTTGTCTTATATTTTTGGTTGAGTGGCTTTACTTTCTGATGCGATTGAGAAGACAGAAGCGGAAAAAGCATAAGTAATGCATGGCAGTGCTGACCATCTTTCTAAATACCCTGAAATTTAGCTGTTGAGAAAAATGTTTTATTGTTACAAAATTGTAGCCTATTCCTTAGTTGTTTTAAATGTATTACCTTTGCTTTTGTCTTACAAATGTTGGGTATGAAAGTCCCTGTGTTGCTTTACTGGATTTAGTGTCCGTGCAATGGAAACGCCTCCCTACTAGCAATGAACCTCCTCCTGCTCGAGCATACCATTCTATGACGTTTATTGGTTCGCGTTATCTTCTCTTTGGTGGCTTTGACGGAAAATCAACATATGGTGATCTATGGTGGTTAGTTCCAGAAGGTATATTATCCTTTTTCATGAAGTATGCATTTTGATGTGTTTTAGTAGGGTTTTTCCTTATTTCAGCGTAATGCTTCATCTACGACTCTCAAGTCAATGACGACTCCACGTGTGTCTGAGCTCAGAACTCGGAATTTAGGATGACTACTTTATCAATCCATTTGGTACTAAAGCAGTACTGGTTTCAGTATCTGACACATCTTTTCTGCGGGGGACTTGTGCTTATTGTGTGGTGATATCACGCTTTTGGATAATAAGATAAGATTTTCTTACCTGGATTGTCCCTGCAGTTTAAATGATACGAATTGAGTAGAAGGGTCTCTCTGACACTAGATCAGGCGGTCGTAGAAAGCGCTACAATCATGCTCAATTCTTTGTACCACCTCTGTTAAATGATGCATCAACGTCACCAAAGGTAATAGAAAAAGTGCCGTTTTCCCATCTACAAATCAAGTGAACACAAGTACTACGTACACGCGACTACACTTTTGAGACCAAGACTTAGCCAGTGGATATGGTGACCAAATCAGAGTTGGTATCCGAGTTAGATTGACTAGTTGGAACCTTTGCCAGAGTACTGCACCTTTGAACCTGACCCAAGTTATATACGTTAGCCCAGATCGAATCCCATTATGGCAGGTCTTAATATTTACTTGCAAAAAATGCCATTGAGAATTGAGATCCTAAGACAGTTCTAGTTTAGAGTCTGCTATGTAACCATCTTGCTTGTTGAATCTGGGCTTTGTTTTATATTTATACCTGTCGCTTTTCTAGCATTGTATCAACATGATACCTTTAAGAGTCATGTGGGCAAGGCCAATGCACGAGGCTCTCGCTACAGCAGGGTCTGGGAAGGGTTAGAATTCAGATGCACGACTACTACTGCATGCCAATTTGATGGAAAAATTTAAGGTATCAACACGGTACCTTTAAGAGTCATGTGGGCAAGGCCAATGCACGAGGCTCTCGCTTCAGCAGGGTCTGGGAAGGGTTAGATTCAGATGCACGACTACTACTGCATGCCAATTTGATGGAAAAATTTAAGGTACAAAAGAATGCTGAATGTAAATGGTACCAAATCCATCAAATTGATTAAATGTCATGAGGGAGGAACATGTTTGTGGTAAAATTATCTGAGCGCTGTATATATATGCAAAGTGTCCCAATTGAGTTGCATTTATCTTGTGAAACCTAATATTTTTTGCTTGCACCTTAGAGGATCCTATTGCAAAGAGAATGACAGCATCTCCTCCGAAAGGGATTTCTGAGACTAATAATGTACTCATGAGAAATGACAGCTTCCATTCCGCATCCAAGGTAATCTTGTTGAGGAGGGTTCTATGACACCAACCGTCTCTTTTCTTCTATGATTCTACACAGTTCTGAACTTTGTTTCTCAGAAAATCTTGTTGCCTTCTTCTTTATCTTGCTGCTTTTCATTACTGCAATAGTAACATGGATCAAAATTAGGAAATTTGCTCCCATCAGAACCTAACAGATAATCTTGATATCTTAATCTACCTCTATGTGATGAATTACACAATCAATCTTGAATATCAAATTCAAGTTACACCTCATAGATCCATAGCCATATTTTCTTTGGGCACGTCATTAAGATCCGCGTGTCTTGAACATCCATGGGACTCCAACTTTAGTTGAGGTTTTAAGATTTAAGTGGAATTATTCGTATTGCCACTTTGAAGTTTGTTAAACCACAAACTCCACTCGTTCCACCAAGTAGCATTGCCTTACAAAGTTATGACTTTTAGTAGGTAGATTATAGATATAGAAACAAAGCAATTTACTCCCAACTTTTTGGTCCTGTTGCTTTTGGCTCCATCAGTTAATCTTTTTGCACTAATATTGACATAACAACTCGGTTTAGCTGCAATCTGATTGATCATGCTGAAATGCGGGATTGACATGCATAACATTTTTACATTTAAAGGTGTCTATATTACATATCTACAGTCGTACCTGTCTGTAGATTACGTACCTAGTACGAGTCTACCCGTCAATTTTTGTTGTTTCCCTCTCTCTTCAACCATACTTTCTCTATGTATGACACAAATAACGTAGAGATAGCAAAATGCTAGTCACTCTGGTACTTAGATATAGGTCATCCATACCGGTAAAGACTGTTTTCTCATGCTAATAAAGCTGATAGAATTAGATGGATCATTGCCAAGTGTGTTACTGGTTCTCACTTGGCAATGATGTTGGGTATACAGTGCAACGGTGTCTGGATATGGTGTTGGAAAAAAAAGAAAAGAGGGCCCATTGTCCCAGGTAATGCTGGTTGACTGCCATATTGTGTCTGGCAATGGGGTGAAAAGAAGTGACTGAATAGTAATACTTCAGGGAACTATCTCAGCCCTTTAGATAGTGCCTGTATTACTTGTCTTTAGTTATCCGTAAATAGTAATATGAGCAGGTGGTTTACGATTTTGGTTCACAGGAAAACCAAACGGAAGTGCCACCAGTCTCAGGATTAACAAAAAGATTAGGGATTTCCCTATCACTTTCTAATCCTGAACTTCAAGTCATGGATGAATCAGAAGACACAGAATTTCTGGAACTAGCACTTGGGGTGATCGGAGAAAGAGCTTCCAGTTATGGAAAGGATCTGAATATTGAGGTAAATCATCAGCCTTTCATGTGTGTGTATCGAACGCATGTGCGTCTGGTATTTCTTTTGGCCAGGCGGTATGTTCTAGCTGACAAGACTGTCTATTGCTCATTAAAGGCAGCCCAGGCACTTCGTGAACATTGGAGAAAGTCTAACCCGAGGTCGATACCTCTGAAGGAGCTCAACCCGTTACTCCGTGACTACCAACGCCTGATTGCTCGTCATCACATGTAAGAATTGTTGTTTATTAGGTGTTACGGTATCTTGGTCGTTTGGATTTAAATAATATGCAGCAAGGCTTGGTTATTAAAATCCCATAGTTATGTGAAATTTCAGCTAGTTTTGTACTCTGTCCAAATTACTTGTTCTTATCAACCTCAACTAAATGAAGGAAACTTTGTGATGGGAAAACTTTTAGGGGCTGGATTTTTGTTATTACCAACTCGTTCGGGGTACTTGTGTGTGCAGGTAAAGAGTAAAACGACAGATTAGGATAATTTTGTTATACTGGGGTTTGAGAAGAAGAAGAGAGCGGTAATGTGATAACAGACATCAGGGAAAGTGTTATGGGCACTTGGTCATTTGAGATATTTGCAATAATATAGTTAGTTCTTATGATTATCCCCATGGCTTTACTTGTCAAGTGAAACATCTGTATTCGGTTCTTTATTTGTACTTTGGTCGATCTGAATTTCCCCCTTGGATTTTTAATACTTGCCATATAACCATATTTGTGATTGTAACTTGTAATTTTGGCAGAACAAAGATTAGATCAAATATGCAGTCCACTGAATCTGGTTTTCCTGGGAAAGAAGCTTATAGATTCTATCATTTTAGAAATGCTTCTCAGGTATGAATGGCATGGGGCTCCATCGGAACATGCGACTTTCTGCTTTGATCTGTTTCCATGTTATGTTGTTATGTTACTAGCTCATTATGCCTCACATATTATATCCACGTCTTACTTGCACGAAGGGGGAGGGGATAGGACGTGGGAGCGTAGCCACCTAGAAGAATTTAAGGTTGGAAGCGGCTTGAAAAAATGGATGTATACATCTCAAACACTATCTTTCTAGAAACTTGCTTTTGTCTCGAGAACACCACAAGTGGTGGTTACTTGTTTATGTAGAGGTCATCAGATCAAGTTACTACCGGCTTGCGGAGTACTAAATGCCAAAAATTTTGGGGGTTGCTGTTCACTTCTCAAGACATTTGAGATTCACATGCGGCCAAATTTGAGAGAGATAGAGAGGAGAAAAACTGAGCATTGATTTTCCGGCTCTTCTCTTGACGAGGGTTGTCAGTGAGGGGCAGGAAGGTTTTAAGGACTAGGAGCAAGGGATTCAGTTGAGAATGGGCTTGGTTTCCAGATAGTCTCTCACTTGTTTGGTTCCACGTGTCTCTGTCCAGAAGATGAGATCTAGTTTCCATGTTAGCTTAGAATACGCTATCCCGTGGAGCTCCTAATTTGGGATCGCCAAAGCGCGGTTCTGAGAGGGAGAGAGACGTTACCATATAGGGAGTTACCAAACAAAAAAGAAAAAAGAAACAAAAAAAGAAGGAAAAAAAAAACAAAGAACAAATAATAATTTTTCACCTGATGATATATTGTAAGAACTTTCTCTTAACAACAGTGAACTTGAAAGACAAATAGTTGTATATATAAGTAACCATTTCCTGTAAATGCTAAAGCTGATAAATATCATGCTTAACACTCCTCTCTTGTGCCTCACATGTTAGAGGCAAACCAAAGGTTCCTGGCACAAACAACAAAATATAGTGCTCCCACCAAAGGCACAAACATGAAGGGTACCAAGCGCAAGCTTGGAGAAACCGAGGACCTTGTTGAATTATAGATCCGATATTTTTTTTTTTTGTTGGTACAAATAGAGATCTGATATCATCTTATGTAACCATCTCTAAAAGCTTGAGTTGTAACAAGCTTTTAGATATTTGTTAAGCATGATATATGTATCATGCTTGACAAAGATACAGTTAAACTCTTGGCCAAAAATATTGGATCATACTGTCGTAATGAGATTGAAATCACCAAGAGAAAGTGCTGTTGCTCAAATGTCATGTCTAGTGTATTGTTATCATTCAGCCTTGCACATATAGCTATGCTTCTTTGATTCTTTTTCCTCGGGCATTATGCTACACACGAAGAGGATTAGCAATCCACTTATTCTATATCCAGTGATATTTTTGGCAGTGAATTATCTACCTCCCTCTCTAAGGGGAAGGGTGGAATATCGGGCACACTCCGTAATGTCAGGCAATTTACTTCGCAAGTCTGTCTGCAAGGGTTATAGGCTTTTCTTTACACATCCTCATATAGACTTTTATGCAGTAGCCAGAATATCATGATTGGGTAAAGATATTGCATTTTCAGAGATCGAGCATATTCATAGGCTGTATGCTTCAGTTTACTTCTTTTTGCTTTGTAGGATCTGCCTACGACTGTTATTTACATTCCTCCTCCTCTGCTGGTTTCTTTTGTTGATTTCTTTCCTTCTTGACGATTTCAGCTGCGTATGGATGATATCCCCAGTCTCTTGGCAGATTACAGACAGCTTTTGTCTCTCTAGGGACCTCCTTGTCAGAAATTAGAACATCAACTTGTAAATTGTGCTGTGAGATCCTCTTAGAAGTATTATTAGCTTTTCTCTCTCAATGATTTGCTCAAACTTTATGTTCTTGCAATTGCTTCAGAATTAGAATCAGTACACTTGTTTACCATGCACATGTATCTACTAAGAAATGATTGTTTTGCACAAGTGCTCTATAATGCCTGTCTGATTGTTTTGCATATTTTTGTTGTTTATACACGTGCAGATTATAAACTTGTTCAGTACTGTATTTTGGTGAATATATATTTTCATGGATTGTGCACTTTATCTTTTGTCTTCATTGTCGCTTTGGTTCCTTAAATTTGATCATATCATGATGTCTGGGCCTTTCTTTTTGCTTCAGATTGTATTACACAGCTTTGCATCAGGCAGCCATGCCTTTAATCTTAGGGCTTTCTTATACCTTTTAGTGCTACTTATAAGACCTGGTATTTTCTCTTGTTAACTGCCTCATTATTCGTATTGAAGAAGACCAGGGGGTTTATTTTTGAGACGCACCACCTAGGAACACTTAAAGACGGCCGACTGTGGAGGAGGCAACTTGGACTGATAATTACTTCGTAGAGAACTGTTTATGCAGCCGAGATGATTGAATATATGGCTGTTCTCAGCGCTTATTGTAGCATTTGAAATAGATCAAGCCGGCAACATGTTTCAAAAGCCCTGTTGATTTAAACACTGCATGTACCTAAATCACAAGAGAACGGCTTGTTTGCTTGTTGTCCTGTGACTGCTATATGTGCAAGCTTGTTTGTTGCACTGACGTGCATGTGAGATCAACAATAGAAGTCGTGAGTACTTCTGGGAAACATGCAGCAGCGGTGGCTTGCATCTGAGTGCTGATGTCATTTATTCCTTTTTTGGTTAAAGCAGAAATATACACCATGATTCAAAAGAAAAGTATACTTACAGTCGCGGTAAAGAAACATAAGCAGACCTACTGGGTGACACAACATCCAGCCTAAACAGACCAAAACATATTACAAACTTTCCAAGAACAAACCAAAGCATAAACTAAGTGGCCGTTTGACAGGGTTTTTTTTTGCTCTTTTTTTTTTTCAGTTTTGAAAATTGGAAAAAATAGGAGTGTTTGATACCTCTTTTTTTTCAATTTAAAAAGTGGCTTTTTAAATTGTAGAGTAAAAAAAAAAGAGGAAAAAGCTCTTTTCGTTTTTACTTTAATTTTTTTTTTAGACCTCCATCACAACTCACCCACCGCCGGTAGCCACCACCCACTGTCGCCCGGTAGCCACCGACAGCCACCTCTGGCCTCCGGCAGCCACCACCGGACGGCGGTGGTCGGTGGCCACCACCGCCGCCCGACAGCCACCTCCGGCCGCCGGCAACCACCACCGGGCGGCAGCCACCTCTGGCCACCACCGCCGGCAGTTACCTCCGGCAGCCACCGCCGCCCGACAGCCACCTCCGGCCGCAGGCAACCACCACCGGGCGGCTAGTGGCCTCTGGCCACCACCGCCGGCAGCCACCGTCGCCCGCAGACAACCACCACCTCCGGCACCACCACCTCCGGCCGCCGGCAGCCACCTCCGGCCAGCTGTCGGTGACAACCACCGCCGGCCACCACCACCGTCGACCACCGCTACGCCCTACCATCGCCACCGCAAACCACCTCAAAAAAAAAAGGGTTACCAAACACCAAAAAAAAAAAAACTAAAAAAAAAAGGATTATCAAACACCCACTTGTTTTTGTAAAAAAAAATAAATTAAGCTGCTCTTTAAAAATTGCTCTTTAAAAACTGAAGACAAAAAAAAAAGCTCTGTCAAACAGAGCCTAAATATAAACCAAAGCTCCAGGTAAACATCCAAAATAGATCTAAAATAGCTGTAAGAGTCAAAAACACCACATAGGAAGCACGATCGTGCATCAACTCATATCAAGATAAAGTAACAGCATCCTGAACAAGTACTATCCATATTTGACGCACAACATCGGTTGATTGAGAAGCAAAAATAGCTAATGCAGACGGTAAAGTCAAAATATTTTCCCTTCTTCAAGCATTATGTTTAGAATGGAACTTGTTGTAACTATTAAGAACATCAGACTAAAAGTATTGGAATTATGAACATCACTCTGAAATTGTAGTGTCATCTGTGCTAGAAAATCAGAGTGAGGTAATAGAAATATAAGATGAAAGTAACCAAGCGTAGAGAGCCAATTAACTGTTGAAGGTAATGCTGATGAGAAAGCACTGGAGATTGACAGCAATAACAACATCAATGCAAGCACCAAAAGGTCTCCATTCGGCAGTAAATAAAGCTAAGCCAACCCGGAATCTCGACAAAGTTTTCTCAGATAGAACTATAGATACCGCACAAAAAACCTGTCGGTAGGTAGGTATGGAGCACTGGCAGACACCCGAGAAAAAGGTGGGATAAAGCGGAGGGGAAAAAAAAAAGTGTAAAGTGAGCGTGAAATGTATGATCCTCCGAACGGTCAGGTTTCAAAACTTTCTTGATTTTTGCCTTAAATAGAGAGGTCGATCGAATTTGAGAGAAAAGGTTGCACACTCTTGACTCTGAGTTGTGCCAGAGAGAAGGACGAAAACCAGCTCGGAAGTGAAGTACTAATAGCGAAGACCGGCCCACCCTTCAAGCAGATGTTAATGGTTTTCAGAACCGGAGCAACATGGTGGGCACACATCAGTAACTTGACATCCTCTTTTAAGAAGCTCTGACCACAAAGGCAGTCTTTGATGCAGTAGTTGCCAGAGGAAAATTTTAATTTTCTCGGATGTCATGTATTCTTATCCAGTTCATTTGCATGTGGGAATGGCTATACCCACCCAATTAGGAATATTCACCTTAAAAAATTTGGCGTCGATCTCTGTTTATGTTTCCATGTGTGTGTTCGTTGTGTATATTTATACATCGACTTTTGATTTCCTTAATGTTCACAATAGTGTCACTTGCTGTCCATCTTGATCACATATTTGGGCTATCAGATGTGTTAAGTTAGTTATCCATCAAATTAGTCTCAGTAGCTTATTTTCTTTAATTTGATCTAAATCTGGAAGTTTTTGATGTATGGTTTGTACTTGAAAGCTATATTGACGTGGAGCTAGAATTGTATCAAGGTATAAGTGCTGTCATTATATAAAATGACAGCACTGTGTTGCTGCGTTAAAAATAAGTTTGAGCTAGGTGTATGATCGTATTCGATGGAATATCTTGGAATGGACCTTGACACGCTTTTGGTTTATCTCCATGTTGGATTAATTTGGTCATGCGATGTGTTGCAATGGTTTCTTATTCACTTTTACTGAATGGAAGCCTGAGACTGCTTTTGATTCCTTATCCTAGTCCCAGACTAGGAAATCCATTACACCATGTCTTTTTATTTTGAGTTAACTACTCGGTTGACAACTGTACAATTATGTAACTTTAACTTTGGTTATTAGACATCAATTTGTGTCAAAGTAACCATTAAACTTTGAAATTCGTTTTAATCTGGTTATTTCATCAAATTAAGCTTGACGACGCCCATTTACCTAGGGGTATTTATGTCTTTTTACCCTTTTTTCCCTCTTCACTTTCCCACTCTGTCTCACATGCACTGGCACACACAAACTCCCCCAACCCCCACACATAGTTACGTACAGGCACACACTGTCTCACACACACTCGCGCGCGCGTGCAGACATAACCCCTCTCCCCCCCCCCCCACACACACATACATAGACATGCACAGACACATCCCCACCCCCTACCCGCATACACACAACACACACAGCGCCCTGCGTGTGTGTTGGGCGTGTTGGGGGGGGGGCCGTGTCACGATTGAGGGGGGTGGGTGTATGGGGGTGGGGTGTGGGTGTGTGTTAGAGAGAGAGAGAGAAAGAGAGAGAAAATGTGTGTGATACTCTGTGTGCGTGTGTGCGCGTGCGCACGTGTATGTGTTAGTAACTGTGTGTGCATATGTGCCCGCGTGTGACAGTGAGTGGGTGGGTGGGTGTGTGTGTAGAGGAAGAAGGAAGGAAGGAAGAAGAAGGTGAAACAGTGAATGACGGTTTTACCCCTACATAAACGGACTTAGATTGACTGAAGCTAACGGAGTGGCAGGCTGAAGCTAACGGAGTGGCAGGATTGAAACGAAAGTTTAATGGTAATTGTTTTATTAAGTTTAATGGTAATTCTTATAAGCGACTGGAGACTAAACTTGGATGCTCTTAGCATTTAAGTTGTCACTTATTAATACATTAAAATCACTTTGGTGGATTCTTATGCTTGGATTGTCTTGGTATAGTTTAGTACGATAAGATAAGTTGTGGTTAGATGAGTGGTCTTATTAGTGTATAAGATTATGTGATCTACGTTGGACAAAGGAACATATTTAAGAGATTGTGTTTCATGATTTCCATTCCTCTCATTGTTTTTGAATGATTGTGTCGTTAATTGATAATTGCTTTGTATTTTCACACTTATATTCGTTTTTGCTCTTCAAAGAATTATAGTATGTTCATGTGATGTCTATTGTGCTCTTAACTAGCGAATAATTTATTAGCCCATTAGTTACGATTTTTTAGCCGTAAGAATACAATAGATTGGCTGTTATGACAATAATGGATTTGGCTTTTGGACTATGCGTATTTGTAAGTAATGTCCTAGCCATCCGTTTGATGTCTTGAATTGTGTGTATAGTAACAACCATCACGAGTAATTGACAATATTCGCGAATTTATTGCAATAAATTCATGAAATGCATAAATCATGTATTTATCGAGATTAATTGAAATATTTTGTCATATTTCATGATCTAAAGTTCTTCCCTTTTACTTGAAAAAAGCTCATACTAGAAATGCTGAGGACGAGATTCAAACTAGGTTGCTCGGGATGTTGCAATTCTGTACGTATTCCGCTATGCTACCGTGCTACTCTTCTTAGTTATCATGCATATATATATATATATATATATATATATATATATATATATATATATATATATATATAGGGATCGTGATCCATTGCTAGCGCTAGCAGTGTTGCTAGCGCTGTTTGGCCGTCCGCTACATAATGTAGCGGACGATAATTGGCCGTTCGCTACATTATATAGCGGACGGTGCTAGCGCTGCTAGCGCTAGCAATGGATCACGGTCCTATATATATATGGGGAGTCGATCCTTATCTACCGCATCATCTATCTGGCCGGCCGTCTACATGTAGTCGTGGATGATCCAGATTTCACTTTTTTTTGGCAAAAAAGTGCTAACTGCTACTAAGAGAGCTTTAGCACTATGGCCCAAAATGCTCCTCGCAAGCCCCTAAACAGTACAAAATGCACTGACCGCTACTCTTACTAGCAGTTAACCGCTACTAAGTGTAGCTATCAGAGTGCGGGACCCATACGCTAACTGCTACACTTAGTAGCGGGTAGAAAGGAGAACAAATAATAACCACTCTTTTATCTCTTTTTAGTTTTCATTCTCTCTCTCTCTCTCTCTCTCTCTCTCTCTACCTGGTAACCCTTTCTTCATCCTCCATAAACCCTAAACTCCCAATTGAAATCTCCACCACTACAATCCTCCATGAACCCTAAGCAAAAACTCCATTAAATTCTTCTACCATCACAAACTTTAAATCTCTAGCAAGAATCCAAGTTCAATTAGATTTACTAAGTTTTTACTTGAATTATCTTGAAGTTAGTTCATCCAAAGTTGGAGCAATTATCTTGAAGTCAAAGTTGGAGTAATTATCTTGAAAGTGTAACATCCCAGAAATCTGGATTTGTAACACGTCGAACCACGATAATGCTTAGCCGGTTAATTTATTTTAAGTGACGACTTTTATACGCAAGATTTAGCGTCGATTTTTATGAATGAAATTTTATCGGTAACCTTTAGCAACAAAATTTTTAGGAACAATAAGTTAGACTTTAATAATAGCAATTATGAGTGATATTCATTGAGGTAGTTAGTGACAATTAGCGTCAACGATATTTCTAAAAGTTTTTAGCGACGAATTTTCTTTTAGTCAGTATTATTTTATGTATCAACTCTTAGCGACGATTAGTGAAGCGGGGTACCGTAACAACCCGTTAATAATTTTTCTAGCACTTAAAGTATCATAAAGATTTTTATTTTGGACCATTTCCCAATAATAAAAGTTCCGGGTTAAATTTGTGCGACTAATGAAAGTGCAAGGTTTTTTTTTGTGATTTTTCAGTTAGGATATATATATATATATATATATATATATATATATATATATACTCTAGGGCAGCCGTCAATGTTCTTCTTCTTCATCTGGCATTTTGATCGAGAGGGAGAGAGAATACAGGGAGAGCAAAGGGGAAAATGAAGGAGATTTTTCCAGCGATGTTATTTTTCCCGATAAGTTTTCTAGCAAATTTTTCTCAAAATTTTCAATTTTATGGGAGCTTTAAAGGATGGTGTTTTGGAATCTGCGAAGAGAGTATGTGAGTGTCTGTGAAGTGGGGGCATGGCTGCCGTAGTGTGCGTGAAGTGGGGGCATGACTGCCGTAGTGTGCGTATGTGTGTGGGTTTGAGGGAGCTGTGAGATTTGGTTATGGCCGCGAGAAGAGGGTATGCCGTAATATAGTGTACCCATGTGTTTGTTGAGAGTTTGTGGGTGCATAAGAGGAGAGAGAGAAAGTAGGCTGCGTGAACTAGGTTTGGAGGCGGCCATGGCCGTATAAAAAAAGGGAGAAGACTGGCAGTGGGTGTGGGAGAGGTGAGATAGGTTGTGTGTTGTATGTTTAACTCTATGTGTTTAGGGTGGTGAAGGGCTGAAAATTTAGCTGTGAGGTGGTGTGTGTTGTGTGTTTTCTATGTGCTTGAATGTGTGTGTATAAGTTGTGTGTGTTGTATGCGTGCGTTTGTGTGTATATACGTGAGTGGTGAGGCTGCCAAGAGGTAGCTGTGTGTTTAAGTTATGTGCGAGAGAAAGGTGGTTTGGGCAGCCTCTCGCACCACCTACTAAGTTCTTGGTAGTAAACATTATCGGGCATCACGAATAGGGGCATAAAGATGGTGCAGGGATGTGGTCGAGCATATGGCCCTATGACGTGGCAATGAATGTATAATAATGAAAGGAAATGGTAGGTGGCTCGAGTTGCTTTGCGCACAACTTGTTGAGTAACTGTGAGATTTGGGCATTGCAGCGCGGATGTGTGACGACACTTTCAGGGGTACGGAGGGGGGTCACGACACGGGGGTGCAACGATGGGCATAGTATTGGGGGCACATGAGCAAAAATGACAGTGGAGGGCGTCGAACGTCACTGCACTTAAGTGTTGCAACAGAGGTCGAAGAGCATATTACAGGGACGGTGCCCAAGAACAGTCGCATGATCTCAATAGTTGTAATACCCGAAAAATTCTTTTCCTTATGCAAAAAATTGTATATTTTTGAATATATAAGTTTTTGGTCTTTTGTTAAAACTAAGAAAATGAATTGGGATTATTTCTGAAATTTTTGGTCGAATGAATAGTAACTTTCAGTCAAACGAACAGTAACTTTCAGTCGATGAACAGTACTTCCAGTCAAATGAACAGTAACTTCGGTCGATGAACAGTACTTTTAATCTAATGCATAGTACTTTTAGTTGACTAAAAAGTGTTTTCAGTCGACTTAAAACTATTTTCGGTTGAATTCAAAGTATTTTCATTAAAGGTGTTTCCGGTCGACTAAAAGGTATTTTCGGTCGACTTAAAGGTGATTTTTAGTCGAATGAAACCTCAAGATTTTGGGAAAGACATTTTCATGGCTGAAGGATTGAGTCGACTAAAACTTGTTTCGCTTTGAATGAACAGTGTAATTTGTTTACCTTTATATAAATAGCCTATTTGTTTTATTTTAGCCATTTTGTTCTTGGTTCCTTTTCCTTTGTGGAGGAAATAGAGAGAATAGAAGGCTCGGAAAGCTCTTTTGGCGCTAGAGTGGTGCTTTGAGGTTTTCTTTTGTTCGAAAGCTCTTTTGGTTTTGTTTTGGACTACAAATCATCGTATTTGCTTCCCATTTGTCTTCCACTTATTGGGCTATTTGAGCTCACCCCCTACTCGTTTGTTTTGTCCTTTACCACATGTATCAGACGTGATTTTGGGCGTGGCATGTTTGGGGGAAATTAGAGCATGTAGTTTTTGTTAGTATAATTGAGCATGTAAATCATTTGAGAACCCTACCTGGAAGTGAGTAATTTAGCTTTGAGACTTGGAATTTGTATTGAATAGTAGAGCTTCGGTCATATTAGTTGGTTTTAGTGGATTTTGATGAGAAAGATTATTAGCTAAGTTTTTGAAAGGATTGTATTTAAACTCTTGGATCCTTTAAAATAAGTAAGATTGAGATTTAGATAATGGTGTTTGTGGCATCTGCTATATCTTTATAATGGTTATGTCATTGATGTGTTTGGGTCTTGGTTTAAAGACGTATATGAACCCTGAAGTTAGAGTATTGATCTTAAGAGCAAAATTGGATAATGAAATTCTTTTTGGAGACCTTTACCCCAATATGGGTGATTTGATTGAATCAATTCTTGTGTAAATTATTTTACTGCTGCGTTTGGTAATTATTTTGTAAGGGAATACTCAGTGGAATTATTTTGGTGAACGGATTGTCTTAGACTTTTGTTTGTGGAGATATTTTGTCTTAGAGGAATTAGTTGCTCTGTCTATACCATTATCTTTAGAACTGTAATGGTATATAATGGAGTTTGATGTTAGTCGCGGCCTCTCATTTTTGGGGCGTGACAATAGTGGGTCTTTATAATGATGTGTTTTTATTTTGGAGAAAAAGTGTTGATGGGATAATGGTGGATATAGATGGAGGTGGTAGAAGGGGAAGGCAGAAGGCACATGCCAGGTGGGGGAAAGGTCGTAAGTCGAAGGGGGAGGGGGAAGCGGATGGCCAAAGGGAAACAGAGAAGGGTGAAGCCTGAGGGGGAGGGGCGAAGCCTAGGGAAGAGAGGAAGGGGAGAGGCCGAAGGCTGAGGGGGAGAGAAAAGGGGAATGCCATAGACTGAAGGCAAAGGAGAAGGGGATGGCTGAAGATCGAGGGAAAATGGGGAAATGGATGACCTAAAGCTGAAGAAGAGGGAAGAGTCCGTAGGGTGGTATCGGCCCCCTCCCCCTCTTTGATTAAGTGAAAAGATGAAATTGTCCACAAATAACAGATAAAGATGACTTTTTCTCCTTCATCCCATTTTTTGGTTCGCTTGGCTGCTTGATCGGGGGGAAGGGTATCTGTTCATGGCCACTTAATGGATAAAAGAATTTAAACCTTTAGGTCCTTAAGCTGTGGATCCCTGCCATTGAAAATCTGCTTGCAAGCATGTTACGCAGAACAATAAAAGTCCTGCTGAGTGAATAAAAATAAACTATCTTGATCTTGATAATGAACTAGAAGTAAAGAAGACAAGTAACAATTTTCACTCTTTTTAGAATTTGGCATGGTTCCAAGTCTTTGAAATTGATTTCTTTTTATTTGCATCAAATGCCAAAGTCTCGATTGTCTTCCATAGGGTCCAGTTAGAACTACGTGAATTTGATTCCGGTTCGTTCGACCGAATAAGTAGGTCATTTGACCCCGATTGTAGAATTAAACCACAAAGTCCTAGAATTATGTTTGGGTGGGTTTATATATGAATAATATTTTCAGTCGAATGAATAGTGTTTTAATCGATGAATAGTATTTTCAGTCGAATGAATAGTATTTTTAATTGAGAAAAGAAGCGACTGAAGGATTCAGTTGAATAGAAAGTTTTTGGTCGAATAGAGGTCCTTTCAGGCAAATGAAAATGCTTTCGGTAGAATAAAAATCAAATTTGAGGAAGACAATTTTGCGACTGAAGGATTCAGTTGAATGTAACCCCTTTCAGTCGAATAGAAAAGAATGAGTGGGATGGAGACCTTTCGCGACTTAAAGATTAAGTCGAAGGAATACTTTTTCCTTCGAATGAAGATGTTAGATTCCCTTTCGTAAATATTAGAAAGTTTTGGGTATATTTTGAATAAGTATCCAAAGTTAGGGGAGTGTTAGTGTAATTTGCCAACTTAAGACTTTCCTTTAAATAGCTTCCTTTTTTTTCAAGCCATTTTCTTTAGGTTCTCTTACTTCTCTTTTTTAAAAGTTGAGAGCGAGGGGGGGGGGGGGGAAAGCTTGTGAGGCACTTTAGATTCTAAGGCGGCACTTTAAAGATTTAGTACCAAAGGCTTGCTTAAGGTAAGGGATTTCGTACTCCTTGCTGTGGTAAGGAATTAATAAGTAGTATCGCTTTGCTAGTTGTTGTACGACTTTGAAGTTTTTGTTCAAATTGCTTGGTAATCACCTTCGTTGCTATTGAGTTAGTAATTCGTAAATTGCATATTATCATTAGAATGAACAACCTTTTGTTAAAAAGGGAGTCTTTAAGACTTTTGTAGTCACATAGTGACTTTTGCAGTCACATAGTGACTTTTGCAGTCACATAGTGACTTTTGCAGTCACATAGTGACTTTTGCAGCCACCTTAGTGGCTTTTGTAGTCCTTATGTGACTTTTGGATAGTCCTCACAATGACGGCTATTATGCTACTGGTATGCGTTTCGTACCTTCAGGTTTTGTGCTCACTTTGGGCCTATGGCCACTAATTCATTTGCATTATTGTCAATGGCTATTGCTTGTTTATCAAGTTTTGGCTTTGTTTCGGAATATGAATTAATGTATTTGCTTTCCATTTGATTTCCCCTTATTGGGCTATTTCAGCTCATCCCTTATTTTGTTTGCTTTGTCCCTTACCACAGGTGGTAGACTTGATTAGAAGCATGGCATGCATGGGAAATTATAGCTTCTATTTTGTTAGCATGTCAAAACAATGTATTCCTTTTTGAGAACTTTACCCTAATATGGGTAATTTGATTTGGCATTAGACTTTTGTAATAGAATTTGGGGATGGATTATTCTTTTGTGATTAGATGGTATGTAGGAGGCAAGGTTAAGCCTCTATCTTTTGGAGATATTTTGTCGCTAGATGCTTTGTTTATACCTTGGTATAGTTGAATATTTATTAGAATGCATATAATATTAGGACTTGAAAATTTTTGGTGACGGCTCCCAAAGTCGGGGGCACTATAGTTTGGTATCAGAGCTTAAGCTGAAGATTCTGTAGACTCTTAAAAGCAGTTTAAGACGTGTTAGTTTAAAGCTTCCGTGCTTGTTAGGATTAGTACTTGAATAATGTGTAAGCATTAGACTTATGTATGTTTATGGTGCTAATCAGGATGAGTAACCGAGGAGGAATTCGTGGTGGCAGAGGAGGCCTGGGAGGTCGAGGTGGAAGAGGAGATGAAGAACCCAACGCTACACAGGTTGCGGTTAACATTGCGATCTTGAAATAGTTCACGAGTTTGCTGCCAAATAATTTCGATAAGGTTGCGGATCCTGTGGCTGCAGAGACATGGGTTAATGAGTTGGATAAGGTATTCGAGGTGATATGGTGCTTAGACAAACAGAATGTGAAGTTAGAAATCTTTTAGTTGACAGGAGAGGTAGACCAATGCTGGAAGATGACCTCAAGGATGATGAGGGTGGAAGAGAAAGGAGATCTCACATGTCAAGCATTTCAAGACCTGTTCTTCACGAAGTACTTTCCTCCAAATGTGAAGGAGGCTATGGAAAGTGATTTCATGAGGATCGCTCAGCATCTAAGTGAGACGATCACGGAGTATGAGGAGCAATTTGCGCGACTTTCAAGATTTGTCTCGCATGTTGTTCGAGATGAGAGTCATCGGGCATGTAAGTTTTGAAAGGGATTGCGCTTTGAGATAAGGCGATAGATGTCTGTTCTGGATAACCCTACCTACGCATAAGTGGTGGATGGGGCGCGACGTCTAGAACGTATTCATGATGAACAACTGCACATCTGAGAAGACAAGAGGAAGAAAAAGGGATCGTAATGAAGAGAACTTTGGAAATGGAAGGAAACCAGCATTAGATGCCAAGATAAGGTCGGTAGGTGGATCAGGGCAGAGGCTAGCACTTCTGGAAAAACTCTCTCCAAGCTTTTCTTCTCTTTCACTTATATAGACAATTTCATTATAACCTTTTGAATAAGAAACTTTGAAAAATTAATGCTGAGCTACTTTCTGAGTTAAGCTAGTTTGTGATTAAGATGTTCCCACTTAAGAAAATGTTAATCACCTTGTACTTTCTTGATACATCTACTCATATAGGAGAAGTTGTATAGTCATTTTAGTTGCAATCTCTTTCTTCAGTTGTACTTGTTTGGAAACCTTGGATAGGCTTTGAGTTGTTCTGAGTTGAGATAACACCTGATGTTGGCTTTAATAGTTAAAGGTTCGACTAGGTCTCCCTCGTGTTGAATGTCTGTGGACTGGACGTAATTAGGTAAGGCTGAATTAGTATAAATCTTCTGTAGTCTTTCAATTGTGATTATATTTTTGTTGATTTTTAAATTTATACTTCGCTTTTTGTAAACATTTATTCACACCCTCTAGGGTATTTAGGGACCCACACTACTATTTAAATTTAAGTTAGTTTAAAACACAGATAACATTCGAATGTCAATAAATATGCAACTTGAAGATTAATTGTCATGACTGTGGTTCGCCTATCAATTTTTTGCTCTTTTGTTATTCATCTTTAATGATTTTATTTCTTTTTCCTTTTTTTTTTTTGCATATATTACTTCCACCTTCTTGAGGAATAGATCCTATGTCCATCCTCTATTCGACCCCTTCGCCCCACTTGCAATTTTGTTAGTGCCAAAACCTCTGCCAGTATATGAACTGTCCAATACATCTAAAAACATTGACCTTCGCCTTAATTACTAAGAGGGTGTTTGTGATTGATTAAATCCTGGTCAAACCTAATTTAATCTAGATTAAATCAGGTTTGTGGGTGTTTGGCAAAAGAGATTAAGAGATTTAATCCATCTTCAAAAAGCTAAAAACTGATTTAATCCATAATCCTCAAAAGTGAGGATTATGGAATAATCACTTTTCCATAATTAGGTTTGACCTTTTAATTTATCATCCTATCCCCATGTTTTTCACAAAAAGACATCTCATACCCCTTAATTAATTAGATAGTTTCTGAAAGTTATCTCTCTTATTGCTAATCTTCTCCTACGGTTAACAAAGAGGGATACAGCCGCCCTCCTCAATTCCTCCACACCAATTTCTGTAAGTTCTTCTATCTTCTCATATTGTAATCTTTTCTTCTATTTTATTGTAATTATCATGGTTACTTGAATTGCATATTGTAAATCTACTTGTACTATAATCTTTTCTTCTATTTTAGTCATGTAGGATCTGAATTGCAGTAGCATGTGTAGTATCAGAAAACAATTTCTGCCCCTGTATACACAAGATCAAAATGTGGCCAGATTTCTTTAAGCGCTGAATTTCTAATATCCAAGTAAAGTTATGTTAACTTTACTTGGATATTAGAAAACTGTTTATTGAGTGAGTGTCCTTTATGGTCATTTTGTCATAGTGAAACTGATTTAAGTACTTTTTATCCAAACTTTATAGATTTAATCTAATTTACAACTACTTTTGCCAAACATCAAACTAATTCTGATTAAATTAGATTTTAAAAACTGATTAAGATTTAAGCAGAATCTACTTTTTTTAATCAATCCCAAACGGGCTCTAACTAGTTTTGACCATGTTCATTGCACATAGAAGCATCATATTATAATTATTAAAATATTATGTCAGGTAGGGAGAATCTCTTCCCAGGTCTTTTTTGTTGCTAAAAAGTTAGCAATCGTCATTAAATTATGTTTTAGCCCAAAAAAAGTGAAATGTAAATGCAAAAAAGTTGGGGACAATAAGGAGTTAATCTAAAAAATTGGAAGATAAGACCTTTTATTTTGAATTAGAACCATCAAATTAGCTTGAGTTATGTAGGAGAATATTAGCTTCGGAATCTAAATCATAATTAAATGGGTGAGTAAATTAAAAATGGTTTTTAACGGTCAATGTAAAGAAAAAGTCTATATGAGTAGTTAAGAAAGTGTATAAGAAAGCAATAGCTTGACAACATTCTATCGACTTCAACTTTAACACACACACAAACACACTCAAGAATCCCAATTAGTATTCTTCTTCTTTTAAACATAAATACATGAGCTCCAAGCATGGAAAGGTAAAACATAAATGTCTAGTAACAACATAGTCACTGAACTGCAATTCAGTTGGAAAGCAACCAAGGACCATTAAGAGCTAGCCAGGGTTTTGAGAAAAGGACGTTAACCTGCAGCCTCTTCCTTCATCTCAACTTTGATGGCTGAAGCCAACTGATCATAGGCTTCACCCCATGCACTTTTCATTTCCTCACTCCACTTCTTTCCTCCCACTGTTCTCAGTAGTACTGCTTTCACCACCTAGGTGGATGAAACAATCATTACTTCAAAGTTTCAATGCAACAAAAAAAGGGATTCCAATCCTTTACAATCTTAAAATAACTCCAACTTGATGTGCTTCATACTATTGTCCAATTGGCCTTATGTCTAAATTATCAAATGTATGGATAAATGAGCATGATAAAATAAGGGCATACACTAATACTCCCTCATTGAAGCATCAAAAAGCATGATGGATAAATGAGAATGATAAGGGCATACACCAACACTCCTTCATTGAAGCATCAAATGGCATGATTATTTGGTGAGGGGGTATGGCTTGATGTCCTTTTCATCCCTAGAGATTTCCCATATCAGACATGAGGCGGCCATTGAGAAACTCTACCAGTGGCATTTCAGAAGATCCAAATTGCAAATAAATAAAGAAAGAGGTAGATCTTGAATCCAGCCGAGTTGTAGCCCTCTAACTAGAATTCTGTTGAAAAATGAATGTGATTTATTTTAATTTTGTTATTAGATAGTGCATTAGTCTTGTGGTCTAATAATGTGTTAGTGATGCACATGTTATAAATGCATTACCAATGTAGATAGTGGGCTGAGTGGCAATGTTATTACAAGTGTAGGACTTACATAATTAGTACCACATAAAGCCATGCACTTTAGTCATCTAAACATAAGAAATTAAAGAGAAACTTTTAGTTTAATTATGTGTTCCCTTCACGATCTTCCCATTGCCTCCTCTTAATGTGTTAGTATTTGAGTTTGGATGACCCTTTGTTTTCAACACATTCTCCTTACAACGAAAATTAATGGTTGTTGTGAAAGAGCGGGGCGGATGTTGTAGCTTCTTTTTATAACGCGGGTTGGAACCAAGTATTTTTGTCAAAAAAAAATCCAACAAATACTAGTGACCTATTTATGGAAACATGGAAAATAAAATACTTTATCTATCACTAAAAATGAGCAGCTTTCTTTGAGTCCTAGAAATTTAGAATACCTTTTAAATCGCACAAATGTTGACAAAAGGTAAGACATTATTCGTTCATAAAGTTAGACATTCCATAAATAAAAAGTTTATAGTATAGGTACCTCAAAGTGTGGGTCAGCTACACCTTTCTGAAGATGGATGTTGCCTAAATATTTGAGTGTAGTATCTGAAACCAACACCTCTCCCTTATCACGAAGCTGGATGGCTGCTTCACATGTCTTGAAGAAAAAAAATACCACAACGAATTAATAGAAGATACTAGTTAAAGTTAAGGCTGCAAATGGGCTGAGTACGCGGCTCGTCAAGATATGCTCATGTTCATGTTCATGTTCATATAACTCAGGATTGTTCGTGTTCGGCTCGTAATCGTCATGAGCGTGAAATCCATTTTCAAACTTGGACTCCCCAAGAAAGAACTAACATGAGTTTTACTCAGCTCTTCTTATGAAAATTAATAAGAAAATGTAGTACACTAAGACATCAAATTTAACCCCTAATTATACAAAATCAAACTAAAGGACAGTTTCCACTTAATTACCCAGAAAACTCATTTTAATTTGGAAAATCAATTACAATTTCCTAAAAATGTATTGGAAAACCCATCTTCATTTTAGATCTACTTCATCCCCTCTTGTAGCAGTGGTGACTATTAAACATTGGCATTTCATCTCAGACTAGTTTTGATCTAGTACGTGCGTTGCACATGGGGTCAACAAAATCAAAGTATAGATTGAGTAATCTTGCACTTGTATGTCTCATAACAATAAAAAAAATTGGTACTGACAAAAAAAAATAATTAAAAAATCATTTCCACCTTTTTATATGAGTTCTCTTATCATTTTTTGTTGTTAAAAATGAATTTGAGTAATAATTGTTAGCTTTTAGTAACAAATGAAGATGAAAAATAGTATATGAAATAAAAATAATAGTCTATCCCAACTAAAACTAGTAGTGATAATTATAACATAATATTAAACAAGGTCTAATGTTCAAGAAATGAGCCGGTTTTACTGTGGTCATGTTCACTCGTTTATTTAACGAGCTAACATTTACTGTTCAAGCTCATTCATTTATTTAATGAAGGATCCATGAGTGAGTTTTTGATGAGCGAAAACGAGCTTTGTTTATGAAAAGCTTATTTCACTTGCAGACCTAGTTGAAAGCTAGTTTTCATACGCCTAGATAAGAGCTTGGTGGAGAATTAATTTAAAATTTTTTATGCATGGACCAAAATTATATGGAACTACCGTGTTGGTAAGAATAGAAACAACTTTCACAACCAAACTGGAGGAGACACATCAGATTCATAGATTGAAGTTTTAGTTATCGTTCTTTGTTGTCGGAACATTTCCTTTCCTCATCTATTCTATTATGCTAAAACTGGAATAACACAAAGGTGTAGTAGAAAAGTTCTAAGCTCAGTTGAATCAAATCAAATTAACTAGGATTCTCGCCTTGAAACATTGGTCAGCTAGGGTTTGATTTAGAAGTTGACTTGACCTTCACTCATGGATATCTCTTTTAACTCGTCCTTTCATTGCTTAAGCTTTTAATGAAGATAGAAAGGTAAATAGTTTGGTTCTAAATTTACATTCTTTATCTCATTGGTATATACACGTTCATGAGCAACAAAGATGTTAATTAAGGAGATGAGTCAGAGTAATTCTATTGACAGAATCAGTAGCAAGAAGAATAAAAGAAAAAGTACGGAAATAGTGGTTTGCTCACCATTTTGAAAACCTAAACAACATGGGCCTTGAGCTTGGGATTGCTCTGAGGAATCTCATCTGAGTCTCTGAGAAAGGAGAACATGCTCCTCACAGCCGGTGCAATCTCCAGGATCCTACATGTAATCCCCCGTCATCAAACAAAATTTGTTACCAAGAGATTTTCCAGATTTAACAGTTCCATCTTAATTTCCAGTCATGTTTTAACTAGTTGTGAGTGTCAAGAGGTCGATTAGTTTCCTAGCTTGAGAAATTGTTTGCGCTGTTGGACAAACTCATTATCAATCGTGCGCCTGCGACACAACAGATGAATAGTGCTGGATATTTTTTACCTCTATGGCCTGAGGACTTTGCTAAAAAGGAAAACTAACTGATGATAATATACTGAACAAAACTAAAGACGATGCACCCACTAAGATAATAAAGACGATCTTTACAATACAACGAACACAGTTACGACAGCGAACTGGGTTTCTTATCGATACAAGACAAATCATCTAATAGACTGGCTAAAGAAAGATCCAAACAGACTATCTTCCTACTCTAGTTTTTTGTTGATGGATTGATGATCCCTTTTCCTTTTGCCTTGCTCTCCTTTTATACTTGCATCATTCGTAACCATCCTTTTCTGCAACTGCTCATCCTTATCTCTATTAGGAATAACTTCTTAGGCTCCATGATCAGCCATGTTCATCCGAAGTCTCCTCAATCATGCTGATAACTGTCTTCTCCAGAAATTGCTTATCAATTGCTGCTGCTGATCTGTTTGCCCTGTCTTCACGTTGTTTGATATTGTTGATTTGGTTATGCCTTGGCGATTTTCCTCCTTGTACGGGTCATTCAAATATTTTGATTTCCACGTTTTCTCTTTTAATCACTCATCTTCCCCTTTTCATTTGGTAACTAATGATAACCATAACAGTCGTGCCTTTTCCCACTTATTTTATTAATGCATTTCTTTGTGGTTATCATCAGGCCAAGTGTCCATATGTTATTTGTGAGAATGCTGCTGCCAACATTGCCCCCTTAGCTCGCATGACGTGTACAGTCATTCAAGTTAATTACTGTTCGGCTCAATCTCTAACATTCTAGCTTTAACCGTTTTATTGAGGTTGAGCTTAAATTGAACATTGTATGCTCTTTGTTAGCGTGTCTTCATATTTCCCTGATCACAACCAACCCTAGAATTTCTGCTTACTTCTTCCTTCCACCTTTCAAGAATCGTAATGAAGAAAAGAGTAATTCCACACAGAGATGAAGTGAAGGGGTTGATTGTCCTCCTAACCCTCGATGGGGTGTTGGTGCCCTTATGGCCTATGTGACCCCATCGATACTCGTATTTTGATTCCTTACAAAAAAAAATGCCTAAAACCTATCAGCCCCCATATTTTGGGTCCGTCCTTTTGGCTTTATCCTCAACCCTTAAAGGGATACCCAATTGACTATTCAAAAAAGTTGTTGCTCAGTTCGCCTTTGTTGAACTGGAAGGGCTGGCATGAATTTAGTTTGCCGATTAGATCATGGCCGACTCTTATTCATACTAACTGGGCTTCATGGGTTAATCGTTTGTTAACTTGTGTTTGGGATCAGTGGAGGTGGCAAGGTATTTATGAACTAATCCATATGTCCAAAGATCCGACTTTTGTCTTCTTCTTTTTGCTTCTGGTCAGTTACTACCAGTGCCTTTATGCCGAGGACCAAAATGAGGGCCCCTACCACTTTTGATGTATGTGCCCTAACAGGCCTTCTGGCGATTGGCAATCAAACTAATGCTCTGACCTATCATAACCCTACTGGTTTGACCCTTGATCTTTCTTCTTCAAAGTATTCTAACACTTTCGAGAGATATTTTCTCATATCACAATCCAAAAACGTTAACACTTCCCGATTTGAAAGAGTTAGCTATTTTCTCTAGATGTGGCTTTCCCGCCATGTTTGTTGTGTCTCGAGTCTTTCTTTAACCACGAAATTCATGAATTTAGCTATTAGCTTAGCTCATGATAGGGAATATTCCCTTGCACCTTTATTGTTGGGGCAGTTTGTATAGATCGATGTTTACTATGGTAGATAAATTTTTTTATTGAAGTATCGGTGGTCCATTCTGGTTGGTTCAATTGTGGCTGCAAGCTTATTTCCCAGAGTTTGCTCCTTTTGTCCCTATTCAGCCCAATACTTCTTTCTTGACCTATGGGCATCGTCTTTCTTTAGACAAAATCAAGCTGCACTCCTTCATATCCTGTTTTCGTTTCTTCTTTGATTTCGTCCATCTCAAGCGTTCATATCTGTTTCTTGCTAGAGAATTTGGACTTGCTTGGTTTAAAACCCTTTCTACTCATATAAACGATGTGATGTCTATAGAGTCTCATGATTATTTTCGGGGGACATGGGCTAGTTTTCTTTGTGGACGATTCCTACTTACGGGTGGTCAAATCACTAGCACACCATTAGGAGTCTGTGGGTATGAGCGATATACCCCTTCCTAATTTCGTCAATTCGATTTAGTACAAGGAATTCTAGCCCCTTTTTTCATAGATAATGGTTTCTTGAAAGATAGATAAAGCTGTTGACCAATCGATGGACGGTTTTGTTATGTCCAACTTTATAATTCGTACTGCTGTATCGGTTCGTCCCTTTGATTCCTAGTATCAAGATTCTGCTTCCAAGCTATATGATGGCATTAAATATGTCGATTGCATGGTCTATCTAGCTCCAGACAGCCCATATCGTCCAGGTATCTTATCTTTGTTTTGATGCCACTTTGACTACTGATATCATTTCTTTACAATTTTTTTGGTTAGTAATATAGGAGGCAACGGCCACCCTACCGTCCCTAGTAAAAAGGACCGATCCTTTTCTGAAGGGACCTCTCAACCAGCGTAAAGCAAGAAACGGAAAGAACCTGTCGCTGAGTCTTCAGCAGAGGAACAGATGTCAATGAAGAATCAAACGATTCTTTCGAAGATATGTCAAAAGAAGAGGTTGAAGAGACAGAGGAAGACGATGAAGAGGATAATGTTCCTCTTATTCATAAGAAAACAACAATTCGAGAGAGCAAAAAACAATAAGAACGTGTCTCTGATGATCTTCCTTCCAATCCTCAGTTAAATGAACTGATATAAGTCATTCTTATAAATGTTATTCCTCCTGTTGTAATATCCTAAATTTTGGGAGCCAATTAAAATAAACATTTTGGTTTCGAAAAGTAAACGGGCAATAATTTTGGGTAGTGCTCGAGTACTAGTAAAGTGTTGAAGCTTAAAAGAATTTAGGGGCAAAAATATTTTTGAAATTCGGGGGGGGGGGATTTTCATAATTTTGGAAAAAATATGGTGAATGGGAGGCATATACTATTAAGTAGCATCATTTTGATGACGAGTGGGTGTTAGGAAGTGAAATGAGGGGCTAGTGTGATTTTGGGGTCAAAGCATAATTTTTCTAAACTAGAGGGGTCAAAATACAATTTTAAAAACTTGAGAGGCCAAAGTGCAAAATTTGAAAGTTGGCAAAATGTTTCACAAGTTGGAGAAATCAGATCATGCACGATGGCCATCTCCTGATTGCATTAAGCTGACTCAGGATTTTATTTGGGATAAGATTAAAGAGGTTAAATATAAAAGGAATATTCTGGGGTGAAAAATGAAATTAAGGAAAACTTAAGAACAAATCTGAAGAACCTGAAGAACATGCACTGGGGAAGCTATGGGAAGAAGGAAAAAAGAGGAAAAATGAGGAAGAAGGAGGTGAAGAAAAGGAAAAAGGATTGAATCCGAGCCCTAATAGGGTATGAACCTTGAATCCAAAATTGTGAAAATTGGTTGAATTTGTTGAAGAATATGTGATGTGTGTGTGTGTGTGTGTGTATATATATGCTTCCGTCGAATATAAGATTCGGGATGAAAATTGAAAGGGGATCTTGATAACTTGTGTAATACGAAAATCTAAAGGAAAACCAAAAACATAAAGTGATTAGGGTTCCGAATTTGGCAAGGTTTCAGTGCGTGGGTGCATGTTTCAGTGTGTGTTCTTCAATTTCAATAATCGGTATGGATCAATGTGGTGTAATTTGTAAATTGGATTGATTTAGGTTATTAAAGTGTAAATTGCAATGCGATTGAGTGATTAAAAGTGAGAAAAAGTGAGAAATCCATGCGTAATTATGGGATGAAGATGCCCAGGTGTGTAACGGCTGAAGGAGGAAGAAGGCTTGTGTGTGTGTTCGAATCTGGATAGTAACTTGTAATTGTCGTTAAAGATGAAACTTTAATAAACAGGTTCTAATTCTAATTTTTAAAAATAGTTAGGGTCGGATTTAGCCAAAGTTCAAAATGCATACCCTAGTTATTTTTAGGAGACCTACATCATGGAAAAATTTCATATTTTTTCGAGGTCGGGAAGGGGGTTAACCAATACGGGAAGTTTAAAACTTTGCAGTGAAATTCAAAATATCAACCTAGTGTGGTTTCGCTCAAAACTTTTATTAGAACCCTAGGATTCTGATAAGTTATATTTTCCAAAATTTTGGGTCATTCCGAAGTCGTTAGTTATTTTTGGCCGAACCGGTTTTTAAGCGCTTAGTCCGAACACCGGTTCGGAATTTTTTCGGGCGAAAATTTTCTAAAATTCTTTTGAGGCAAGAAATGATATCAAGATGCTTAAAATAGCATTTTAAGATATTCTGGGATTTGTTCGGTGCCAGAAACCTCTAGTGGCGTTTTGGTAATTTGTCACCCTGAGGGGGTATTTTGGTAATTTGACCTAAGAAAGGAATTTTTGGGTAAAATTGCGTACGGTAAGATTATTATAGTGATTCTACTTACGGGAAGACCATTTGGGTGATTTAAGTTCGAGATGGGCATTTTGGTAATTTTACACCAAATGACATTTCGGTAATTTTGCATACCCGGTGAGGGGGGTTCATTCTGAGAGTATGCATGAGTCTGTATTAAGTTATGATATTTCACTATAGTCTATGTTCTAATGATTTGATTATTCTGTTTAGGTTAAAGTTAAAGACTTTCGGTTCGATAGTTTAGTTGCAGATCCAGGTAAGGGATTCTATCTGAACCCTGGGTAAGAACTTTTGTCCAACCGTTATTTGATAACTCGTACTTGTAGTAACTCCTTTGAATTACTTACGACTAATGTCAAACTCTGAAGTATGTGTTGATATCAGCATGTGATTTCCCAGAAAACCCTAATGTTAAACCTGAATCGATTATTTAAAAATCTTGTGATGCTCACCTATATTGCATGCTGAGCAAATTTGATAATTTTTGTATCTGTTCTTCTGAATTATGTGCCTATATTTGGTAACCATCCGCAATCCTTTAACTATGTATTTGTGATTTCTGGAAATTCTAAATGATGATTTATTTTGGTATGTTATGATTATTATAATCCGATTTGATTCTGAAAATTCATTTTGCTGTTTATTTGTGATTTTTCTTCTTAAAATTCCGACTTCTTCTTAAAATTCCGAATGCTGACTTATGTCAGTATAATTATTGTTATTGGAATCCGAATTGATTTCGGTAATTGAGCTTATGTTAAAGTTCATTGATATTGTTGATTTTTCTATGTTGACCTGGGTTTCTATTTTGTGGGTAGGAGTAATAAGGCTGGTTTGAATCCTACAGGAAAAGCAGGCTAGTACCCAAGTTGACTAGTATTTTGGTACATCATGCATGTGTACACTTTGATTAGCTTGCCAGAATGGCATTGCAATCGCCCCAGGATCAACATTGATTTTTTTATTTTCTTTATTCTGTATATTGCCGTGACTGTTACGGTAATGACTGGAAAGTATTCTTTGAAATAATTTATGCTTGGGGTTAAAATCCCTTAAGAAATTCAGTGTATTTTGGAAAGAACTGTCTCAGATAATCTGTGTACGTTTTGAAATCTTTCGAAAAACCATCATTGTATTTTTGAAATAACGACTCTGGAAATGATCTGTTATTGATCGTTTTGGAATCTCTTGCGTTTGTTTTGGTTTATTTTGAGGAATTTGAGTTGATGTCTAATTCGATGCTTTGAAGTATGTGTTAGTGAACATGATTTGATAGATTTGATGTGATGCGGTAGGTTAACGACCCGGGAGTTTGGGGCGGCGGAGCTTTGGATTTCCGGGGGGCGTTACACCTGTCCAGACTACTTCAGCTATCATCAGTTTCCAATCATCTTTGAGTCCAAGTATGAACTCTTTTGTTATTGCACATCATGTTGATACAAACCCTTTTGAAGGGTATGTGATTATGATTTTTACTTCATGTAATTGATGAAAGTGCTAGGCCGACCAAAAAATTGGCTACTGAGATAAGAGCTTCTGTTGCTCTGAGTGCAATATCTGAAGAAGATAAAGACGCTTTTTTGTGCTGATCGATCAGCAGGATGCTCCAGCCGGCACAGTTATGGCTAAGCCTAAGGCCACTCGGAGAAAAAGTATTGCACGCAAGACTCGTTTCAGTGCAAGAACCATGTTGCTGAAGATAAATTTCTCTTTTTGTCAATTCTTGTGCTTATTACCCAATTCCATTTCTCACCTTCTTATTTAGGATTTGAGTGGTATTACCATCGATTTGTCTCAGGAAAGCATCAGTAAGGATGATGAACCTTCAAATGACAATGTCTCTTTTGATGCTCTTATTGATGAACCAACTGATATAGAAGCTATCAGTGGTGGAGTTCCTCCAGTTGTTGTTACCCATCAATCAGTGTTTTCACCTCAGCAGGTTTGTGGAGTTTAGGAAATTTAATGTTGTTACTATTATAAACAACGTATAGCTTGTTCTTGTCCACACAGCAAGTCAGTTAGCCTTGGGTTGTTCAAGATAAGGAAGATTCTGATGAAAAATCTAGCAGTCATCACTCCAATCAATTGGTAATATTCCACTACCTGTTTCTTCAGTGATTGAAACTTGTCTCCCAGCTAAAATCTATTCTCTTGCTATCACAGATCCAGTTAAAGACCCAGAAGCCACTCCTGCATCATCTGTTCATACCATTGTTGTTCCTTCGATGCTTGGATCATCGACTTTTCCAATTGCCTCTAGTTCCCCGTTGATCACTCCAATTGCCTCTAGTTCTCCATCAATCACTCAGACGGTAGCAGAGGCTATAGGCATCCTGGCTGCTCAGCAAGCAAAACCCTTCGTGCCCGTTTTTGATGACATCAAACAAAAGTCTCTATAACTTCAGACGACCATCAACACTTTCTCTTGGCCTTCGGTTGGGACATCTGTTTCAACTGCGAGTGTTGCTGTGGCTGCAATCCTTGATGTCTTCAAAGTTTACTTAGCCATCGTCTTTATGATGTTTTGGCCAATAAAGATGCCTTATTGAACATAAATGAATTGATTGATACTCTTGCTGATAACGCATCCGCCTTGAACGATGTCTAATCAGGGTTAATTTCCACTTTGAAGTTTCAGATTTCACTTATATCTGCCTCTTGGAGGCAAGGTATGGGTATTAAATCAAATGCCCAAGTGGTGGACAAAAACATTGATGCTCTGAATGCATAAATCCGAGAAAAGCATCAGATTAGCTTGCAAATTTCCAAGGATATTGAGGAAATTGTAGCTGAGAAAAAGGTATTGAAGATGAGAATGGTTGCTCTGAGTCAGAAAGAGCAAGGTCTACTTGAACGATAGAGTGCGGTTTAACAAGAGGCTATCAGTTTGGCTACAGCTATGGAAGAACCTCTGAAGAAATGAGCTAGGACTCATTCCCAACTTGTCTTTGTAGACCATATTATCTCTAGGGTGGAACACCAGTGGAAAGATATTCATACTGCTTTTGGTGTCTGATTTTCTGCCATGTAGACAATCCTTTCTTCTAATCAAACTGTTGCTCTTAGGCTGTTACTTGTAATCAGACTATTTCTCTTAGGCTTTTATTTGCATTTCTGTTTATTTCAAGGTTCTTAGCCTTTACCAGGCTAATGCAAACTATCTCTATCGATTGGCGTGACTCCTTACCACATAGAAGGAATGTATTTTTTTAGATATCGGCCATTAGTAGGCTTGGCATGCAATTGTCCTTCCAAAGATTTTTAACCAATATGCTCCACCTTTTAAAACTTTATGAATTAGAAAGGGTCTTTCCCAGTTTGAGGACCATTTTCCAAATTTTGGATCCTTTGATCCTATAGGCAGGATAGTTTTCCAAACTAACCCCTTTTCTTGAAATGTTTTTGGCAAAACTGTTCGATTGTATGATCTACTTACCTTTAATTTTTGAGCATGCAATATATCCAAGGCGTCCAATCTATGATCGTCCAGATCTTCTAGCTCGATTGCCATAGCCTTATTGTATTCTGTTACCGAAATGTTATTATGCATAGCTACTCAGAAGGATCTTACCGTTATTTTCATGGGTAGTACAGGATCATGCCTGTATGTCAAGGCATATGGGGTTATCCCTTTGATAGACTTTGGGGAGGTTCGAAATGCCCAAAGAACTTTCGATAGTAATCGGTGCCAATCATTTGAGGTATCTGCAATTGCCTTTTCCATGATGTGCTTAATAGACTTATTTGTTGCTTTAGCTTGGCCATTTGCTTGCTTGTAATAAAGGGTAGAATTTATTATTTCAAACTTATATTCTTTAGCAAACTCACATACTTGCCCCCTAGTGAAAACAGTGCCTCTATCCGTCGTGATTGTTTGAGGTAATCCAAATCAGTGGATTATATTCTCTTTAATAAATGCAATGAAACTTTCTTGAGTAATAGTCTTCATCGGCCTGGCCTCTATCCACTTTGTAAAGTAATCAGTCGCTACGATTATAAATCCATGTTTCTTGGATGAGGAAGGATGTATTTGGCCTATCAAGTCCATGGCCCAACCTCAGAAAGTCCATGGTTCCACTATCGATTGTAAATCTATGCATGGCGCGTGATGAAGACAACATGTTTTTGACAAGCCTGACATCCCTTCGTATATCGGATGCAATCTTCCATTATGGTAGGCCAGTTTGCCAGGTCGTCTAATCAACCATCTCATTTTGATGCTTGCTTGGTGGGCACCACAAACACCTTCATGCACCTCAGCCATTACCTGCATAGCCTCTTAATGTTAGACACCTAAGTGCCAGTCCTTCTTGTGTTTGTTAAATAGATCGCCATCTAAAAGGAAGTATTTAACTACTTGTAATTTTATTTTCTTGTCTACCCTTAATTGAGGGTTTTCTAAATATTGGATGAAGGGTGTTCTCCAGTCATCTTGAATTGTATCGACTGGGTTAACCATTTGTAGTTGCCCATATCTATCACCAATCAGTGGCAACCGTTTAGATATTTTTACCCATTGTTCATTAATTCCATCAGGGACTTTTAACCCTGAGGTTAACTGAGCTATTACATTGGCGCTCCCATTGTCTATCCTGGGGACGTGAGTTATGGTCACGTCATCAAATTTTTGTAGCAAGTACGATGCAATTCTAAAATACATCTCCAAACTAAGAGCACTGCATTTAAATTCTCCATTAGATTGTTTTATAACCAACTGAGAATCTCTAGATAATTTGTACTGTCGTCACATGCATGTCCAACAATATCTCTAAACCAATGATCAAAGCTTCATATTCTACTTGATTATTTGAACAATCTTTTTCAATTTGAAAAGCAAATTGATGTGTATTCCTGATGGGAGAAATTAATACTATTCCTGCACCAGCTCCCTGATTAGTCTTTGATCAATCAAACATCATTTTTCAAGGAGCGATGCCAACATAGATTACTCCATTTTCACTGTCATCACTCGGATGATTTGCTAGGAAATCTGCCAGAGCTTGGCCTTTCATAGCTTTCTGAGGGATATAAGTTCAACTTTACTCCATCAATGCAAGAACCCATTTTCTTATTTTCTCCTTAAAACTGGTCTTGATAGCATGTATACTTTATCGGATCAGTTTGTGCAATCACTAATATGTCAAAAGGCAACATGTAATGTCGAAGCTTAACTGCAGTAGAATAAAAAAGTTAAACACAACTTTTCTACAATGGAGTACTTTTGTTCAGTTACATTTAATCCTCGACTAAAATAGTAAATGGCCTGTTCAAAGCCCTGACTATTTTCTTGGGCTAGCAAACTTCCAAGCGATGACTCCACTGCCAATACATACAACTTTAGTGACCTCCCGATCCTCAGTGGCATATTCTTTTATCGACTGAAAAGCTTGTTGATGTTTCGCTTCCCATCGATACTCGATACTCCTTTCAACCCCAACAAAGCTGAGAATGCTTTTGTTTTTCCTGCTAAGTTAGCAATGAATCGGCATAAGAAATTAACTTGACCTAAACAATGCTGGAGCTCTTTCTTATTTGAAGGAGGTTTGACATTTATAATGGCTTTTGCTTTGTTCTTATCAATTTCGATCCCTTTTTGGTGAACCAAAAATCCTAAGAAATTCCCTGCAGAAACTCCAAAAGCACATTTCAAAGGGTTCATTTTTAAATTATGTTTTCTCATTCTTATAAAAGCATTTTCTAAATATTGGATATGCTCTTGATGATCATCGGATTTAACGACCACATCATCAATAAATACCTCTAAGAATTTGCCAATCATGTCATGAAATATTAAATTCATTGCTCTTTGACATGTTGCCCCAACATTTTTTAAGCCAAAAGGCATTACTAACCATTCAAATATTCCGATTGCACCAGGACATCTAAATGTTGTTTTGTGAACATCTTCATCTTTGATAAAAATTTGATTATATTCAGCATTTCCATCCATGAATGAAATGATAGTATGTTTAGATGCTGAGTCAACTAACATGTCTACGATAGGCATGGCATATTGGTCTTTAGGAGTAGCAGAATTTAAGTTCCTAAAATCGATGCATACTCTTAACTCACTATTTTTCTTCAACACAGGAACAATATTAGACATCCATTCAACATACCTGGCTGGCTGAATGAACTTTTCCTTAAGCAGCCACTTGATTTCCTCCTTAACCAGCAATGTCACCTCAGTTGACATCTTCTTGGGAGCCTGTATAAATGGTTTGAACCCTTGCTTGATTGGCAGCCTGTGTTCCACCAATTTTCTTTCTAAACTGGGCATCTTTTCATAATTCCATGCAAAGTAGTCTTTATAATTCCTAACCAACTCGATAATTTTTTCTCTAATCTCGCTCGATAATTGAGCACTAACATAAATATGCTGTAGATCAGCCTCTGTTCCTAAATTCACTTCTATTAGTGAATCTTGTGCTTCTATCTTCAAATCATCCAACTTAGCTGGCACCAATTTGAGATCCTGTAATCAAACTCCGTCTCATCGGTCATTTTCATCATCCTATACACATTCTACCCAATCGATAGAAGACAACCTTGCCAATCGCTTTTCCATGGCATAAATCATTAATCTTTTAAGAGTCTTTCTTACTACTTCTTGTCCTTCTTTCACTTTATCTAAGTCTTCGGCCGTTATCGGCTCAGCTTCGAATTTTTTGCTATTCTCTTTACTTCTCTAATTTTCAGCTATTGAAGCATCTTCCAGCTTCCATTGCTCACCATATCTTTTTCGTACGTACTTATCCATCAACAAATGTTTTCAAATGTATTTGGTAAGGACCTTCTACTGCCAGGTCCAACCAATGAATCAACCCCTTGACCATAGACCAATACTTCATATTCATCCAAAACCAATGGCTCGATATTGTGCCGATAGAATTTTGCTTCAATGCAGTTTGAATCTGTCAAGAATGGCTTATCATCGGCCTAAACCAGCTCAGTCAGTTTCTTACCATCCTTTTTCTCTCTCCAAAATATTAAAATTTGATGAGGGGAAGATGGAATGCAGCCATTGACGTGCATCCAATCGCTCCTGAGCAAAGCATTAAAGCTTGAAGAGGAGTCTTTTACGAAGAATGGAGACATTTTTGTCTTTTTCCCCACCGTAAGCTCTATTGGGACCACACCTTTTGGTTTTGAAACACCTCCTGCAAAATTATATACCATAACTTTGGAATGGATCAGATCCCTTTCATTTTTACATAGCTTTTTCAACATTCTAGTAGGTCGAATGTTTATTGTCGTACCATTATCAACCAAGACTCCGGCCACTGGTCAACAATCCATCAGCGTGGAAATAAAGAAAGGTTTCAAATACTTTGTTCTTTGAGGGTCTGGCCTAGTCAATATGATCCAATTTTCATGATTAATTATAATTCCCTTATTAGAGTGGTTCTGGCTTACCTCTCCTAACATGTCATCTGTCTCTTTGAGTGCAAAACAATTTGGTGTTGTGCTTTTTCATCCTCCACATCTTCTTCCTCGTTATGAATTGATTGCTCTTCCTTTGCCTCAAATGCGAGAAAAAAAAATGAACACCATGTTACAATCAATGTTCACCTCATGCTCTCCGAAGAACAGTTTCTTTTTTGTTTCCATCTTTTTGTCTACGAGAATCACTCTGCTCTCCTTCTTATCATCTTACTTATCGGGAAAATTTGTCTCTACTTCTTTTTCCACTGACAATTTCTCCAGTTGCTAAAATCTCCCATTCGCAATCATTTTCTAGAGAATCGCCTCCTCCGTTTGTTTCCTCTGTGCGATTTCAACTGCATCTTGACACTTTGTTTCCCTCGTCAAAATCCACTTTTTCCTCTCAAGTTGGGCTTGTTAAATTTCCAACTCCTTTTGCATTATGGCTGCAAATTTTTTTACACTCTTCTTTTTCGTGTTCTGCTTAAATCCTAATAAGTCTCTGGAAACGAGACCTTCTCTTAACCGACTATGTGCCCGTGATCATCAGGCGGCACCTTTGGCTTTAACATTCTTGGTTCCTTTTGATATTTTTGCATCACTCTAAATTCATCTCTTTGCCCAACCATGATGGGATTTTTGCCTTTGTAATTTTTTGACACATATGTCAGATCAAATGGTCCAAATCTTGGTCTTTCTATTTTCGAGCCAAAATGGCCTGGCCCTACATTATTTTGTTAAATAACTTGGTTAGCCATTTTTTGGCTGCTTTAAGATTATCTCTGACTGATTGTGATATTTTTGACTTCCTTGACTTGTCTTCTGGTACCCTTCTTGTAGCATTTTCTTACGGTCTTGTTCTTTATCGCCCATTCTTTCTAACACATTTTCTTTGACCATTCCTTAGAAGAACCACAACTCTGACACACTGGTTCACCGATCGATCCAATCTTAGACACAAACGTGGTTCTTCTTTTATTAGCTTTAATAGCAAGCTTCTTTTATTGGAGCTGTTTTCTTCATCAGCCTATAAAATACTTTCTCTTTTCCTGTTACTGCAACCAAAACTCCCATCCACATCACAGTCAAAGCTTACCTTTTCTTTGATTCTACCTAGAGTATGGTTTCTCTCCAAAGGTCTCCTTATCTTGAAATTATCTCATTCTAAACTTTTGCCATTGTTCGAGCAGTCAATTGGGTCATAACTACTGACACCATGTTGACATCGGGCGCCATCTCCGGGAAAAGGATCGTTGTCCACTTCCATTACTTCTTTATCTTTATCAAAAAACTTGAGAAGCCCAGCTTCTATTTGATCTTGCATAGCATTACGAAAAATAATGCAGTTGTTAGTATTGTGACTTATGTTATTATGCCATTTATAGAATTTGGCTTTCTTATCCTTTGGGGCCCTGAGAGGCCCTTGAATCTGGATAAATTTTATCTTCATGAGGTGATCAAAGACATGATCTGCTTGGTTGATGTCGAACGAATATTTCCTCATAGGAGGTGAGGGATTCAGCTTATTAGGCTGCCTCAAAGGTAGGTTGTATGGCTTCTACTTTTACCAAAGGCTCACAAGTAACTCGTTTCTTTCCAACCATTTCCATAACATCTATTTCCAAATCAACAGGATCTTGATAATAAGTTCCCATTGATATTCTTTCTGATCTGCTCCTCTCTCAATAGAGTTTCATATCTGGCCACCCTAGAAGAGAACTCGAACACGTTCCTGAACTCCATTCCCTCTAACTTTTTCCTAATTTCCAAATCCAAACCATTGAGAGCTAAAATTTCCAACTCAGACTCTAGCATTTGAAAATGACATTTATTTTTGGAGTCTTTAAATATTTCTAGGAATTGATCCGCGCTCTCCCCTGCAAACTATTTTAACCTAGCCAAATCAGTTAGAGAAATTTCTGGTTCCATTTTGAAAAATTGAGCATGGAATAAATCCTCCATATTTTTCTAAGAAAACACTAAATTTGGTGGCAAATTTGCAAACCATGAACAAGCCACCCCAGTCAGTGAGTATTGAAACCATTTTAACTTAACCTATTCGTGTTTACTTAAGCCGCCACACTGGAAGGTAAACCTAGCAATGTTTTCAATGGTCGATTGATTCCCTTCGCCATAAAATAGGCTGAATTCTAGAAATTTTACCCATCTAGGTATTTCCATCTGATGGATCTTATCAGGTTATGGTTTTTGATATAAAGGCCTATTGATAGGCTTATATCCTTGACCCATTCCAACTTGATGGAATTCATGGGGAAGTTGTGGTCCAAACTTATAACCCAACTCTCACTATCATTCATTTGGCCACCATCGGTCATTCTTCGAATGTGGGATTTCAAAACAATTAATTATCTTTAGGTTCCTTTTATGAGGAGGGGCATATGCACCTTCGACCCCCTGGCCTATATGATACTGGCCATTTCCATTTATAGGGATCATGGTATTATTAGGCCATGTAGCAGGATTATTAGTCCCACTTACTCCTGTTTCTCTTCTATTCGGCCCTGATTCCCCTACATCGATAGGTGCGGAAATGTACCAGCCAGACTCATGCTATTGATTTGAACTTAAGCCATTTGGCTGTTTTATAGCATTTTTTTTATCCTTATATGAGAATTATCAATCTCCAATAAATCAGTTGGACTGTTAATAGGGACTTTCCCTTTTTGAGGGTTTAGATTTACTACCCTAACAATAAAGGAAGTCTATTTTTGGATTTCTCCTGACAGACTTTTAATCATTTCTCTTTGAGAGGTATTTATTTCCTTTGACACTCGCCTTACTCTTCATCTACTATTTTTGAAGCAAACTGACTTTGATCACTGACCATTTTGTTCAAAAACACATTTTGATTCTGCAAGACAGTCAAAAATTGAGACACCATGTTTGTAAACTCTTGAGTTGATGAATTGACTTGGTTCATCATCTGTGCCAAAGTTGGGCCATTATGGCCAGCGGCTGGCATCTCAATATTAGGATTCACACCATAACTGGAACTTCCCCCCGTGACATTTTTTGAGTTTTGGACGTTGGCATTCACATTATCATTTCTGTTCATGCCATTAGTGGCTTGAGCATTTCTTACTTTTTCCAAATTATGACCATTGTTGGTGTTTGGAGTTTCGATACCATTATTGGTGTCGAGATGCCTCACAGCATTACTACGTGTGATTGGCATAATTTTCTTTTTTAGCAACCAGCGTCCCACCGAGCGTGCCAATCTTTGCGCTGCTGGGAAAACTCACTATCAATCGTGTGCCTGCGACACAATCGATGAACAGTGCGGGAACGTTTTTGCCTCTCGATGTAACAACCGAATCTTAATATTGCCTAGTGGTTTAATTTTTTTTAAGCGATGACTTTATACTCAAGATTTAGCGTCGATTGACATGAGAAAAATTTTATCGGTAACTTTCAGTGATAATTTTCATATGCAACATTTAGCATCGATTAGCGTGACCGAATTTTTTCCATATTTAACTATAATTTTAGAAATCATAAGTTATAATTTAACAAGGAGTGATATTGATGGAGGTACTTAATAACAATTAGCATAAACGATATTTTAAAATACTTAACATTGACGTGTATTTTAGCGACAATTGTTTTTAAAAAAAAAAGTATCGATGTACTTTTAGCAACGATTTGTAAAACGGGGTTAATTATAAAATTAAATTTAAAATGGAGACTATTGAATAATTAAAAGATTACAACAAAATCTGATTTTTTTATTTTAAAAATTATGTTAGCTCTCTAACCTTGGAAAGTGAGGGGACAAAAAGGGGCATTTCTGAGGAAATTAAGTCTTTCCTTAATACATTTTTTCGGTTATAGTAAGAACAAAGGGAGTGTGAGAGACAGAGTCAGAAAGAAAGAGAAAAAGAAAGAGAGAAAGAAGAGTTGGGAGACATCTGTTGAAATCCGGTGAAGTTCGAATCAGCCAAAAATTTCAATTTCTAGTAAGACTCCCATTCCTTCTCAAATAAATCCGTTGTCTTAAGGAATAAGGGGCTTAAATTTGTTGGGCCAGTGTGTATGTGATAGATACATATGTCAAATCTGAATGTGTGTGTGTTAAATGTGTGCCACGTGTTTCTGTGTGAACTGTGAGTCGGGGTTGAGCAAGCATGGCTAAATTCATGGCTTGGAGGATTGGTTTTTGGGGTCGGCTTGCAGCAGCCATGGATTGAGTGACCATGGTGGGGTCTTGTGCATGGAGGGAGCATCCATGGGGCTACTGTGGGATTAGTTTACACAGTGGGAGTGTTTTGTGTGGGCTGTGTACAAGAAAAGCGGAAGGGGAAGGCTCTAAAAAAAGGGGGGCATGAAACAAGGGCGATAAGTGTGTGTTTTGATGGTGGAACAAGTGTGCTAAGTGAGTATTTGTAAGGTGGAAGAAGGGCTGAAATGGCAACCACAGAAGTGGTGATTACAACGTGGTTGTGTGTGTAAAGTGTATATGAAAATGTGTGTATAGTGTATGACTAGGTGTGTGCAAAATTGGTGTCACAGGTGGCTCTAGAAAGTGTTGTGTGTTTGTGGTATCGGCAGTTTTGTATGTATTGTTTGGGTGAAGTGGGTTTATGCAGGAAGAAAGAGGGGAATGGGCTGTGAGTGTTTTGCATTGTGTGTATGGGTGCTGGGAAAAAGGGAAGCTGTGGGTGATATGAGTGTTGGTATTGTGATGGCATTTTGTATAAGGTGGGTTTAAAGAGAAGAAATAAGGAGCAAACGAAAGCTGCGTGAATAGTAACTGTGAGTTTTTGAGAGTGTGTTCTGGGTTTGGATAGGAGTCGGAGGAAGAAGAAGATGGGTTATCAGTTACTGGGTTGTACAGTAAAAGTGGTGCACTGTGCTTACACAGTTCTACCACGTACCTATTGGGTATCATCCAATTATTAAAAAATGCTGAAACTTTACAGGAAGGTTCTTAGGACAATACTAGAATTACTGTTAAAATTTCATATTTTTTTGATATTGTTTATTATTTTTAATATATTCGCAAGTGCAGCTATTCTAAAATTAGGTTTGAGCATGAACAACTAATTATAAATTCCAAAAAAATTACACCGATGCTTTTATAGTAAAAGACAACTCAGTTTAAGTTTCATAAATTTCTAAGTTGATTTAATATCTTAATCTGTATCGCATTTGATTTAACGAAATGAATGATTTTAAAATGGTTTCCGTGCTTTTTAAATTCTAATTTTGATTTTTGCATTTTTCTTATATATTATAAAGATATCACAAAAATTATGGAACTTTGATTTGAGTTAGAAGAATTAATTGTTATTTTTGGCCTTTTCTAGTATTTAAGAAAATTATTTTTATTAAAAAATATTCAAAAAAATTCATGTTCTTACTTATTATACAGTTTTAAGTTATAAAAGTATTTTACAAGCATTTATTATAAAGTTTGGGATGTCTAAATGCTTTACGGGACGTGAGGAGTTATCGGTTAAGTTGTTCGTCCGAGGTCGCCGTTTCATTTTGGGTTTAGAATGAGAGTGTCGGAGCAAGTGACATTTAAGAAAGTAGATTTGAGTTCATAATATATGAGACTAGATTGTATTCGGATAATTAAATTGTCAATTTAGGTTAACTCGAGGATTTTGAACAAGTTGAATAGCAGTGCATAGCTTGGACTGAGGTAAGGATTTTCTCTCTGAAACCTATTTCATTGTTCTGAATTCAAATGTTTTATTTTGAAAGCTTTACAAAACTTCATTAAGCTTTGATTTTATGATTGATATGAAAATGTAAGGAATTCTATCCGAACCCTATTTTCATTACTCTGATTTCAAATACTTACAATAACAGTTGTATAAACTACATTGAATGCTGCTCTTGATGACTGATATAAAAATATTTTCAATTGCCTATTAAACCCTAACTTGAGCCTTATAGCGATCGTTTGGAATTCTTTGTTTATTCTCATCAGTTTTATTGATTCGTTTCTCGTAAAATGTTTTGAATTCCATTTATTGCTTCTTAATGTTGACACGAGTTAGTAATCTGGGAGTTATAAGGATGGTCTGTATTGTTAGTGTTATATGGATGGTCTATTGGATGAGTTAAAGTAGTACCTAAATGGACTAGTCAGTGTACATATGCATATGTAAAGCTTATCGAGCATTGCCGAAGTGGCTTTACTATAGTGTATTGCTCATGTTCAATGTTTCCTGTTTCTATTTTATTGCACTGGAAGTGTTTTGAAATGATTATTTATTTAAGAGATTGAGTTGATACTCATCCCTATATTTATATTGAAAAGTTGTGGTTTTATTTAAAAACCCTTTTAAAATTATCATTTGATTGTACATAGAAAATTATTTGAATCGCTCTGTTTCTCCGTTCTAAAAGTTCTTATTTGGCTTAAGTGTAAAATTGTACTGATCATTTTTTATTATTTTTTTAATCCTTGATCGACCTTACTGGGTTTTTAAAAGCTCACTCTCCTTTTACTTCCTTTCTGCAGGTAGTAACTAGCGTTAGATTACTTGAAACTGTACTATAGGCAAGCGAGCTAGTGAATGTAAGTTAATGTATTGTCCATTAGAACACCTGAGTGGGTGAAAAGTATTATTTAAAATTTTTAGAATTTGATTTGGTATTTCATTTATAACTGTCAGTTGAGAGTATGATTTGACTAACGGTTTAGTTACTCTGATGATGACTGCCCACTTGGTGGTGAGGTTAATATTGTCTTAAAGTGAATGATCGAGCAAGTGTCTACCGTTCCGGATTACCGGGATATTACAGTTAGTATCAGAGCATAGTTATATGATTATGTAGACTTTAGAAGCGAGTAAGGGAAAGCCTAAAGTTTGACAAGAGGGTTAGGAAAAACTTTAGTGACTTGGTTGAACCATAGAAGTGGCTAGATATTAGAGTGCGCAGTGAAAACGTGGTGTGTACATTATTTGGTTTGAGGCGTTGATATATGAGTTCTTATAGAAATTGGTAAAATATTTTGAGGATAATAATATCTGCTACTTTAAATTTTGAGGACGAAATTTTTTTAAGTGGGGGAGAATGTAACACAAGAACCTTAATATTGTCTAGTGGTTTAATTTTTTTTAAGCGACGACTTTATATGCAAGATTTAATGTCGATTGACATGAGTGAAATTTTATCAGCAACTTTCACTGATGATTTTCATATGCAACATTTACCATCGATTAGCGTGACTGAATTTTATCGGCTATTTTTAACTATAATTTTAAAAATCATAAGTTATAATTTAATGAGGAGTGATATTGATCGAGGTACTTAGTAACAATTAGCATAAATGATATTTTAAAATACTTAATATCGACGTGTATTTTAGCGACGATTTAAAAAAAAAAACATCGATGTACTTTTAGCAACGATTTGTAAAACGGGGTTAGTTATAAAATTAAATTTAAATGGGGGACTATTGAATAATTAAAAGATTTCAACAAAATTTGATTTTTTATTTTAAAGATTATGTCAACTCTCTAACTTGGAAAGTGATGGAACAAAGAAGGGGCATTTGTGAGCAAATTAAGTCTTTCCTTAATACATTTTTTTATTACAGTAAGAACAAAGGGAGTGAGAGAGACAGAATCAGAAAGAAAGAGAAAGAGAAAGAAGAGTTGGGAGGCATCTGTTGGAATCCAGCGAAGTGTGAATCCGTCGAAAAATTTCAATTTCTGGTAAGATTCCTATTCCTTCTCAAATAAATATGTTGTCTTAAGGAATAAGGGGCTTAAATTTGTTGGGCCAGTGTGTATGTGATAGTTACATATGTCAAATCTGAATGTGTGTGTGCATGTGTTTCTGTGTGAAGTGTGAGTCAGTGTTCGGCAAGCATTGCTAAATTCTTCGCCTGGATGATTGGTTTTTGGGGTCTGCTTGCAACAGCCTTGGATAGAGCGACCATTGTAGGGTCTTGTGGTGAGGGGAGCAGCCATAGGGCTACCGTGGGGATTAGTTTACACTGAGGGTGTGTTTTGTGTGGGCTGTGTACATGAAAGGGGAAAGGGAAGGCTGTAAAAAAAATGGGGCATGAAACAAGGGCAGCAAGTGTGTGTTTTGTTGGTGGAACAAGTGTGCTAAGTGAGTATTTGTAAGGTGGAAGAAGGGCTGAAATGGCAGCCATGGAAGTGGTGATTACAGTGTGATTGTGTGTAAAGTGTGTGTGAAAATGTGTGTATAGTGTGTGACTAGGTGTGTGCAAAATTGGTGTTACAGGTGGGTCTTGAAAGTGTTGTGTGTTTGTGTTTGCTCTGTTGGGCAAACTCACTATCGATCAGTGCGCTAGTGGCACGATCGATTAAAAGTCGGGGATCTTTTTTGCCCCAGGGTCTGGGAACTTCCCTGAAAGCGAGAAACTTTGACGAAGAGAGCTTTCGATTGATTGTGAATGTTTACACAGTAATGTTTCCAAGTCTGGAAACTGAACTTCCTATCGATGGCAGCAAAAACCTCTAAAGTCTAAACAAAAGAAAGAAGAAGACTAATTTGTCTAGTTGATGATTGATTGTCTCTGTGCTTCTTCTTTGACCCACTATATATACTAGAGGCTTTGTAGAAAATAACTACCATTACAAGAAACTACTCACTTAGAGATAAACTACCCACTTAGAAAATAACACTCACTAATAAGTAACCAGCCACACTTATCCCTTATCAATAGAACACATTTTCTGAAGTTGGTTTCTTTCACTTCTTGAATCTTCCATTATCTCTTCAGAAATAAATACATAAAAGTAAATGTCATTTAGTGACATTTAATCAAAGTGAACTTATTAGTGAAAAATATATTTTGTGGTGCAAACATTGCCCCCTGGCTCAAGCCTTTCACGATCGACAGGCTTGCATTCTTCAAAGCGACAACATTTTCGCTATCTATTGCCCATCGATTGGCTTTTGCTCTCCATATGCATGTGTCAATGACCATAGTTGGCCAAGCCACTAAACAAACCATGACCATTTTTGGTCACGCTACTACTAAATGAAGACCATTTTTTTATCAAACCATTAACCCAATCAGCATATAAACCGGCTACTGATAAGCCAATCGATTAAGCATTTCTTTAATTCAAAGTGTATGGATAAAAATAAAACAAATAATATTTGACTATATTTATAGTTCTTAATAATCATCGAATTAATTCTTTACCTTGGTGTGCCCCACAAACCCAAATAGGGTATCTTTCTCCAAAAAATATAACAATGATTGGTTCCCAAAATTCATGTTCTTCATCATTTTTCATGGTGTCAAAAGCTTCAAACTCACTAACAGTGAAAAGTTTTTAATCGATAGCCATAGTTGACTCGCTATACATTGTCCATCAGAACCCCTACGTGGGTGAAAAGTATAATTTAAAAGTTTTTGACTTAGATTTTGTATTTCATTCATAACAGTGTGTTGAGAGTATGATTTGATTAACGGTTTAGTTGCTTTGATGATGACAGCCCACTTGGTTGTGAGGTTAATATTGTCTTAAAGTGAATGATCGAACGAATGTCTAACCTTTCGAATTTCAGGGATGTTACACTCGGGCCTGAGAACTTGGCTAAATGGAAAACTAACTGATGATAATATACTGAACAAATCTAAAGAAGATGCATCCACTGAGATAATAAAGATGATCTTTACAATACAATGAACACAGTTATGACAGCGAGCTGGGTTTCCTATCGATACAAGACAAATTATCTAATGGACTGACTAGAAGAAAGATCCAAACAGACTATCTTCCTATTCTAGTTTTTTGTTGATGGATTGATGACCCCTTTTCCTGTTGCCTTACTCTCCTTTTATACTTGCATCATTCGTAACCGTCCCTTTTCTGCAACTGCTCATCCTTATCTCTATTAGGAATAACTTCTTAAGCCCTATGATCGGCCATTTTCATCCGAAGTCTCCTCAATTGTGCTAATAACTGTCTTATCCAGAAACTTCTTATCAAGCATTGGTGCCATTCTGTTTTCCCTGTCTTCACGTTGTTTGATATTGTTGATTTGGTCATGCCTTTGGCGGTTTTGCTCCATGTACATGTCATTCAAATATTTTGATTCCCACGTTTTCTCTTTTAATCACTCATCTTCTCATTTTCATTCGGTAACTAATGATAACCGTAACAGTCGTGCCTTTTCCCACTTTTTTTTTATTAATGCATTTATGTGTGGCTATCATCATGCCACATGTCCATATGTTATTTGTGAGAATACTGGTGCCAACAGAAATGCATGGCAATTCTCATGACATCTCAAAACATTTCATGTCGAAGTTTCAGACAAGTTGATTACCTATATCATCATTCAAAGGGAAGAAAGGGACGCCCATACGTGTGTCCAATCATAAACTTACAAGGTGAAAAAACGGAGGCTGTTTTCAGGGATATTTTGTTTCATCAGCTCCCATGATTCCTTCACTAACTCTCTCTCTCTCTCTCATCTTCTTTGCTTGCAAGCTTCATAAAGGTTGGGCGTTATGCTTTACGGTTAATTTTTTTGTACCGTGTGAACAATTGATGTGACAAGTGGACATCATGCAACAGCTGATGCTATGTTCATATGGCAATTAGTGTTGATAATAAATTGCTAAGTAGTGCTTTTAGAGCTGTTGTTATAATTAAGGAACATTTAGTGTGTAGGTATGAATTAAACATCGTACTTTCATTTTTACACTTTTTTATTCTATTTCTCTCTCCACATTTAAATTTTCATCAATTATTTCTCTCTCCTGATCTACTTTTTTACACTTTTTATTATTCATTTATCTATCTACACTTAACACTCCATCGACTCATTTTCTCTCTCATGACTCACGTTCTTCCTCTTCTCTTGCTAAAGGATAGAATAAGAAACACACAATATATTACTTAAATTCTTAATCTGCTTGTCAAAAAAATTGATCAAATTATATGAGACGGAGGGAGTATATACCAAACAAAAAAGAATTAACCATTGTAAGCTTTACTCCAAACACAAGTACAATATTGTCACAGGTTGTTTGGAGGTCTTCTTATATTCCATGCGAAAGAGAGCAGCAGTTAAGCCAAACAAAAGGAAAAAAAGGATTGCGGGAGTCTAAAGCAAAAACAGAATTAGAGTATCGTGAAATGTCTAATCTTATTAGAATCTAATTGGTGCCTTTCTATCTATACTTAAAATTTAGAAGATAATTTGTATGTTATCTTTGATGACCTTTTCACGAGTTTAAGTGGAAAATGGTAACTGTAAACAAAATAAGTCAGCCAAAAATTGGTGACAAAAAACAAAATGGACATTTGATGAACTAGTGAATTGCTTTCTTTTTTCTTGTTAGAAAAATTTTCTTAATGAACTAGTGATTTGCTCCATTATAAGGTTATTCTAGTAATTGAAGTTTTTAGTTGACTGCTAATATCACGTGTATTTGATGTTTAATGAAATACAAAAAATAATGTTTAGTGAATAAAAAATTAATGTTTGGCAAAATACAAAAATGTTTATGTAACTTGTTTGTAATAGCCATGACAGTTAGGCATCATGCTACACATCATATATAATTCATAATTATAAAAGACAACTTTTTTACAATGTCATTAATAATTGAGGTTGTTAAGCCACTTAATTACTCTCATCCCTCAAGGTGTTTGGTAGTTTAGATAGTGTTTATCTTCAAAGCAGTTAATGGTAGTGACAGTAAGGATAAGCATTCCTACAAACAACTTCTTACTTTGCCCAAACTACCCAAACATATTCATTAGTTTCTGATTTTTTTGGTCCCTTTATCAGATTTCTGCACCAATTTTCATAGCCCATGCTTTATTCATATCCTCTAAATGAGATAATATCAATAGAACACTATCATAATCAAAACTCTATTAGACAAATAAAAGTTTTCCAAGTGCAAAAGATGATATCATAAAGCAAGTACAATAGACGATGCAACAGAATAAAGTAAAGCTACAAACTATAATAACATGGTAATAAATGGTATATTCATTTTAACAAACTAAGATGCTACTCACAAAATAAAATGGTAATAATGATTTCTTGGAATTCATGTGCATCTTGGTGAAGCGTAATATCATCCAAATATTAGCTAATCCGGTATCACAATCTGATAAAAACTAACCAACGAAAAGCGAGCAACAAGTAAATAACATACTATAAAAGCGAATAACAACAAAGATAGACAACATCAATAAACATTTTTTTTCCTTTTCTTTTTGTCTTTTTTTGTGTGTTCTTTTTCCTTCTTTTTCTAGTTTTTTTTTGTTGGTTTCCAAGCAAATTGTTTTTTTGTCACAATAAGAGTTTACAAAATTTCCAAGGAAATATTTACAATCTGAGATGGAATAAACTGAAAAACAATAGAGTCTCAGCTCGAGAGGATTTCCTCTCCATCGGCCCCTACTCGTCATAAAGTTATTTGAGTACATTACTTCTTTAGAAATACTAGACCATGTATGCATCCTTCATCCAAAAGCTGCTAGTCTGCGTCTCTGTACAAACACCATTCATGAGCTAGCAAGTTGGTGTCTTCCTTATGTCAAATGGTGACTTTGGCTTTGCTCAATTACCCGTTACTTGAGATAAGGCTCCAGAGTTGGTGGCAAGAGGAGAGAGCATCTGGTGTGCTTCTTGATAAAAAAAAAAAACTATGGGGGCAGTGGCGTTTCATAATTATATAAATCATTTTTGGCAAAAATCTTGACGGGCGTGCGTCAGCAAGGAAATCAAATAGAGCCTGTAATTTGGATCACAACAAGTACACAGAACTTTATGGCACGCAATTCTAATATGATTAGTGTCTTCAAAGGGGCTAATATGACTCCTTGAACATCTAAAGTCTACTACAACTACTTTGGTTTTTACTTCTAAGGGTACTATAAGGGAAAGCATCGTAATCTGCGGGCACTTCTTCACAACTTTTGTGCTTTTATAGGCAACTATGGAGCATTAAGTGAAGAACTCAAGCACATTTGGGGCAAGTTTAAAAGCATTAGAGATATGCTTGAAAGCTTCCAATCAAAAAGTCCTTCTCAATGGACACCAACAGACAATGTACTCTATGTATTCTTGGATTAGAGGTTATTTATATGCACTTGATATGCCCCGGATTATGATCAACCTTATCGGGTATGCATATTATGGCACATGAGGCTATTAGTGTGTTTGCGCATCATGTGCCAATGTGAGCATCTTCTTGTGTTTGACACGCTCGCCGAACGGATGGCAATATATATAGACATGTTTGGTGGCAGCATTTAATGCTTCACGTACGGATTGGCAAGTACCAATGTTGGCATAGTGCTAAGTTTGGCTATGCTATTCTTAATGACGGCCACATTTAAGACGAGTGAAGCAAGGCATGAAGCCAAGTTAGAAAAGTGGGCACATTGTCGTGCACAACGGGCACAACGTCAGTCACATTAACACATTGCTGAGCTGCCTGGCACACAATTGTGCATGCAGACACGTAGTTGGTATGCATTGGCATATGTTAAGTGAAGAAAGACATGGTAGACAAGATCATGTGCACAGAGTGTTGGTTGTGCATGCCAAACATGAAGACGGGCACATTAGCATACTGAGTGCGAAGCGTTGTGGCGTCGAGTGCTGTAGGTAGACATATGTGGGAATCTTAAAAAGATTTATATGCATAGTCTTTCGAGATAGTGTCAATATGTTGCTATTCGTCTGAGGTGATCAGTATGCTTGGGCATCCTTATGTAAGGCTAGTATTAGTGTGCTTCAAAAGACAATAGTGTAGCTTTGTATAAAAGTTGACAATTCATGACACGATGCATAAATAGGTTTCAAGTGTCATGAAGTCTAATGATCGTTTCACCCACCGCAAAATTGTGTGGATCGTGAAACCCTACAAACTTGCTAGGGTATGATAGCTTTTGACTGCTTAATTGTTCTAGTAGTTAAGAAGCAACTTTGAAAATGCATGTGTATTCGTATAACACACACACACACACACACACACACATGTATATGATGAACATATGTATCTTCACGTATAGCTATGTATACACACAGAGACACACATATACATATATATATATATATATATATATATATATATATATATATATATATATATATATAGATGGGATGGGTTTCAACCCAGGTAGGGTGTCCTCAAGCATTATGATATGAAATAGAAGAAATTTACAATTAGAACATAAGAGTAGACACCCCATTTTTAATCATATTTAATTAAATAATTATTAGGCATTATTATTGATTAGAGTTTACTATTAGGGGTTAGGCTTGATAATGTAACTTAATCAATTTAATGTAGTCCATTCCAATCCAGTCGTCTAGTCCAGTCTAAAGTTCCATTGAATAATTGAGGTCAATCCAGTCCACATGTCTAGGTAGTGATTTGTTTAGAAGATTTTAGGAATTCTTAGTGATTTATCCAGTCCACATGCAAGTAATTGAGGTCAATCCAGTCCACATGCAAGTAATTAGATCATGACATGTGAAATATGAAGATAATTGCCGAATCTGGTACATCCCATGTAGAAAATCAAAGATAATTATCGAATTAGGGTCAGATAATGTCTCAAAGTTTGAAAAAAGAACATTATAAATTTAAGGGATGAACCGACCAATTTTTGATAAACCGGTTGGTTAGTTGACTTTAATCAATCTGTGATCTTTATCAAATATTTTATCTATCATTTGATCGCATATTGATATGGTCATCTTTATCATTTCTGGTATCCCAGAGCTCTATAAATAGTGCCTTTGGCCTGCATTTTTTAGGATCTAGCTTTTCCTTCAAATAGCTTTTATACCATTTCTCCTAGAAGTGGTGCATCGTTTTTCAAGAGAAACTAGCCCTTCATGATTCACTCTAAAAGAGTCTTAAGTCTCTTGCATCATGGATCCTTTGTGTAGCGTTCTTGTGTCCTAAACAAGCAGGCTTGCAAGGTTTAGTAGTTTAGAAAAAGGACTTTTAGCAACAGCCGTATATCCGTCGCAGAAAACTTTTAGCGATAGACGTCCCATTGCTAAAAGTCCGTTGTTTACAACTCCGTTGCTAAAAGTTTTGGGTCGAAATTTTGAAATCCGTAGCCTAAAGTTAACCTAGAGTGACAGACATACAAATATAATTAGCGACGGATACTACATCACTAATTATATTTTTCGTACTAAAATTTTTTTTTGGAAATAATTTATGACGTAAAATATTTAACAATGGAATAATTCGTCGTCAAAAGTTTTAACGACAGGCATTTCGCGACGAATTATCCCTCACTAAAAATTATTAAAAATTGATGACTTTTAGCGACGAAAAATACGTCGCTAAAAGTCTGTCGCTTAAAACTTCAGTGACGGAATTTCCTTCGCTAAAAATTATTTATTCATAGAAAAAGTAAGACTTCAGCGATGAAATAAAATCCGTCGTTAAAAGTCAAGCTAATTTTAAAAATATATTTTTTATTTTTTAATATCCAAACCTTTAATTACAATTCTCAACAATTATTCTCAATCCATCAAATATTTCTCAATGCACATCAGGGTTAAATAATTACTGATCCATTAGCAATTATTTAAACACAAAACAGACACAACACATATGTATAAAGAATGAATTCTATACTAATCAAAAAATAAAATGTATACAAAGTTCAGGAGGGCACAAGAGCGGGGTACAATAGAGTAGGGGAGGGGAAAGGAGTACAAGTCGGGAGGGGGGGGGGGCACGGGAGCGGGATACAAATAGCTAGGTGGGGGAGTGCTGATCAGGGGTCGGCGAGTCCTGGATTTGGATTCTGCTGATCATCCTCGTCCACGGGGGCACTGTGATTTGTATCTGGCTCTGCATGTCCAGCAGTAGTGCTCTGCATGTAAAGGCATAGACGCATTAATATTGATAGCAGTCATATACAGTGTTTACTCAACAGATCATCCTATATACCTCCACAGCAATACGACAGATCTCATCCTCTTGCAACGACCGTCGCTCTACGGTCAGTGTCTGCGTCTGTGGAGAGGCAGTGGGGGGTAAGGACACTTTTATCAAGATACATGTAGTCGTACAGGGGAGGTCGTGTACGTGGCCTTTCGGCCTATTGACAACCCTCGGTGTATCCAACCATCGCTTCAATCCCCCAGTACTTGTGCCCATACTCGTAGACGCTGATGGATGTTCTGATCTGTTCACATGAGGCCTGCAAAACAGTGATTTGACATTCAAAACATTAAGGCGACAAATGAACATCGAATACAAAGGCAAAAATTTAACAAACTAAACAAATTAATTCGTAACTTACATCAATGTACCGGAAAATATTTGAAACATAGTCCCTTGCCAGGTGTTGAACGTCCTCATCCTTCTTCCTCACGTGTGTCTGAGTGTACGTCAAAGCACAAACCTCATCCGTCGCCAGGTTCGGGTGCTCAATCGCATTCTTGCGTTAGAGAACGTCGTGAGCTACCGTCCCCCCTCCCCCTCATGCGTGGGATCTGTGTCATGTTTGTTCTCACTCCCACTCTCACTATTGGCCTCCCAGGATGGATCAGTCATCCACTTATCAACCATATGTCCCCATATAGATGGCAATATCCAACGAGGGGGAAATTATTTTCCACTCCTCTATCAGGGCACCCTTGGGCGTCATCTTTCTCGTCTGCTCTCGTGCATCATGCAGCCATTGTCAGTAATTTTTGTTGACGTAAGCAAACAATCCTGCCGCCCTAATACCTACTGCTCCAGCGACTCAAACTTGAAGCCCTCTTGTAAGGCATCCAATTACACAATCAATACGATTAATTTAACATTATGTTCTAATTAAACAAATAATGACTGACACAAGATGGCTAAAAACCATACCAGCCACTCTTCCCGTAAGAACTCCCTCGTCACGGCATCCCAGTCCTTCCATTATAGTTGTGTCTCACAGAATCGGCCCCTCACAGAATCGGCCCTTCACAAGGACGCCGATCTTCGTCTTGGCCGGAGTCCCCAGGATCCTGGTAAAGAAACAAACATCCAATACATAAAATAAGTGGACCGTCATAAATATCAAAATTAAAGATTTTAAGTACTTTATTATGTAATTTTTTACTTAATGGCTCTCCTAGGTAAGAGTACTATGTTTACGCTGGGGGTGTATGCATACCCTGTGTGTCGGTCCACGGCCTCATCGAGATCCTATAAAATAGTAACATTAATACATATTCAATATAATTTGAATATAATTATAGCATTATGATGAAATGTCGTTATCAAATATACCTGAGGTAGAACCCATATAAGAAGGAGAACCAGTGGGCGTGTGGGAAGAATCGATCTGGGGCCAGGCCAGTGACTGGGACTAGGACTGCGGCTGGGACTGGAGCTGGGCCCGCGGCAGTGGCTGGGACTGGGCTGGGCCCCTGTTTGCTGGATGTGAGCATTATGTGCGTCGTCATCAATGTATAATGACGAGGTGGGAGCCACCGGGGTTAACGCAGTTCGACATCCACCGCGACCATAGATTACCCATAATCTATCCATGTCTGACTTCGTGTACAACAAGTCCAAAGAAATTAACACATACAAAACAATGTATAGTATACATCATGTTACAACACTATATATATGAACCTAGTCTAAAGACACTATATGAACCGAGTACTAAAAGAATGTATGTTACAACAGTAAAAGTCAATCATCTTCATTTTGGAAATCATCACCATCATCATAGTCAGACTCGTCATCCTCTTCTTCTTGGGACTCGTCGTCCTCTTCATCGAGTAATTCTTTCTCTTCGTCAGTAGACTCAGCCTCATCATATTCAACACTTTTTATGTCTTTTGCGTCATCATCTACAACTTCTTCTCCTACATCAACTGTTGGTTAAAGAGGGCGATCGTCCTCCTTGTTGTCCACCTCAACAAGTACTAAGACAAGGGCTTGGTCGGCTTGAAAGGTGTTTACCTTGATGTTATATGCCATGGGCAATTTCTTAAAATTGATAACTGTATATCAATGAGATTTGAGATTTACGATGTCTTCCGCGTAAAAGACTTGTACAGCTTAACTAGCAAACACAAAAGGCTCATCTGATGTAAGTCTTGACTTAACATTAACATCTACAATCCCTTACGAGCTAACACGGATTCCTCTACTGCATGTGGAATCAAACAATGTACACTTGAGCATTACCGGGCGGTTTTTGGAACCCAGATAAGTTAGCTAAACAATCTCATCCAGCTCTTCATAAAATTCTAGGCAATTATCATCATAATTGTCGCCATTGACCAAGATTCCACTGTTTTGGGTTTATTTTGTCCGCTCATCATCTCTTACATTAAACTCAAAATTTTTAATTTTTTAGGGACAAATATTTAGCGACGACCCAAGTTCGTCGCCAAAAGTTAAAAAAACTATAAAAAAATTATTTTAGTGACGAATTTAAATCCGTCACAAATACTCTGTCGCCAATTAATATACAAAAATAATTTCAAAATTCAACTAAAAATAAAAAAATTGAAAAAAGTTTTAACGACGAAAATGTCGTCGGTATAAAACCTTCGCTAAAGGTTATCACCGACGGAATCCTCCATCGATAAAAATATTTAGCGACGGGTATTTAACGACGGTGTTTCGCGTCACTATAAGTTACTTTTAGCGACGGAATGTCATCTGTCGCTAAATGATGTTTTTCTTGTAGTGTCATTTCCTGCCATCACATTCATTTCTAGTACAAAAATTACAAAAAATAGACTTTTCGTTTACTTAGTTTGAGACTAAGGTAGCGTTTGAAATCACTTTCAGTTTTGATTTTCTGTTTCAAAAAAAAAACAAAATCAAAACTAGTTTAATTTTTATTTTTTACAAAAAAAAATGAGTGTTTGATTACTTAGATTTTATTTTGAGTTTGTTCTTTGGTAGTGGTTTGAGGTGGCGGTGGCCGCTGGCAGGCTGTGGGCAATGGTGGTAAGCAGTGGCTCTGGCAATGGGAGGGTGGTGGTGGTTTGAAATAAAAACTAAAACTGAAAACCTAAAACTTCTAAATGGATGTTTTAAAAAATAGCCCTGTTTTAAAAACTGGTTTTCAAAACTGAAGGGAAAGAAAAAAATAAAAATTGTGTGATAAACGCGTTTTTTTTCTCTAGTTTACAAAACTTGAGAAAAATCTGAGAACGAAAACCCAACCAATCAGATCCTAAGACTAAAGTGTAGGTTGCCTCTTGTAGGATCAGAGTTGAACTATGATGGCTTTGATTCTGATTTGTTCGACCGGATACGTAAGTCGTTCGACCCTGTCGAATTTAAGCTGTTAATATAGAAGTAAGCTCAGGGTTTACATTATGCATAGTTAGAGATGTCAAAGGGCCGGGCTTGGGCCGGCCCAGCCCAAGCCCGTCGGGCCTGCTGTGGGGCCGGGCCGGGGCCGGGCCAGTGGGGGCTGCCAACCGGGCCGGGCCGGGCCGGGCCTGCCGAAGGCAAACCTAGGCCCAGTCCAGGCCCAGGCCCTAGGCCCAATAGCTAGGGCCGGGCTTGGGCCGGGCCCGGGCCCTTTTTTTTTTTTCTTCTTGTTATTCAATTTTAAATTTCATCTCTAGGCAATATTCACAATTTAACGAACCTAATCTTTATCCTTTTATTTCATTATAAGTAATATACATATATATGTATGTATGTATATACATATTTATTTGTTAGCCATTATATTTTTTATTATATGTTAAACATTTTCATACTCTTCTTGATGAGCTTTATTAATAAAATCTTAACACATAACAATTTATATAGAAAAATAATAAATGTATTCATAGGCCCTCCTCCTTTTATCCGGGCTTGGGACCGGCTGCTTGTAAACAAACAGGCGAAGTTACCTATTTTTTTATATATACGAAAAAATATATATCTTGCTTGTAAAAATTTATTTTATATATATGGAAAAAAAAGTATATTTTGTGAAAAAATTTATTCTTAAAATTCTAACAATCAAAATAATAATGAATGTCTATCCAAAATATCAGCAATCAAAGATCAAGAAATCTGCAACGTCAACCAAAAGGATCAAAAGAGGAAAATAAAAACAAATTACCTAATCATCCAGAAGTACTTCAATATCCGAGTCACTGCTCTTCCTATCATCAATCGGTTTATCTTGCTCGCGGTATTTCGCATCAAGATAATCCTTCCAACATACACATAGCTCGAGCGACTCGGGGTTAAGACGACTCCTCCTGTCATCCAAAACCCTCCCGCTAGCTGAAAATGCCGACTCTGAAGCAACCGTGGAGGCTTGCACTGGCAGTACATCCCGTGCAATTTGGGATAAAGTTTTATACATGTTTTGATTTTGTTTCCAAAAATTTAACAAATTAAAATTAACCTGTTCTTGCCTTGATAAATCAGAATAATGATCAGTATTTGCATATACACCAATCTCATTAAAAGAGGAAAAAGTATACGAACCTGCCGAATTAGAAGTACCTTCACCTGGTAGTTGTCTTGCTACTAGATGTTCAAAGCCCTGAAGGTATGGCGCATAATACCTCTCAACAGTGGATGATGATGTAGCTCGCCCGCGCACGTCAGCAGAATTACGATAGACGTTGAACAAGTCCTCAAACCTCTTGCTCACTTTTGCTGTGAATGCGGTTGTCTCCTCTGCTGTGTAGCACATTAATTTCGATATCTCTTGTATCGAGGCGTTCACGCCATGCAACTTTAACCTAGGATCTAAACAAGTAGCCACAGTAAAAATAGCAGGCTTACTCCAATATTTATTAAATTTTTGATCCATCACTTTTACTATTTCCTTAAAGGGTCCTATATATCTCCATTTTGTTAACATTGTAGCCATCTTCAGAATTTCTATTACAGCGAGAGGAGAGGTGGGATAGTACGTACCAGACAATAAATTGGTAGACGTGTAGAATACCTCCAAAAATTCAGCTAGGTATGTGGCCATCTGCCATTCCTCTTGAGTTGGCAAGCCGGCTGGGAACTGGGTTAGTAGAAAATGCGTATAGACTTCTCGGTATGCCAGAATGTGTAAAAGCATGTGGTATGTAGAGTTCCACCTGTGGACCACATCTGTAACTGCTCTCCTGCGAGGCATATTATATTGAACACACAACGTTTTAAATTGTTGTGTTCTCGGACTCGAGCTATTAACATACGCTGTCATACCCCTCATTTTGAGAAGAATATCTCCTGCAGCAGCTAAACCATCTTGAACAATTAAATTAATAATGTGACAAACACAACGAACATGAAATAATTCACCGTTAAGTACAGGTTGAAGCGTCTCCTTTAAAGCTGCAACAGCAACTTTATTATTAGAAGCATTATCAAAACTAACACTCATAATCTTATCCTTAATTTTAAATGTGGTGCATGCTTTTAATATAAGAATAGCAATGTTCATTCCATCATGCGGATAAGGGAAGTGCTCGAAAGCGATGATTCTCTTGTGCATAACCCAATCTACATCAATCCAATGAGCGGTCACACAAGAATAACTAACAAAAGTATAAGGAGATTGCCAAATATCAGAAGTAAGACTAACTTTACCTTCAAATTTATCGAAATAATCGATAAGGCGTGCTTTAGCAGCATTGTACTGTCGGAGTGCATCGGATCTAGTTGTGTTTCTATGAACCTTTTTGTACAAAGGTTGAACGTATGTGTTCATATATCTAGAGTGCTTAGGATTATCGGCAAAAGAAAAGGCTTGTTCATCATGAATAACAAATTCAGCGAGACCGTCTCTTTGCTCTCGCTGATTATAAACAAATAACTTACCGTCAAAAGATAACTGCGTTTGGGTAGGTTCGACGTGGCCTTGTCGAGGTGCACACAGAGGGTAATGCCTGTTAAGATGTCCATTACCACTACCAGACGAAAATAATTTAGCGCAGTACTTACATCGAGCTTTTCGGATGCCGTCCACCATAACTACATCGAAATGATTCCAACACTCGGCTTTCTTTTTTTCCCCTTTTGGACTTCTGGCTCATTACCGGAGGCATTGCTCGGCCCTTCTTCATCATGACCAGGCATAGGGTTGAGATTATGCCACGGAGTAGTAGCTTCGCCAACCGAGCTGCGTCCTTGACTATAATGCGGGGGGTCTTCATCAGGCGTGTATTCAAAATCTGGAATGTTTTGATTGAACTCCCAATTGGCTTGGGTATCTATCATACAGCCTGTACTCATTCGTCCAGGAACGAATGGTTGTGTTGGTGCTTGGATTGGTGTTTGTGATGGCCGTGGCGCTGGCGCTTGTGCTGGTGGTGGTGCTTGCGATGATGATGATGTTTTTCGTGATGACGATGCACGCCTCATTTTCTTCAATAATCCAGCCATATTTCGAGCTAAACTTTGTAAGAGTAACTAAATACACAAGTATAAGAGTAGTAATAAGAAATAACAATTAAAAGAATGAACGAGTAACAAATATTAGAGAGTTAGTAATTAAAAAGAATTTAGCAAGACTAGTAATTAATAAACAAGAGTACTAATTAGTAAATACTAGTAGTAATTAGCAAGAGTAGTAATTGGAGAGGAAAATAGTAGCAAAGCTTGTAGAAATATAGAATGTTTAGGTAAGAGAGAGTAAGAAGATTGGTGTGAAAAATTAGAGAGAAATGGTGTGAATTTATAGATTTTAGAAACTTCACAAAAGACCAAAATACCCCTACAAACTATCCGTTTATAGTTGTTGGGGAGGGTAAGAGTGTAAAGGAGTTGAAAAATATAGGTTAGACTAAAATACCCCCCAAACTAGCCGTTATATTGCTGTTGGGGGGGTAAAAGTGGAATTTTGGAAAAGGGGTGGAAGAAAGGGGGGGAAAAACAAAAAAATTCAAACAAGTGGGGCCAAAACCGGGCCAAACCCGGGCCGCAGACCGGGCCAGATCCGGGCCGCAGACCGGGCCAGACCCGGGCCGCAGACCGGGCCAGACCCGGGCCGACTTCGGGCCGGGCCAAACCCGTTTCCGGGCCGGGCCGGGCCGGGCTTTTTCGCAGCAATGGACGGCCTGGTCCAGGCCCAGGCCCCAGGCCCGCTGTGCTGGGGCCGCTACTGTTCATCGTCGGGGCCGGGCCAGCCCGGGCCAGAACCGGGCCGGGTCGGGCCAGCCCGCGGGCCGCCCGGCCCGTTTGACAACTCTATGCATAGTTATGTGCTTATGTATAAAAAGGCCACAAATCAGCCTAACACCTTCTCGTTGTATAATTCAGTCCCCAAACCCATAGCCCTGTTTTCAATAGATTAGTGGTCATTTGGACATTTTTAGAGTCATTTTCGGATTTTTTTTTCACTTTTCCTTTTTTAATTAAACAAGATGGTGACTCCCTAAAATCCTTTAGTTGGATTTTTCCTGAGGCAGTTCGTTATAGTGGCGACTCCACTGCAGACTAAACTAAGAGGACTAGCCTTGAAAAATCCTCTGTTGCTTTTTGGTCATTTTTTTATTGTCTTTGCGTTGAATAAGATGTACAATGCGATATAACTGCGGTATTTGTGCTTTTATTTCTATGCCTCAGACTCTAGCACCTTAGTCCCTAACCCACCTAATCGAGGGCAACGATTGAAACCCTTAAACTTCCTAGTTACAATCGGTTGTACCCTCAGTTCCAAGGCCTCTTACTAAAAGGACCTTTTAGTTTCTTGGTATATTTAATGACTTGTATATGTACTAGTGATCATCCATTATTAACTATCGGAGTCACGGATAGGAGGTGTATGGTACGAGTCGAGCCAAAGGAGTGACCTTGCACCGACATTGAGAGAAAAACCACACTCCTGGACTATTCAGTGTATCCCCTATTTGGGGAGAATGCTTGTTTTAGCCTACGACATATTGGCAGGGGTACCAACCAATACTGTGTGAGATGACTGGTAATCTCCCAAAGGAGGGAAGACTCTGACTAACCGACAGGTTTTTCGCGCTTCTGACCGGACAGTTAGTTAGTAAGTACAATACTTAAAGTATTCAAAACTGGCTGGCTTATACCTCAAACCCTAAACCCCATTGACCAACCAACCAGTTCACCTCACGAGTGACCAGAAGGTTACTCAGAACTATCCCTCCTCCAAAAATTTTCCTAAATCAAATACCTGGCCTACTGACCAATCAGTTAGGTCATCTCCCGAGTGGCATAACAGTTAGTTAGAACTATCCCTGTTCTAGATTTTTTTATCAAAATCAAACCCTAAACCCACTGGCCAACTGGTCGGTTTAGCTTTTGGGCAACCGAACAGTTAGGTAGATATCTTCCTTACCACGAATTTTTAGATTAAACCCCTTAATTCCATTGACCAACCGGCCGGTTCACCCACTGGGTTACTGAATGGTTAGTCAACCTCGTCTCCTAAATTTTTGAAAATCCCAAAAAATAAACCCATGAATCGGTTAGTCAAAAGCACTGCCATTAGTCAATACCTCCCATCCCCCATGGGGTATAAACCCACCAGTTTAATCTTTGTGATCTCTGTTATTAAATTTTGAATTCTCTATACAGTTAAGGCTAAATAAGTTTGGTATACGTACTCATTTGAGAAGCTCACCGAACCAATGCCCTAAGAACACAGCTGGCAGATTTGGTCCATATTGTCAATGAGTTGTAAAAAGATTTTCAAGCCAATTTTGTAGCCCGAGCTGATCAACAGGCCCAAATAGAGGAGGAGATGGACAACCTTAAGAGAAGGGGCAAGAATGAACGGGAGGATAAGACTAATCTTTAGAATAGGGACGACAAAAAGAAGGCCGATTTTGAACGAGAATATGAATCCGAAGATGAGGAAGTGAAATCCATTTGTCCATGAATGGAAGGATAAGCTGGCAGCGCTCGAATCCCAGATTGCTCGAATGAGAAGGGCGGGTGACCTACTAGACCTTAGTGCATTACCGTGCACCCATAAGTTTAAGATGGATAAGTATGATGGGACCACAATCCCCAAAATGCATGTTAAGATGTTCATGCATGCATTCGCACCCTATAAAGTCAACTAGTCAGTTAATATAGTTGTTCCCCCATACCCTAATTGGAGCCGCACCTCGATGGTTCCTTACCTTAGAGGAGGCCCAACTTTGAACATGAGAGGATGTTGTAAGAGTGTTTGTTAATCAGTACCAGCACAATGCTGATTTAGACATCACTCGTCGAGGCCTAGAGACCACCAAGCAAAAGTCACAGGAATTGGTATATGCTTTTATTATGAGATGGAGAAACAAAGCTGCTCAAATAATGAATCGCCCTAAAGAGGAGGAACATGTGAACATAGTGAGAAAGAATCTGGCCTCTGTGTACGATGAATACATCTTTGGCCACTACCACATATTGTTCAAGTCATTAATGGGAACCCTAGTACAGATCGAGGATGCCACCAACAAAGGGATTATTTTCCGTGAGATCAAGCAGGAGTATATTGAGCAAGCCCCAAAAAATCCCAATGTCTAACCAAAGCCCGCCGATGCCAGCAACGTCAACAATGTCCGAGTACAACAGGTAGTATCATGGGAAGTAATCTCAGAGCCAAAAATAAAGTTCGCCCCGTTGGATGCCCCATTGCCCAAGGTGTTTGAAACATTGTTGGGCATGATATCTAAGTTACTGCGTACCCTTACACCAACAGTGATACCTGAAGGGTATGATGTTCAAGCTTTATGTGCCTATCATTAAGGAAAAGGACACTTCACCAAAAGATGTACGAGTCTCAAACATGCCATCGAGGACCTTATTGACAAAGGGAAATTTTCCCTTCCTACTAGACCTAAAGTCAGGAAGGAACCTTTACCATCTCACAGGGTTAACTTTATGGATCATGTTCTATGAGTGATAGATCTAGCTACACTCATTACTTTGGCAAGTCAGTGTGTTTAGTCTTTTTTCTGTGTTTGATGTTATTTCATGGGAAAAGTTAATGGAAGGTAAGGCCTTCACTATGGAAGAATATTATGATGAAGATATTGGCTTCATGTTCAGGCCCAATACTGAGGTGCCATATTTGACGAGATCAAGTCGAGTTTACCAAACCATTCCAAGCCTTAATAAAGTTACTCAGCGAAGCCCAGATACCCATACGGACACAACCAGTTCGACTATTCCAAGTACTAGGGGCTATTCATTATGGGAATGCACTTACCTTATTTAAATCTAATTTGCCCGAGTCAGGACCAGGCCACAATGACCCGCTTCACATAACAATGTGGGCATTTGATAAGAGCATTCCCCTAATCCTCATAGACAACGGTTCTGCCCTCAATGTTTTCCCCTACGTATCGTCTAAGCCCTTGGCATTGATCCTTCAAAATTTATCCCTTCTAGCCAAGACGTCTGAGCCTATAATAACACTCAGAGAGAGGTTATTGGCACAACCAAGCTCCCTATTACTATTGGAACAACCAATTTGAAGTGTAGTTTTGAGTGTTAGACATACCCGTTGCATTCAATCTTTTGCGGGGAGATTATTGTTGGAACAACCAATTTGAAGTGGGGTTTCGAGTGTTAGACATACCAAGCCGTCCGAGCCTAAGATAACACCTGGAGAGAGGTTAATAGCACAGTCAAGCTCCCTATTACTATTGGAACAACCAATTTTAAGTGGAGTTTCAAGTGTTAATATACCCGCTACATTCAATCTTTTGTGGGGGAGACCATGAATACATTCGGTCTGAGCCATTTCTTCTACGTTGCACCACAAAATCAAGTTTGGTGTGGATAAAGCCGTTTTCACGATTATGGGTGATTGCAGTTACCTCAAATTGGACAGGTGGGGAATGACAATGATGACACATTTTTCGCCGCTATTGATCAACATCAAATCTTATGCTTCTAAATCATGTCGTATGTTTATAACGATGTTTATTATTTTATATAGTGAATTCATATTCCTGGATGATTAAAAAGTCAACCGTTAATTACGTCCATGACGATCTCCGATCAAAGAAACGCAAATAAAATAACATACGAATATAGGAATTTTTTATTTTTGCATGAAAATTTAGTATATCATATAATCAAAATTTACGTAAAAAAATAAGAGAAGAAAATAAAAAGGTAGGATTCAACTTGAACCCATCTCTCTTTTTTTTTTTCTCGTCTTCCCTTCTCTCTCTTTTCTTCTTCTTTTTTTTTTTTCTGCGGCAAGCAGCCTCTCTTTTTTGTTTCTTGGTTACTGAACCTCTTGCCTTTTCTAACTTTGCTTCTCTTTCTCCTCTCTTTTTAAGTCTTTTTTTGATTGCCTTTTTTTTAGCTGACTTCCCTCCTCTCCTTTGCTTCTGCCGAGAGCCCTTTTCTTATATCCAAGTCTCCAACTTCAGCCTTTTTTGTTTGGACGGCACTTCATGGATGGATAAAGAACACATAAATTTTTTTTCTCCTGACTTGGTAGCAAGAAAAACTTGCTACCCTCATACGTGGCAGCGCCTCATTGCTCTATCTGTCTCGCAGCATGCTTCTAGTACGTGCCCATCAGCCTGCATTTAATGGCCTTCTGCCGTCATATTCCCTCCAAGAATTTTGGCTAATTTGGAGCTAATTTCTTGGAGAGACTTCTATCAGGTTTCTCTCTCTCTTTCCCACTGCTTTTCCCATCTTCTTCCTCCCTAAACCCTCCCAAATCTACTGGTGTTAGTGGCTGTTACAAAGGCAGTGGAGCCAACAAGGTTGCACTGAGCAGTGCGGCAACAAGCGGGGCGGAAGGTAGAGGTGACATAGTCTTTGCTTTCACAGTCAACCCATAGGGACTCGCCCCCAAGATGAATGGTTAAGTTTATGGAGACAAGATGAGTCCTCTGGTTGAGATGGGTGATGTACTGCAAGGTTGACGGATCTTTTGAAATGGGTAAAACAAGTGCTTTAGGTCAGAAAGAGGTTTGGGCTAAAGAAGAAGATATGAAAAGAAAGGAGAAGAAGAGAATGAAATGCAATCTGCCCCAGTAACAAATCACGCCCCAGTAGCAGGTCACGTCGGAGGTAATAACCTGTCACCACAGTGAAACACGACATCATCAGCTCTCTTCTACATGATCATGCCCGCTATGTGTGACTTAATTGCCAGGACCTGCTACTTCTTATTTTCAATCAACTACCTCTCTCTCAAGCATTATAGGACAAATGCTTTTGGGTGATGACAATTTGCCTAGCCAGGAAGAAAGGACACTCTGCCATTGCTCCTAACTTGGTAGCAACATAAATTGCTGGTGTCCAATAGTTGGTGTGGAGACCATACGTGGGCTTCATTGCATTGTATCACGTAGATACAATGGATGACCCTTCAACATGTCTTTCTTTCTTCACCATGTGTGACACCTTTCTCTCAATTTCATTTCCTGTTATTGATGAACTATGTCTAAACTGATTTTTCCTTGCGCTTTTGGTGACATTTCGATGCAATTAAATTTTAGAATCCTGGCAAGAATTTTAGTTCCTCCAAAATTTTCACATGTTGTGTTGAACCGAATCATGAGATCTCGTTGACATCATTGTTATTTCAGCAATAAGAAAATAACAAAGGCAGAAAAGAGAACAACCATTTCAATCAATTAAAGTCCAAATTTTAGCCCTCAAAACTGTTATAGAGGGTGCAACAGCCACCGTTGACAGCTTTGGCAGCTTCCGTGTTTAGCCACCACATATTGACCTACCAACATAACTGCGAACTCAACCTGCTATAAATATGGACATGCAGGCCTTCCTTTTCGATCAACACACTTCAAGTTCTCATTTCATCACTACAACCCCTCTCTCATGGCTTCCTCATTGCATTTCATTCTCTTGTTCTCCCTTATTTTCATATCTTCTTTTTTAGCCCAAACCTCTTTCCGACCTAAAGCACTTGTTTTACCCGTTTCAAAAGATCCATCAACCTTGCAGTACATCACCCATCTCAACCCTAGAGGACTCCTCTTGTCTCTGTAAACTTAACCCTTCATCTTGGGGGCGTGTCCCTGTGGGTTGACAGTGAAAGCAAAGACTATGTCACCTCCACCTTTCGCCCTGCCCGTTGCCGCTCTGCGCAACCTTGATTGCTCCACTGCCTGTGTAACAGCCTCCAACACCTGCGGCTTCTTCCCCAAAAACACTGTCACTCTCACCTCCACGTACGGCGACCTTGGTTCCGATGTCATCTCCATCTAGTCCACCAATGGGAAGAACCTCGGACGAGTTGTTTCCGAACGTGAGTTTCTGCTTGTTTGTACCTCACCATTCCTCTTAGAAGGCCTTGCCACGGGTGTTCAAGGCATGGCTAGCCTTGGAAGAAGTCGTATCTCGCTTCCTTCTCAGTTCTCTGCCTCCTTTAGCTTTCCGAGAAAAATCGCAGTTTGCTTAACTTCCAGAAGGAATGCATCCGACACTGTGTTCTTTAGGGATGGATCGTACGTGCTTTTACCTAATGTCGATGCATCGAATCTTCTTAGTTACACTCCACTTTTTATCAACCCCGAAGTTGGTGGCGTTGCTTCATCTGATTACTTCATCGGAGTAAAATCTGTCAAGGTCAACAAAAATATCATCCCCATTAACGCCAAATTGTTGTCCACACTAGCAGATTTGGGAGGGTTTGGGGAGGAAGAAGATGGGAAAAGTGGTGGGAAAGAGAGAGAGAGGGACCTGATAGAAGTCTCTCCAAGTAATTAGCTCCAAATTAGCCAAAATTCTTGGAGGGAATATGACAGTAGAAGGCCGTTAAGTGCAAGCTGATGGGCACGTGCAAGAAGCATGCTGCGAGACAGATGGAGCAATAAGGCGCTACCACGTATGGGGGTAGCAGGAAAAACCTGCTACCAAGTCAGGAGCAAAATTTTTTCCAAAGAACACATGTGATAATCCTTGAGGGCTTGAGCCTTATCAATGAATATTTATCCATTTTTTAATGAATTAAATTCAAAAGTCTTTCTTTTCATCCCAAATATCCTAGCCCAAATACATGAGCCAACTTGAAAAGCCTGAATTTTTGGGTTTTCTTTAGCAAAGTCACCCAACAAATATATTGGGCTTGCTTGTCAACCTAATAATTTTTTTTATCAAATTTTTGATGTCAATAGACAAAAACAGTATTGTGGTTCCACATGACGCATTAGACTTGCTATTTAGCAGATTCAAGATCGATAAGCTAGTTCAGTGTTTGGAATTTGATGAGTTTGTCTGTGTGAAAACTTTCTCACTATTATGTCTCACAGTAAAACTGTCAGTAATTCCCATGATGAGGAGACTATTATTTTTCCTGAAAAGGTTGGCCCCACAAGTGCAAGGGACTTCCCAGTTCAAGTAAACAAGAAAGATCTGTTTGGGGTGGGATACAAGCCAACCAAAAAAGAGAAAAAGGAAGCTATCAAGAAGATGGCTCAGGCCAAGAAGGCCCAAGCAGATGGGAAGCTTGTGAACTTCATCAACATGACTAAGGTCCTTACAATGAACAAATACTTTGTTAAGGAAGGAAAAAATGGATCCTATTACGGATTCCAGAGCCGGTATACAACATAGAGATGGGAAAACTGATCAATGGATGAATGGTTTTTTCTAACTATGAATGGGTTAAGAATGAAGAACTGTCTGACTGGGCCGAGCAAGGAGGACTACTTCTACTTTGTTAAGGAAGGAGAAAATGTTTTCTTGTTTCGTAAAACCTTGATAAACTATTTCTAATTTTTTATTTATTTTTTATGTTTTATGTAAACCTGAACTATTTTTCTTTTATGTTAACCATAAATATTTTTGTATCTCTCTTTCCGATTAGACTTTCTACAAATTCGTTGCGTTCTCCTTTTATATTAAATATTAAAAAAAAAGAAAAGGAAAAGGAAAATAGGATCAATCAGAGTTTAAGAACTACTCCGTGTTTCTGAAAATGCGCATAGTCAAAGGAACCAAAAATGGAATTAGCAACAGCATTGCAATGGACCCAACTGAAATTACACTTGGCCAGTTCAATTGCAATGATTTGATTGCCTTTAAGCAATCTTCTCACCATTTTCTTTTTTCAAATATCTTCCAATGGATTTCACACACCTTATACGCTCTTTCGCTAACACATGCTCCGTTCTAAGAGGCACAGCAGTCCATTGCAAGCTCATCACATCCGGGTTTCATCCAGATGTTTATTTAAACAACCACCTGATCACAATGTACTACAAATTTAACCGCAGTAACGATGCCCGCAAACTGTTCGATCAAATGCCTGAACGAAACCTTATTTCATGGACAACTTTAATTTCGTTCTATTCCCAACTGGGTCTTCAGAAGAAGCATTAAACAGTTTCAGACTAATGGTTACTTAGGGTTTCGAGCCGAATCAGTACACTTACGTCAGCGCTTTAACGGCGTGCACCAGTATAGGGGACTCGAGAACCGGAAAGCAATTCATGGGAGGATTTTCCGATTACAGCTGGATTTAAATAGCTTTGTCAGTAACTGTTTGGTTAATCTTTATGGGAAATGCGGGCTGTTGAAATCCGCTCGGGTTATGTTCGATACTATGTTGGAACCAAATCAAGTTTCATGGGCTTCGCTTATATCGTGCTCTTGCCAGTGTGGGGAAAACTTGGAGGGGTTAAAGATTTTCTTGAGGTCCCGTAATGCTGGGGTGAGGGTTAATGAAGTTTGTTGTGCTACTGTATTGGGTGCTTGCACTGCTCTGGAATACTTAAAACTTGGGAAGCAATTGCATTCGCTTGCTGTCAAATGTGGCATTAGAATGGATCAGTTTGTTGTGACTGGATTGGTTAATTTTTATGTGAAATGTGGCGAATCTGATTCTGCCCATCGAGCTTTTTGGGAGGTAGACAAGCCACACTTCACAGCATGGACAGCATTAATTGCGGGTTGTGTACATTCAGGGAAGGGAAGAAAAGCCATTAATAACTTCGTTAAGATGCACTCTTCAGGAATGCAACCAAGTGAAATAACATTCTCATCTGTGTTTGGAGCCTTTGCTGAAGCTAAGGAAATTGAAATTGGAAAACAAGTTCATTCATTAATCATAAAATCTGGATTCAGTTCGTTTACGTTTGTTGGCAATGCAGTTTTGGCCTTTTACTCCAAAAGTGGGTTTCTCGAGGGATCTTTGAGAACCTTCAAAGAGATGGATGCACGTGATGTTGTCACTTGGAATACATTGATTGCTGGACACGTATACTCGGGTCTTTACCAAGAAGCTGTTGAACTTCTCCGCTCTATGATGTTGGAAGGGTTTGACCTTAATTTCTATACGCATTCTTGCATTTTGAGTATCTGTGGGGATCTCCCGGCTGTTGAATGGGGCAAGCAAACCCATTGCTACATTATGAAACCAGGTTTTTATTCCAATATAGTTGTTGGAAGTGCCCTTATTGATATGTATGCTAAGTGTGGGCGATTGGGTGATGCAGAAAAAGTTTTTGATAATCTTCCTTCAAAAAACTTGGTTTCTTGGAATACAATGCTTGTCGGATATGCCCAGCATGGATTTGGGAGAGAAGCTTTAGAGATTTATGATATAATTCGGGTAGATGGGGTAGAACCTAATGATATCACATTTATTGGTATTTTGTCTGCCCGTGGGCATGTTGGTCTCTTAGAAGAGGGATTACGCCACTTCGAATCCATGACCAAAGACTATGATATTGCCCCAAGGCCTGATCACTTAGCTTGTATGGTCAGTATATTTGGCCGTAAAGGACAAACAAAAGGAGCTTATAAATTCATAAGTAGTTTTCCTGGGGAGCCGGATAAGGTGGTTTGGCGCTGTCTTTTATCAAGCTGCAAAGCTCACAAAGACTTGGAACTGGGAAAAATTGCTGCTGAAAATATTTTGAGGACAGATCCAGATGATACCTCGGCACACATCATGCTATCAAATATTTATGCAGAGTTGAAGATGTGGAATGAAACAGCGGATATCAGGAGACTCATAAAGGAGAAGACGTTGAAAAAGGATCCTGGATATAGCTGGACGGAGCTAAAGAACAAGATATATTCTTTTTCTGCTGGTCATAATGTGTATTATCAGGGAAACAATGTGCCAGAAGTTTTGAACGGATTGACAGCCCAGCTATATGATGAAGGATATGCGCCCGATGCTATGTTAGTGTTGCAGAATGAAGAGTAACTGAATGCATTTATAGAAGAAGATTATTGGTGATAAATCTTCCATTTCGACATAAGGATGGGGTTACTCTTGATGTACCTACTCAGCCACAGTTAAAGGTTGCACAAAGATGATAATTAGCTAGTCACAAAAACTACCAGTTTGTGATCAAGATCATGGTGACTTTGGGACACACATACCCTTACAAAAAGATATGAATTTTGCAAGACCAATAGAAACATTGAGAAGCCGGTGGGATTGGGAGATCCTTGGGTGAAAGGTTAATGAACTCCAGTGCTTGCACCCTTAGCTTCTGAGGGTAGTCTGCAACACACCCTATTCTTGGACCAGCTCCTGTAGAACAATTCAAAGATAGTTGTTTCCCTGATATGAAGTTGTTTCCTTCTTGGACTTGATCCTTTGCAGTATCTCCTTCTTAGGAACTCTCGTCCTCTGGGTCTCGAGATTATTGGATATTGTCCTCACATAAGTCCATCGTCTTTCAATCTGGTAAAACTTGCATGGTTTGGGGGACTGCTTTTGCTCAATTACTCTTGGACTTTGAAGCTTGTGCTGCTCTGGATTAGCTGGGAGTGCAAATTTACTCCCACCTTCAGCGGATTTGCCTCTCTCTTCACTGTGATCTTCTCCAGCATGCGAAATTACCTGCCTAAGAGAGGAAAAGCTCAGAAAATTTTGCTTATGAAGCATGCCATTTAAGAATTTGTGGATCATCACCAAACATGAAAAGGGTAAAGAGTGGGGGAAAAAAAAGCAGAAGCAGAAGAATTGAGTAAGGTCATTTGCAAGCCTAATTTTAGTTATGCAGGAATGGCACTCTGGATTGCAGTACCTTCTTATATAAATTAAATATATTCTAACTCCATGTTTTCAGATCCATTAACACATATGGTTGCATACCTGAACTTCTTCTAGACGAATCCCATTGTCCTTGAGGAAGGCTAAGAAGCTGCTGAGGTTCTCTGCTGTTGGCCGATAATGCCCACTGTATGCTGATACAGACTAAAATTGAAGACAATTATATGAATCTAAGATTAAAGAGATATGTATGTTATGTTACATGTCCTGACTCGCAGTACTCCTTCAGATGTACCAACTACATCTCAAGGTCCTAACACTCAAGTAATTGTTTTTCCTCTTTCATTTTATGTTATGGACTACTTTCAAATTCTCACCGGGAATAAAATGGCATTCCAGCTCCTATACGTACAACAAAATTTTCTGTCTATTGCTGTCCTATCGTATCCACAAATTAAAGCTTCTTTTGATCCTTCAGGCACAGAGTTCCTATGTGGCTTCTATACATTTACAGAGTGTAATTTGCAGGTGCATTAGAGTTCCTATGTGGCTCGAGTTTGGGATTACCATTGAGCTGTTGCACAAATTTTGGAGTCTAGGCTTCTCAGCTTATATTGGGTACGCACGAAATGACAAGACGTTGCACAGGGAACAAGTTAGATGGCGCTAATTCAGGACACCATGAAACACGTACAAAATCTGTGAGAACAGCTCTCACCAAAAATTGAGTACTTCATTGCTTAACACTTAGCAAAAGGTAAAAGGAGAGGAAGGAAGGGCTTGGAGACTAAAGAGCATTGCTAGAGTCAAGAGGCATTTGGCATCTGAGAGGGGCAGAAAATATTAAAAGAATGACCTTGTTTGGTAAGCGATTCATTTTGTTTGTTCTTCCCTTGTTTCTTCTAGTCTGCTGTGTCCTGGCTTCCTTTATGTCTCATAAGTTTGCTTCTGTTTCCATCACCACAAGGATATTGGATATTTCTCTGAGAAATTAGAATTGCAAGACGAATTGTCTCTGCGGAAGTGTACAACTGTATAGCATTAGTTGTTATGACACACACAAAATCGCTCACATTATTCTCCCTTTGGGCAGTCAATCTCCACTATTCTTGTGGCAGAAAATCAGAAACAGAAGCAGAAGCAGACAAATGATAGAGAGTGCAAGAAAGCAAGGACGCAGCAGGCTGATAAATCAATGGAAGTACAAGAACAAGACCAGATGAACCGTTTACCAGACAAGGTTATTCTTTTGATTTTTGCCGCCCTTTGAGATGCCTGCCTCTCGACTGATGTGGTCCTCTTGAGCTGTTCTCAAAGACTTGAGCACCAAATTCCAACTGATTTTTCTTATCAATATATGTTTTTCTGAGTCATTTCTTTCAAAATCTTTTCAAATTTAATCCAACATTTGCAATCCCATTGCAAACCATGAAATCTAGCCATTTTATGTGGTAAAAGAGTGAGCTTTTCAGCCTTCTGCAATCTGATGTCTTTTATAGTGAAAAAAAGAATGGAGAAAAAAGGAAAAAACAGTCCTTCACCATAAATAATTTGAATGCTACTGTTGCATTTGAACTTAATTATTGGGATTGGAGCTAGTTCTTCAAAAGCGACTTTGAATCCTACTCCAAACTTGTAGGAAAGATTACCACATAGCAATATACTTGGTGCTGAATATTTGTGGCTTCCTTCTTGAAAATTATATAGCTGTATCATCTAGTTTTCTGTTATCTCTACTCGAGATCATGCACATAATGAGCCCTGTCACAATACCTTGAGCTTCCCGCATTCTGCCATAAGTCGTCCAGCAGCTAGAGTAGCACCTCCTGCAAGGAAGCTGGAATGATGAAACAATCCCTTCCTTTTTCTGGTAGGAGTAAACAATAGAGTTATAGATAGAGTGAGAAACCAAAGAGAAACAGAACAGTTCTACGAAGCTAGACATAGTGTACAAAATTCTTTGTTCATCTTACCTCACCAGCATATTTCTCTTGAAGTACTCATCACAAATTTCCATTTAGAGTCTTGCAATTCATGCTTTGTATCCGGAAGACCTCCAGTTCGTTTGTGCACTATTGTCCCTTCAGCCAGCACATATTCATAGTATTCCCTTTCTTGCTTGTCCGTGAACAGTGATAGAAAAGGTAGGTTAGCTCTGGAGCATAATTATGTACTGTTAACTAGGACACAATTTGTTACCATAGGATTCATGTCATAGAATCTATTGTTTTTTCTAGAACAGCTGGAGTACCACAAATAAATCATTTGTTATTGCATGTTGATCTACTTAGATAGTTAGAAAAAGCTTACAGGCCCAAGATATATGATGCATTCTTGTCGAAGCCTTGATCTAGGGCATTCTTCAAGATCAACCTCTTTACCATCTCCAACGTCTAACCTGTGCAACATTGATTAAGGTATTAACTATTTGTTCACTAGGATTCGTTCTAATTCACTTTAGCGTAGCCAAATCTTATGGGTCATTCACGTTTAAGGCCATAAGAAAGTGCTAATCTACCGCAGTCTAGTTATTAAACTTTTTGTATCCCCTGAATGTTTGTTGTCAAATCAACGCAAGTTTCAGAACTCTATAGGAGAAGTTCAGGCCTGTACCTGTTTTGTTCCTGTGCTAGATTGTAGCATTTCTTATAGTTGTCTGATCGATATGGTGGTTACTGATAAAAGCTTCTTATGGTGATTTGTATATTCAGTTCTGTGACAATGGTTACAGCTTCGCACCAGATACCAAAATATTCTGAATCCCCAGCACTCTGCGGCTCTGCAACCTAAAATATATGGGAAAAAGCGCAAGCTACAAAGACCCATGCACACAGGATCCTGTATCTATGTCAATTAGCTTCTTGCTTAATGCTGGAGCAAGGAGGCGCTGCATTGGTAATGCTAACTCGTTATCCATTCTCCTTTTGCAAGTCTACTGCAGCGTACATAATTTGCAGCAGCAAAGGACCAAATATTTGTCCAACCTCCATCTACCTCTTCACTTCCTTTTCTTTTAGTACGTTATCTTCGAGTGAATTAAACTCATGCCATTGATTGCAGTCACTTGAACCATTCATTTGCCACAACTCGATGTTCGCTCATATAATTGTCAACTTGGATGCTGACAAGCCATGTGGCACATTGTTTATAGAAATAAAAGATATGAGAGCTCTTCATATATTTTCCTTGGTTCTTTATTAAGGTAGTTGAAGAGTAACCAATTTTGAACTTTGGCAAATTGTTTTACTTCAAAAGTAGTATGAATTGATTTGATGTGACTTGTGCGTCTTCTTCATCCATTACAGTTTGTAGTTCATCAGCCTTACTCTTGTGAGAACCTTTTTTAATGGCAGAAATTGCTTTGGTTTTTACTCATCCTCGACTTAATGATAACTATGCCATAAAAGGATTAGATAAAAGGATTAGATAAAACCAAATTAATGTCCTTAAGCATCATCAGAAGAACAGTGGTATACCAGTAGAAAAACGGCTGCACTGCATCTCTTCTACACCATTCTTGACAGTAAATCTTTAAGTTATGACCATAGCGATGCCTCGGATCAATCTACACGACAATAATAAGAACAAATACGGAAATGAAGGCATTTAAGTTGTAAATAATTTGGTGAAGGCTTACAGCTTCAATCTAGTGCTGGAAAGCAAACTTTTGAGCCTTGTTGTCCTTACATAAGCCCTTACCAACTTGCCAAGAGGATCATGAAACACAGCACGAGAAGTCCCGATCCACTCTGAAGTCATTCCAAAACAGTAATAATAGTACTGGTCATCAATGTAGTACTAATGATGCATGCCTTTGAAGCATAAATGTGTGTGTGTGTGTGTGTATGAGAGAGAGAGTAAGTAACCAGAAGTGGAAGATAAGCAGCACCCACCAGAGTTGTTCGGCAACCACAACGCTATCTGCCAGCCTTCGCCGAGTGCAGTAACTTCTACAAACCTTCTGCAATTTCACTGCAGCAGCTGAGGACTCAAAAGCATCGCTTTCTTGAGTTGGTTGCATATCGGAGGATGGAATTGCTTGGTTTGTCAAGCATTTGGAAACCAAAAATAACCTATTTCTACTGTAAACATTTGGGTAGATATGTTCGTGTCGGTTTATATTGGTAACATGCACATTTTATGGTTAGATAGATTTCTCATTAATTGTATCATTTAATGGGTGGTCGAACAGCTCATAACACCGAGGACAAGTTAACCACTTTGATATCAGGCTAGAAGCGAAAGATGGATGAAGAGGGCGATGAAAGTTGTGTCTATCAACTCCACTCGGTCCACTGGATGTCACGTCAGATACCACTGCATTTCATTGCTCCACAAAAAGTGCTCCCAACTTCACCCAGTCTCCTTTTCTTTTGATTCTTGTGTTGTACGGCTTGTTCGTCCACCATTTTTGTCTGTGTTTTTATTTTCATTGTTGTATCCAGTTATGAAATATAGTTGTCTATTTTTGTACATTCGGCTAGCTTTCTTTTAGCTTCCCTTTTTTTATTGCTTCTTGTATTTACACCATTTTTTTTTTCTATTTTGTCACTTGTTTATTTGTGTTTTTCTCTAAGTGTCCTCATTGCTCATATGTAAAGGTACCATAATACCGCTAATCTCTCTCTAATTATCAGCCATCTATCACCTCATGCATTGCATCTGACTAGAGCCCCACCCTTTTTACCTTTCAGAAGAAGAATCCCGACCTACGGTTGCCCCAAACCCCACTATCTACCACCCCCACGACCATCATCATTAGGTAGAATTAGTTGTTGAGGGTTGGTGTTAGGCTGTGATGGTGGTGGAGGATGGTTTATAATGGTTCGATGGTCATGAGTTGCGAATGGTGGTGTAGAGAAGAACAATTTGTTGGGGTGCAGCTTTATTGGTGGTTGAGGGTGTTGTTGCAATGGTTCAGTACCGGTTGTGGCTCTCATTTGGTGGTGGAGAGAAGACCAAGGTTGGTTTTTTGGTGGATTGGTGGTTGTGTGTGTCGGTTGTGTTGTGTTGTTATAGAGATTTTGATGTGACGCAATAGGTGAGAGTGGTGGTTATGTGGTCACAATATGGCCGGGGGAAATGATATATGAGGTGTTTAGTGTTGACCATGGTGGCTGCGGTGGGGCACATGGTTCTTTGTGGCGGGCACTGTAGTGAGGTGTGGTTCTTCGTGGTGGCATAGAGGTGATCAACGGTGGTGCTAGTATGAAGCGAGAGAGTGGAGGGTGGGGTGCGGGGAGGGAGCAGTGTTGGGATGGTGTCAGAAGTTGTGTGAATGATGTTTATCTTTTGCTTTTTTTTTTTTTTTGACACTTGATGAGGTTTGGTCGATAAAAGTTGATTAAACGAACATGTCCAAGCATTTCACCATTTTGAACTTTTCCCCTAATCTTATTTTGCAATATTTATAAAATGAGGTGTGGTAGACAAGTTTCACGTGTATATATATATATATATATATATATATATATATATATATATATATATATATATATATATATATATATATATATATATATACGTATATACACTCACATTTAGATACGTATATACATACATATATTTCTATATACTAGTAAGAATCACGTGCTTTGCACGTTAGATTGTAATTTAAAATAAAAGTAAAATAAATCATAATAAAAATATTATTAAACTTAATTAGTAAAGCAGTTGTAAATTGCTAATCAGAGAGTCAAAGTATGGAAGATTCATTGCAGAAAAGATGGTCTTTACTTTCAAATGCAAACTGCTAATGCCAATTGCCAATATTTTTGTCACTATTCATCATACTTGTTTCTTTTGTCATATCAAATTTCACTGATTAGAATTCTGACTATTTCATATTACATCTTGTTGTAATCAATTTCAAACATTTTACACAAATATTTAATTCTCACCAAACAATATTAGTTTGAAATTGCAATAATAAAGTTGAAGAAAATATTTTAGAGATAATTTGATGTACATAAAATAAATATGAAGCAATTATATTGGAGTTATCGAATTATTTGTGGTATAATTTTATAGCATGTATATAAGTCTAGAAAGGGTGAGATAAAAGTTAGGAACTGAGAAGAAGTTTGAATTATAATTAAGTCATATTAACAAAAGTTTAAAATTTTTATTTAAAAGTGAACATAAAATTCAAAGCTTTTCATGGTAAGTTAGGACTAATATATGGATAACAGATTTTGTCGAAAGGAAGGTTGTTAAAGCTTAAATGTTGCATCTTTAAAACTTAAAATTAAATGAATTCAAGAGACCTAGAGGACATTTGTAAAAATTCAATTGCTTAGACAACAAATATAGCAACTATAACTTCTAAGAATCTTCCCAAATTTTTATCGTTCACTTCAATGTTTTGATCTTTTTCCCAACAAACATATTTACTAAGTTCAAAATTTCATCATTTATGACTTTTTTTTATCATCCATTATTCATCTTATTTCTTTCTGTCAAGTGATGAACATTTCTTGTAGCAGTGGTCGGGAGGGTAAAAACAGCCCCTTATTTTATTTTCCTTTGGTAATAATCTAGTCTTGTTATAGTTTTTATGTACCTCTTATTCAAAAATTGAAGTATAAAGCAAGTCCTATTTCAATGTTTTTTATCTTAAAATTTAAGTACAATTTGTCTAAAGTTACACTTAATTTTAGTGTTATTTTTTATTTTTGTTTTTCTATTAAACAATTTATAGTGTACTCTAGAGAGCTCTTGATAGTGTTTTTCCAAGTGGTCTTTTGTTTCAACCTAGCATGACCTGACATTAATCTTAGTAGTACATTTTAGAGTGTTATTCTTGTTGTGCATGCAATTCAGCATATATTTGCCACAAGATTTTTATTTTTAGGGCATCTTATGTGTATCATAATACAATACCTACTCATCTAAAAAGTCAATATGGTTCTCTGTCGATAAATTTAAGTATAAAGTCACAAGTAAGTTAGTACATGCAACAGTCAATCTACTATAAGAAAAAGATTAATAAAGAAAGAACATGATAATATGTACCTGGATTCAGGAACTGTTCTCTAAAGAATTACATAAATTTAGATATTCTTCTTATCGAATTTGATGTATTGCAACTAAGGTTAAATTCTGACATAATTTTTTTAAAGGTGAGCAAAGACTTAAGTGGTAGGGCTTGATTTTGGTTTAATTGATATTATTTTACCACTAAAAGATGTATTAGTGAACCTTTAATCTCTTTAATGACAAATATTTAGATTTAGTAAAAAATGTTGTAATTGATTACAACATTTATCGAACTTTTTGATAGGTTTCAAATACATGAATACGTGAAAAAATAAATCTTAATAACATAGTCTCGATGAGTACGTAAGCATTGCTCTTATGAGACCTAAGTTTGTTAATGACATGTTTTCAAAGTTCATTTATTTCAAAGGTGGATGCGTGCTAGTGTATCATTAAGTTTCTATAATTGAGTAAGTTATTACACTTGTAATTTTATTTTGTCAAGTCTAGCTTACTAAGTATTGAACCAAATTCTTGGAGATATTTGTTAATAAAACTCATGTACAATCTCAAGTTGTGGGTAACTTTATTCAATATAAGTTGTTTTTCTGTTAAAATTGCATAACTCAGTTGTCTACAACCATTTTTTGTTTGTAAATAATCTTTGTACTGAGAAATTTTTTGAAACAAATACTCCTATCAAGAGATTTCAACGTCAAAAAGTCTTCAAATCTTTTCTCACTTCTATGTCTACACAACATTGTAAAGTCAAATCAACACAACAATACTTGAAAATTTCAAAATACTTGGTTTATGTTCCCGAGAATGGGAAGAGCTTCCCATGTCCTATGGATTGTATTACAAATAGTGACACCAAATTATATACAAATTTCTAAAACAAACATGAACCCATGAATAGAGGGAATTTCCACGTATGTCATCCTTGTTGTCTTTAAATATGTCATCTCGGTTCCTTCAAAGTTATTAAAAATTACAAGACAGTGTAATTTTACACAGAAATCTCAAGCAAAGAAGTCAATTCTATAAAGGTGCATTCCTACAACAAGGTAAGATACGAAACCCAATTAACTCGCATTTATTGAAAGCCCAAAAAAGAGGTGGCTGATGGAATATGAACAAGGGTTTAATACTAATTGCTTTAGGTCAGTAATAAACCTAGAAAATTATTGACTCCTCTCCCCTCCTCAACTGTTTGTTGGAGCTTCGGCTTCTAACCTTGAGGGTGGTACCAATTAGAAAGTTAATGAAAAAAGTGAGCTAACTCTGGCCAAAGAAGGCCCCAGCTAATCAGAGATCAAGCTTGCCGTCAGTGGCTTCTCTTTCCTTCTTCGTCTTCTTCTTCTTCTTCTTCTTCTTCCTCATCTCTCTCTCTCTCTCTCTCTCTGTCACACACACACACACACATGCTCATGCAATCCTTTCAAATTTTTTCCTACCATTGGTGTGTGAATTGTCTCAATTAGTGGCCTCATAGGGGTGGTGTTGGTAATGGTTGTGGATTGGCATGGCAATGCTCACAGGTGGGAGATGGCTTCTATCTGCGGTGGTCCATGTGATTAATTATTATCAGAAAATTAATTAATGTGAAACATGGATAATTCCTTGCCTTATCATACAAATTTTTCATGACTTTATTGCTGAACTAAGCTAAAAAAAACCGAAGACTCAATATATGCCTCATCTAGCATTCTATTGCTTACCGAAGGGTTTTATCGAGTGCAAGCAGCTTAAAGAATGTTAAATAAAAATGCTCTGAGCCATAAGTATCCAAGTAAATGTAGTTGTTGTATTCTATGTGGTTTCTCTTACTGATTATGACTAATTCAACTTAGGCTTTTTGAACACCATGAATTGTTTGCAAGGCAGATTCACTCATGCATGTAGAGGCTTCTCCTTAGAAGACACATGTATACTCCTCGAAGACACACACATAGTCCCTATAATCTTTACAAATATTTATGAGGTAATTACGAGTTCGGGTTTAGCATTGCAAAAAGATGGTAAATCTAGTTGTTCGAAAGTTTCTATGGTGGTGCTACTCTATCAAGATAAACCCAGAACTCACTACTCGCTCACCAGAAAGTAGGAGATTTTCATCGGGGGGGGGGGGGGGGGGGTAGGACGGTTCTTTCTACTACGAAGTAACTATTAGTATATGAATAACTAGAGGTTAATTCCCAAGCGTAGTAACTGTCACCAAATTCTCCAAACATGGCCTGCATATTTGTCAGGCATTGCCGGAAGTTATTCATTTCATATAGAGCTAAAATGATTATTACTTTATCAATCTAACCAATATGACAAGCTCCAAAGTTAAAGCTTGGTTTTACTTATGTCGCAATCAATTCAAATAAGCTTTTAACTGAGCCAATTTAGTTACAGTGTTATAGATTGATTCTTACGATCACAACATCATCAAAGCCATCTCAAAGGTACTATTAAGTGTCCCACATGGACAATCTATGTGTTACCTCTCCAAAGAGATCTCTGTAATAGGCTCACTTTGTTTCATATGTGCATAAAGTTGGTAAAGTACCAAGCTTTAACACGGTATTCCTATGAAACAACATGTATACAAGCTCCAACTTAAGAGTGAGGAAGTTGGAATCTGAGATAAGAAGTCGGCAAACACAGGAGACAAAGTCGGAGTGGTGGCTAAGGGGAGCTTACACCTAAGGAAAGCTTTATTCTAGTTTTGTCACGTACTGATAAAAGACTGCAGCTTGCATCCTTCATGATATGTCGCGGAAAGCTGAGATATGAAGTCGGCAAACAAAGGCGACGCGGTGGCTAATGGAAGCTTACACTTAAGGAAAGCTCTATTGTAGTTTTGTCACGCCCTCATAAAAAACTGCAGCTCGCCATCCTTCATGATATGCTGATCATATCATTTTGCATTTGTTTTCCTAGTCGGGCATTACTTCAATCAATATTGTTGCATGGTTTGCAGCCACCATGTATCTACTCCTCTTCTGCAGACTACCTTTTTCATATCCTCACAAGATTATATGAAGACAAAACCTGTTAATCTTTGGGTTTATGGTTGTTTACAAAAAAAATACAAATTATAAACATGATCTAATGAAGATTATGGCATCAACGTTTGTAAACTTCATTCATCAGAAGGACGTGGGCATAGCCCTGTATACGACAAAGCTAATAATAAGGTTTTACCTATCTATACGGTTCATGATAATTTCATATATAATACACATAGTCCCTATATATAATTTTTACAAAAGTTAAAACAAAAAGTACGAAGTTACCTTTCTCCTTCAACCTTTCTCTTTATAAATAATGGAGGCAGCATGCAGAGGCTTTGGTGGCTCTAGGGTAACGATGTGAATAGAAGTCTACACAGGCTTTAGAGGCTCTAGGGTAATAACGTGAATTATAGTTCTTTAGGGTTTAGTTGTTTTTTTTTTCTTGAGTAAAAGTCATAATAACTCTTGAATCTAATAAAACTCCATACTTTAATAAGGGAATTTCAGGAAAGATGCTTAGAATTGTATAAGAAGTCAAACGTACCCATATTTTTTTAATGAGTCTCAATTCCAAAAAGGGTATTTAATGGGAAAGAAATATTATAAGTCAAAAATGCCCTTACTCAATCTTAACTTTTTATGAAAAAATCAATTAGAGAATGATACTTAAAGGGAAAAAAAAAGACCGGTCATTTATCCTCATCTGTGCTTTTATATATGTATAGATATAGATATAGATATAGATATATAGAAATATATATGTACACCCCCCCCCCCACACACATGGGGGTCACGATCCACTGCCCGCGCAAACAATTTTATTTACTTACCAACATGATCTGGCCGTCTGACCATGATTTATGGGCGATCCAAATTAAACTTTCTCCCCCAATAGTGCTAGATAACCCTAATACATTAACGTATTTGCAATTTAGCCCAAAAAATTTAGAAAAATATTATTTAGTGCACCTAATACTTTTCCACATACAACATAAACCATGAGGTTATTTCAGGATATAATGCTACTTATAGAGATGTTGTTCTTGATCCTTGAATGTACGCTCGCCATGCTTCCCCTGTTGCTTTTTGATATCCAAGCTTTTTACCAAATGGACACACAGCTCGATGCCTTACATTCCTCAGAATTGGCTACTGGCTATTATCAAACACTCTCAAGCTTCCAGGATATTGGTTTGAAAATTACAGTAGGAAACGTCGTACTAAAATATATACCTCTTTATTTATACTGGAAAGAAAATTTTACATAAGAGTAATCGAAAGGAAGGCTTCCTTCTATTGTTACACACACTAATTCTTAGCAAAAAAGATCAGGTACATAGGATTCTTTAACAGTGAAAATCCTCTATTATTTTTTGTAGGGTCATCTTTCTCTTTTATTATGGCAGACATCTTTATTCTCTTCACTACTTGGCTTTGTCATTTTTCACTGGCCATTATGTCCATTTCAATCATGCTTATCCTGTGGCCCTGAACCCTCTTGTACAGCTGAAACGTTTGGCTAGGAAGATCAGGTTCTTCTTGTCCTTGCCTGTTGAATTGTTCATAGAGCTTGATTACCTGATCTTGACCCTGTTTGGAGGGCTCTAGATGCTCCACACCACTTCAGGAGTACTATCCTTCATACATAGCAGAAACATGTTTCTATGAGGGTTGGGTACCATATTCTCAATGGTTGCATGGACACAACTAATTCTTTCAATCTTGTCTTTCTCCGGATTATATGTGTTCTATAGCTCATCATTGTGTGGTCAGTAGAAATTCATTAACTTTTTATTAGTGAATCGATAAATGAACCAAATCTGGTACGACTGCTAGAATTTGGTTTCGTTTCTTTCTGCTAGTGTTGACAGTATTTGGACTTTGATAATCTGTTGACTGGATCCCATAACTCCAAGAGCATATCGAATTATAGATGGGAGACTATCGATGAGTTGCCAATCATCTTGATTTATTTTGAATGTGTCTACGAGTCCATGTTCAATCCATTTAAGATCAACCTTGTATGATAGTAATGTGAGGCTTGGCCATCCATATTCTTAATTCAGGAACGCTTTCATTTTTGGTTTGCAAAGGATCTTTTTGTGTTCATTCTCCTTCCTGACTAGTTATTTTATTCTTGTAGTGATATCAGCTGGGAGCAATGATTCTAGTTCTTCCAGCAATCGAATTCGTTTTTCTTTTTCTTGTAGGACTATCATTCATTTTCGGTAATCAGTTAATTGATTGAGGCTTCTTCGTAACTCTATTCGATAATTTTCCTTCAACTAGTGCCAGATATTTCTAAAGAGATTTTTACTCTCTTCACATAACCCTGGATCATAAAATGATTTTGTTTTATTATCATTGGTTTGTGTTATGATAGCATTTTGTTTTGAAGATATTTCATCTTCGTCAGTTGCCACTTTTCTTTTTAGATCCTTGTTGTTAAGATAATAATTTTTATTTTCTTGCCCACTTGTTTAGGGCTCCTTGCTGTCGAGGTTTCAACCTTACTCTCTTTATTCCAAAAAACAATTTATGCATTGATTTTGAACGCTTAGTTTTGTATCGTCTTGTTTTAGGACTTTCGGGTTGGTAGTTCCAACCATCTTCTTCCACTACTAGGGGAGGATTTGTAAGTGACAAAAAAACTATTCTCTTTCTTTTTAGGATAAATGACGCATTAGTCGAATGTTTCTGATGGTTCTCATAGTAGATCGACTTTAGGATCTCCTGTTTCATACCTTTCTTTTAAGGCCTTTTGAGTAGTCTTTTTTGGGTAACAACTCCCTGCATGATAAAAGCATAATTCTCTGGTTAGGCTATCTACAAGTACATTTTTGGCTGATGAGATGTATTCTACATCAAAGTAAAATAGTTGAACCATTATTGCCATCGATAAAGTCTTGTTTGACTAACATCTCTTAGGTCTCTTTTTAGGAAAGGTTTAAAACACCTATTATTTGTTCTGATAAGAAAGTGTTCTAAAACTAAAAATATGTAAAAAGATTTTATACCACGTTTTATAGCTAAAAAAATATTTTTCATTTATGTGATACCGAGTTTCTGCATCCTTAAAGGTTCTACTCCAGTATCCATACAGTTGTGCTTCAGCTTGATCATGGGGTATTGCTTTTAATATTGTATCCTAACAATTTTCATAAGCGTCAGTTTCTAGAACTAACTTGTCTCCTTGTTTAGGTAAGCTTAATTTTGGTAGGGTTTTAACCTGACCTTTTATCCACAGAACATTTTGGGTATCTTCATCTTCCCATATCCATTTTTCTTTCTAAGCTTTTTACTTAAGGCTTCTGTTAGGTTTGATAAATGCGGGATGAATTTTCTCGCGTTATTTAACAACTCGATAAATCTTTGAAGTTGCTTTACATCATTGATTTGTTTTGGAAATAGTTTTATTTTTTCAGCTATGTGATCTTGAAGGACAATTTTTCTACTGTCTTCTATTCTCAATCTTTGAAAGTTAATAGTGCTTTGTTCCCATTCACATTTCTTTTGTGATAGTACTAATCCATAGTCAAAGAATTCTTGTGCTATCTTTTTTAGATAATTTCTGTGTCATTCTTTGGTTTTTTGAGAATACTAATATATCATCTATGTACACTATACAGTAATCTTCGTGCTTTCTAAAAATGTTATCCATCCTTCTTTAGAATAAAGGTGGAGCATTTTTCAATCCAAATGGTAACACCGTTCATTCATAGTGCCCTTATGGTGCGCTAAAGGCAATTAATGGAATTGATGATTCTTCTATTTTGATTTGCCAATATCTTCTTTTTAAATCAAACTTTGAGAAAAAAAGTTGGCTAGATGGATTTTGTTTATCAGGATATCCTTGTTTGGAATTTTATAGCCATCTTTGACTGTTGGTATGTTTAAAGTTCTTTAGTCTACAACTAATCTGGCTTTTAATCTAGCCTGCTTTGCATGATTTTTTACCATGAAAGCTGGACTTGAATGAGGACTCTTCCTAGGGCTTATTAACCCTCATTTTAATATTTCATGAATCTGTCGTTCAAATTCCTAAACCATCTCAAGACTATATTGTATTGATTTTATGTTAACCATATAGTCTTTATCCTTGAGGGTAAATGTCGCACAAGGTTTATCCTTTTCCCATAATTTTAGTGAATCATCACTAAAATTATTTTCTAACATCTTTTTTATACTATCAAGAATATGAATTTCTTTTCCTTGTTTGCATTGAAAATGTTGGTTTATTTCTTTAACCCAACTGTCATTTTCTTTGATTACTTCTTCGCCAAGTAATTCTTCCTTAATTACTTCTTCTTCAAGTAACCTTTTTCATGAGTCTTTTTTATTCTCTTCACCACGTTGGGCTGCGTAGAGAGACTCACTCTTGATATATTTTTGAATTTCTCCTAGTTTTTCTGGATAAAATCAAATTTTCATTTTTGAGCAACATATTTTAACAACGGAATTTGGGTTAAATACACGATAGTACCCTAAAAGTACCCCGAAGTCTCATTTGAGGGTTCCAAAGTTTATTTTTTACACATACGGATCTGTAATTTCAAATTTGCAATAAATAAAGACATCCGTCCAAATTCCTAATGATCTAGCCCTTTCCGTCAGGGGCAATTTTGTCAAGCCATATTTGGTATTTCAAAAGCCTTATGTAAAATTATCTCTTAACGGCCAAAAACTTTCAACTAACCTAAATGAAACTCCAATCTTGTAACCCTAGCTACAAAAATCCCGAATTGTGTTCATAACCCTAATCTCGCCACCAGAAAAAACCCTAAATCTTGATCGTAACCCTAATCCCATACTGGAATCAAACAATGTCTTGGGGGATAAGGAGCATTAAGAATTACGACCATGGCAATCACTGTACAGTAAATCTCATTTGTCAATTAACCTTAATTTTTTATTTTGCTCACAACGATTACGAGTAATGTATATACATATACGAGTAACCTTAATTATGACCATGCATATACATATACGAGTAGTGTATATGCATGCTAATAGTGTCAGGATGTATACAATAATGTCATGGATATATGTAATAATGTGATATAGATATTAATGGTAGCCCTATTTGTGCAATTATTTTATGCAGGGAACGACTCCACCTTCTTTACTATAAAATTAATGTTTGGGGGTCATTTTTACATGAGACTTCACAAAGTTTATGACCCTTGCCATGTTACATACATTGACTATTATGAAACTGAGTGCAGTCCAATGATTGAGTTAGGAAAAATGGCAAGTGAAATTGGGCTGGATGGCTTTATGAAATTTTATTACAAAATATATGGGAAGGACTTAGAGTCTGGGTTAGTTAGAGTGGAGACTGATAGTGAATTAGTTCAAATATGGCCTTTTATACATGACCACAGAGAGATTGAAATGTATTTTGAAGAAGTGGATGAGGAAGCTATGTTTTATGAGTATTATGAAACTCATCTTGAAGAGTTAGATGCTCTACCAGGTAGAAGAACTTTAGTGGTCATAGAAGAGTTAGATGAGGATGGCAGGGATATTTCAAATGACATGACAGTTGGTTTCTATTTGGGTGGAGGGAACACTGAGATGCCTTTAGGCAGTGAAACAGATGGTGACAAGGCTGATAAGGGACAGAATGCTGAGATGCCTCAGGTATTGAAACAGAGGGTGACAAAGTTGAAGGGGGAGGCAATGCTGAGATGCCTTTAGGCAGTGAAACAGATGGGAGGGAATGCTGAGATGCCTTTATGCAGTGAAAAAGGGTGACAAGGCTGATGGGGGAGGGAATGCTGAGATGCCTTTAGGCAGTAAAACAGAGAGTAACAAGGCTGATGGGGGAGACAATGTAAATAATGAGGTGGGTGTTTAGGGTGATTTAAATATGAAAGCAAACAATGTAAACAATGAAGTAGATGTTTAGGGTGATTTAAATATGGAAGCAGACAATGTAAATAATGAGGTGGGTGTTCAAGGTGATACTAATGTGGAGGCAGACAATGAGGTGGGTGTTCAAGGTGATTCAAATATGGAGGCAGACAATGTAGACAATGAGGTAGGCGTGGTGGGTGTTCAGAGTGATTTAAATGTGGAAGCAAATAGTGATAGGTCTTATGAACAAATGGATGAAAATGAGTTTGGTTCTGAGTGTGATGAACTTTTATTTGATACAAACATAGAAAAAGCTGCAGAATTTGGTGGTACCCTAGTGAATATAGAAGGGGAATAAGAAGGGGAAAAGTGTCATGAGGAATACAAATGCATTTGATGATGATTGTTTATGTGATGGACAGATACAACCTGCATGTGCTTCATCTGATGATGAAGCAATAGATGAATTGGACTTTGCAGAGTTTAATGCTAAGAGCTCCATGGAGCATCCAAATTTGAGTTGGGAATGATTTTTAGTAACCATATACAGGCAAGAGATGCCATCAAATTGTATGCAATTATGGAAGGAAGACCAATCAAATTCTTAAAAAACAGTAGATGGAAACTTAGAGCATGTTGTAAACTACAAATGCATGAAGAAGTAACTTGTACATGGCTTATATATATATAAGTTCAGAGGACAAGACAATCTACAAGTAAAGACCCTAGTTGATAAGCATACATGCAATAGGTCATTCAAAAATAAGCATGTGACTTCTAGATGGATGTCTAAGAGGTAAATTGATGTTTTTCGGACAAACCCTAAGATGTCTGTAAGTGCCTTCACGACAACTATGATAAGAGATGTGGTGATGAATATTTCTAGGGCTCAGGTATACAGAACAAGGAAAAAGGCTATGGAACTTGTTGACGGGACAACAATTGAGCAGTTTTCAATGTTGTGGGAATATGCTGCAGAGTTGAAAAGATTGAACCCTGGGACAACATGTGTAGTCAAATGTGTTGATGGTAGCATAGCTAAAGGACATCTAAAGTTTGAGAGATTTTATTGCTGCCTAATGCCACTAAAGGCTGGCTTTAAGGCTGCCTGTAGGCCTCTTATTGGGCTTGATGGTTGTCACCTTAAAGGGCCCAATAATATACAAATTAGTAACCCTACGGTTATCTAACCTAGGATTGTATTTGGTATTGATGATAACTAACATTAATAATTATGTTGTCTAATATGCATTGAGTTGATGAAAAAATAGGTACAATCTCACTCATGCAAATGGATAATTAGAAGAGCAAATCGATCAAAGACACTCAACGGAACGCATCAAAGAAGAAATTCCTCGATTGAATTTTATTATTTCCTTCTTTGTAACTAGCATAGAGAGATGATCGTATCGACGACTGTAACCTAGAACTTGCCCATAGGTTTCCCTTGCATGCATAAAACTTTTTCATGCTTTGAAAAATAAGGAAACTAAATTTTCAGGAGTACAGTCGACTGCAAGTTGGGCAATGAGGTATTACAGTCGACTGTAATACTTCCAGTAGCCTATTACAATCGACTGCATTGGAATACAGTCGACTGCAAGTTGAAAATTTGGATTTGCAAAGGCTACTTTAGGATTACAGTCGATGCAATGGCACAATGCAGTCGACTGCGTTTACCGTTTGGCGTATTTAATGCTCCACCTTCTTCCAAACGGTCATATTAATTTCCACACCTATTGAAACTCATTTTGGGCATGGTTTTCATTCATCAATTGCATTCAAAGCCTTCTTATCTTGCATATTCTCAAAGATCAAAGTAATTGTTCAATCTCTCTTGGTTTCCATTATTTTCTCATCCATTTCAAGAGAGCATTTATTGTGAGCTTACATTTGAGAGATATACACTTTCATAAGTCATCATACACTCATCTCTCTTGCTGTAGAGCTTAAACTTGTGCTGATCTATTTCTTGAGAGTGAATCTTTGTATACAATTCTTCATCTAAAGTTTCTTGTATCAAAGCTTGGGGTTGTTAAGCTTTGGAGCTTTAGGATTGTCAAATCTTATTCTTGATGTGGGCATAGCATCAAGGGATTGTAAGAGGTTCGATCTTGACCCATAAGAAAGATCATTCTAGTGGATTCTAGGGTCTTTCAAAAGACTTCCTTGAAGGGGTGGACGTAGGCTTGAGGGTAATTCGAGCCGAATCATCTAAATCTCAAGCGTCAAGTATCTCTAAACTCTTATCTCTTTACATTATTGTCTCATATTATTGTTGAGATTGGTTAGCTTGCTTACTTGATATATGTGATTGTGGTTTGATATTTGAAGCTATCTAAGTGTTCTTCATAATTCTTCTAATTTTGTTGTGATCACTTATTTATTTTTAAAGTAGTCTTAAAATCCTATTCACCCTCCTCTAGGGTTAATTTATTGGTTTCAAGTGGTATTAGAGCCTCGGCTCTTAATATTTTGGGTAAAGCCAAGAGAGTTAATTGATCATGGCTTAAGTTGGGAGAATGAAGGGTAGTTCTACCACTAGGCCTCCATTATTTAATGGGACCAATTATAGTGTGTGAAAAGTTAAGATGAAAATCTACTTAAAGTCTCAAGACTATGAGATGTGGGATATTGTAATACCTTGATTTAATCTAACCGAGAATTAGATTAACCAAGGGCATTATTATTATTGATATTATTATTATTTTTATTGATAATCGGCTAATTAGAATAAAATGGGAGGCTGGTTTGGCCTTCAGGGTCAAAATTTAATTTTTAAAAAGTTAAGGGGTAAAAATGTAATTTTGAAAATATGGTGAACGGGATGTATATTTTTATTAAATAGTGTCATTTAGATGATAATGAGGCGCTAGGGGGTTAAAGGAGGGATTATGGTGATTTTGGGGTTAAATTGAAATTTTCTAAAGTCGAGGGGTCAAAATGTAATTTTAAAAACTTGAGGGGCTATTTTGCAAATTCCAAAAATTAGGCCTTATGTGTCAATTTTTTAGGAATTTTGGTATAAGGAGATTCCACCTCATGTGGTGACTAAGCTCATATTTTTATATGATTTTATCCTAATTGGAAAAAAAAAACAAAACAAAAGGGGAAATCTTTCCACTTCGGGAAAGGAGGAAGAACCAGAAAAACAGAGAAGAGAAGCAGAACAGAGTCTCGAGCAGAGAGTCAAAAGAGAAAATGAGAGATTTTGTTTGAAGGGTAATCTCCAACTGTCCTTGCATATGAAATTTGATTGTGTGTTTGTGTGAGTTCACTGTCCAGTGTGTGTAGCGTGAGTTTACAGTGTGGGTGTGTGACTGTGGGCGTGACAGTTGGGAATTCATGGGCGATTATGGATGTTAATTTTGAATTGTGGTGATATTAAGGGTTTGGGAGAAAATAGGAGTGAATGGGAGTGGTTGAGGGGATGGCTGAGTAGCTGAGCGTGTGTTGTGCGACGGGCTAGTGCATGTTCTACGGGAACTATAGTGTGTGATGGTGTGTGTATCTGATTATATATGTGTGTAAATATAGGTTAATTATTGTATTATAGTGTGGGTTAATGGGTCGTATGAGATGAAGTGCAGAGTGTGGGTTAATGGGTCGTATGAGATGAAGTGCAGACTGTGGGTCGGTGTGTGTGAATTTGTGCGTGATGAAGTGTGTTTACAGGTATGGTGTGTTCCCAGGTGCTGCGGCTGAAGGAGGAAGATGAAGATGTGTGTGTGTTTGGGGTGAAATGGTAGGTGAAGTAATCTGAATAGTGACTGCAATTGTCACTAAAGATAAGGAAGAGTTAAACAGTTTATAATTGAATTTTTATAAACATCTGGGGCCATAATTGGACAAAGTACGAAACCGTAACTCCAGTTATTTTTGGGATATTTACATCGTGGAAAATTTTCAGATTTTTCCTAAGTTGGGAAGAGGGTGAACGGGCACAGGAAGTTTGGAATTTATGGTGAAATTTAAAATATCAAACTAGTGCAGTTTTGCTTGAAAATTTTTTGGGGACCTTAAGATGCTATGAAGTTCTATTTCCCAAGATTTAAGGTCATTCCAAAGTCGTTAGCTATTTTTGGCCGAACAGACTTTTAAGCGCTCGATCCAGACATCGGTTCGGGATTTTTGGGCGCAAATTCTGTAAAATAGTTTTTAACTCAAGAATGAATCCAGGAGGCCTAAAATAGCATTTTAAAGCGCTTTTGAGATTTTTCTGAGGTCAGGAATTCTCAGGGGCATTTTGGTAATTTGCCACCCGGAGAGGGATATTTTGGTAAATTTCCTGGTAAAATTTTTCAAAGGACTTTTTAGTCCAGAAAGGGTTGTAAAACACCTGAAATGTTGTTTTGAAGCTGATTCGGGGCGTTGCGGTGATAGTGAACACCGAGGGCATTTTGATAATTTACCGCTAGAGGGGGTATTTTGGTAAATGTTTTCTATAAAATGCTTCAAAGGACTTGTTAGTCCAGAAAGGGATGTAAGACACCTAAAAAGTTATTTTAAAGTAGTTTTGAGACGTTTGTTGGGCGATGGACGCCAAGAGGGTATTTTTGTAATTTTCCCTTTAAAATTTTCTGAGGGAATATTGGATCTATAAATGATGCAGTACATCTAAAAAGTAGTTTTAACGCGGTTTTGGGGTGTTGGTGATGTAGCGGCCATCAGGAGTATTTTGGTATTTTGTCATGTTGGCTCTAAATATTTTAGAACGCGCATAATTTAGTGTTCGAAAGGATGGGAAGTGAGGAATAGTGGTAGTATGTCTAAAATAAGGGTTGTTATCGATAATAAGTCGAGAAGGCTAGATTAAGGATCCGATTATCGGATCGAATTACCTAGCTATAGTAAGATACTATGAATGGTTAAGTGGGAAGGGGTAGAATAAGGAGTGCGTATATGTTGAATGATGAATAACGAGCAGAGTTAGATTTGACTAGGTGATGCAGCTCGTTGCGATTTGCGAGTTGCTTCGGCTATAAGCCAATCAGGTAAGGACAATGCGGTTCTGATATGATAATTCATTGTTCGATTAGCATGCCATGTTGATGATGTGTTGTTGAATTCTTGTCGTTATGATTGGACACCGGTAGACATTGTAACCGGTATATGCATATTTGAACTGTGTTGTTGAGGACTTAGGGTAGAATGAATTCCCTTAGTTCGTTCTGTTGATAGAATTTAATGAGGATGATGCGTGTCCTAGTATGCTATGATTCGATTCAATTAGCATACCTGAGGTTGATGATGATGTTGCGTAGGGGTTATAGTGGGTTTGTTGTGAGATGTCGACAGTCATTGATAGCCGATATCTCTTCTCTTTGGGAACACCATTGAGGACTTGTGGTAATCTTCCCCCGAGTCTTCCCTATCGTGGATGATGATGTTGTTGAGGTCGTTGCGTGTTGTTGTGAAATGTTGGCATTTATTGGTAGTCGACATTTCTCTTATGTAAGAACGTTGTTGAGGGCTTGCGGTAATCTTTTTCCCAGTCTGCCCTGTTGATGATGTTACGTTGAACTCTTGTTGTTAGATCTGAACACCGGTTGATCTTCTGATCCGGTATTCCTTGTTGAGCTGTGTTGTTGAGGACATAAGGTGGAATCATTTTTCCTTAGTCCGCCCCATTGATGAAGTCATGTTGCTTGGTTGTAAGGTGGTTAGGGAAAGCACTCTAAATGAGTTCCCAGCTTGTTGACAGTGTCTCTTCTATTTACTTGAGACTAAGATGAACATCCCATAAGATGGGACATCAATATGAGGAGGATGGCCTGTGAAACATGATCACTGGCAATGAGGATGTAGGGCGCGCGAGTTGAGTCTGTCATGTCTGGTCGAGTCTAGTCTGTCGTGTCTGAGTCGCATTGCATTTGATTTTCTTTTGATGTTAATGATTCTAATGACTTGTATTTCATTGATGTTTATCTTTTCAATTTCCTGTTTTAGTGTTCACTTGCATAGTCAGTCTGTTAGTCAGTCAGTCCAGTCCATGAGGAGGTGGTAGTAATGCTGTTCTGTTGGGCCTTAAAGCCGCTCAGTCTAACGAAAGAAAAATTATCGTTTGACAAGTTATGTTGATGCTGAAATTTATTGACTACTCTTGATTCATTGCTATCGTTGAGATGATTATTATTCCTCCAAGTCTTTTGAATCATTTGTACACGATATTCCTCGTGTTGTCTTTATTGGGCGATTTGCGCTCATTCCATATGTTGTATTGTGCAGGCTATAAGGTTGATCAAAGAGAACCCTCTAGAGAAGGGAAGAGAAACAAGTTAGAAAATTTGAGTAAGGGGATACGTTGTGTGAGGTAAAGATTGAGCTGTGAAATCGATTGTTAAGAATCCTACAACTATAGTCATATGTTAGGTTGTAAATATTCATGTTATTTAGAGACTTGAAAGTCTTCCGCTGCAGTATGATGTATGTTTGTAAGGACGCATTTTGGAGCGTCTATTAATGATATATGAGTATGAGGATGTAGTTGCTCTGTATTCAGCATAGGATTTTGAATGTGATTATGATCGATAACTCAGCCCGATGATGTCACCAGGGTTGAGGGTGTCGCAGATATTGTTGAGAAAGGTCCATTTGTTCCAACAAAGGTGGTTGACAAGGTTGAGGAGCCTAAATCCAAACCGGATTATAGTAATCATGATAAGAAGATGATTTGTATGAATGCTATAGTGAAAAATTGTCTTATTTGTGCTTTAGACACTAATGAGCTCAATAGAGTCATTACGTGTAATTCGACTAAGAGTATTTGGGATACTCTACAAGTTACGCATGAAGGAACTTCACTTCTTAGAGATTCCAAAATGAACTTATTATTTAGATATTATGAGTTATTCCAAATGAATCCATTACGGATATGAATACTCATTTCACTAACATTGTGAATCCTTTGAAGCAATTAGGCAAGGAATTTACTAATGGTGATCTCGTAAGAAAGGTGATTAGGTCCTTACCAAGAGCTTGGGATGCAAAGATCACCGCCATTCAAGAATCGAAGAATCTAAACATCTTTCCTCTTGATGAATTGATGTGTTCTCTAATGATGTACGAAATACAACTCAAATCTCTCGCTCAAGAGGACGTCAAGAAGAAGCCTACATCAATTGCTCTTAAAGCTTCATCTTCAAACCTTGAGTCAAGTGATGATGAAGAAGAATTTGATGAAGAGAATATTGTAATTGTTGCAAAGACCTTCAAGAAGTTCTTAAGGTTTAGAAGGAATGGTGGGAGACAACAACAAAATGCTAGCAATGAAGAAAAGCTTTGCTACAAATGTCACAAGCCGGGACAAATGAAGATGGATTGTCCTATATAGAAAAGGAAAAGAAGGAAAGAAGAGATGTTTGGAAAAGAGTTAAAAGAAGACAACTCTCTAAGAAAAAGAACAAAGAGAAGGAAAAAGCAATGAATGTCGAACATACTCCAACATGGAGTGACTTTGATTCAAGTGATGAAGATGATGAAAAGAATGAACAAGCAAATGTGTGCTTCATGGCAAATGATGAGGTAAGCTCTTCTTCCAGTAGTGATAGTAATAGTGAAAGCTTTGAAGATACTTATGATAGCCTATATGAGGAATCCAAGAAAATTTTTAAGAAAAAAATTATTTTATTAAAAAAATTCCTTGAGGCTAATAAGAAAATTGAGAAGTTGAGAATGGAAAATAATGAATTGCACGCCAAGATTGATTGCATTTCCAACCATTTATATGTAAAACATGTGAATAATGACTTGGTTGAATTAATTGCTAACACTCCTAACTCAAAACAAATCTCTTGCAAAACTTTGGCTTTAGAAAAATAAAATGAAGATTTAAAACTTGAGATTTGTGATTTGAAAAAAATATCTTCCAAAATTTGTTGATGGTCAAAAAATTTGGATGTCATGCTTGGACGCCAAAGATTTGGCCTAAACAAAGGTGGTCTTGTATTAGATCCCTTGGCCTTGCCTCCTAAAATCTTTCAAGAACAAGCTACATTGAATATTCATTCAAAACAACCAAAGAATTATTGCACACCATTTACACATTGCGGTTGGTGCAATAAGAAAAGGCATACGATTAATTATTGTCCTTGTAGAATTGTTTATGTCAGAGGTAGAAAGATGATGTGGGTTGTGAAAGGTCAAGATTACAAATGTAAGACTAACGCCCAATGACCCAAGAAAATATGGGTACCGAAAGCAAAATATGTCCTTGTAGAATTGTTTATGTTAGAGGTATGTCTCAAAGCAAAATCTAGTAACAAGAAGTGGATTCTTGATAGTGGATGCTCAAGATATATGACTGGAAACATATCTCTTTTCACCTCAATCGATCTTAAAGAAGGAGGAAATGTGACCTTTGGTGACAACGCACAAGGAAAAATCAAAGGTAAAGAGACTATCGGTAAGGAACCACATTCAATTGAGAATGTGTTATATGTTGAAGGTTTGAAGCATAATTTGCTAAGTATTAGTCAATTTAGTGATAAAGGTTTTAGAGTAATTTTTGAAGCTTCTCGTTGTACTATACAATCTATAAAGAATAATGAAATCATTTTGGTAGGAAATAGAGATGACAATGTTTACTCTATACAATTGAATGATCTAGCTAACCAAGATGTCAAGTGTCTTAGTGCTATTAGTGAGACATCTTGGCTTTGGCATCGAAGACTTGGACACATGCATATGGAGAATTTGAATGATATTTCAAGAAAAGAACTTGTGAGGAGACTCCCAAAGATCAAGTTTCAGAAAGACAAAGTATGTGATGCTTGTCAAATGGGTAAGCAAAAGAAAGTCTCTCACAAACCGAAGAAAATTGTATCTACTTCTAGACCCTTGCAATTACCTCATATGGATTTGTTTGGACCAATCCCTACTACTAGTCTTAGTGGTAAATCATATTGTTTTGTTGATGACTATTCTCGCTATACTTGGACTTTCTTTTTGGCTACCAAAGATGAATCTCTAAATGTGTTGACTTCATTTACAAAACGTGTTCAAAATCAAAAAGGATATTTGATAATCAACATTTGAAGTGATTATGGTAGAGAATTTGAAAATTCAAAAATAGGAGCTTTGTGTGATGACATTGGTATATTACATAATTTTTCGGCTCCTAGAACTCCTCAACAAAATGGTGTTGCCGAAAGAAAGAATAGGTCATTGCAAGAAGCGGCAAGAACAATGATTAACAAATATGGTTTACCTAAGTACTTTTGGGTGAAAGCGGTCAATTATGCAGGTTTTGTTCTCAATAGAGTTATCTTGCAAAACGTTTTGTTAAAAATCCCTTATGAGCTTTTTAATGATAAAAAACTTAAGGTGAGCTTTTTAAGAGTCTTTGGTTGCAAATTCTTTTTTTTAAATACTAAGGATCACCTTAGCAAATTTGATTCCAAAACATATGAGGGTATTTTCTTGGTTACTCTAATAATAGTATGGCATATAGAGTCTATAATAAAAGCACTTTGGTTGCAGAAGAATCCATAAATGTTACTTTTGATGAGACTAATCATTTTCTTCGGAGGACTAACATTGTCAATGTAGATGATATGGACAATGGCATGAGAACTTTGGACATAAGTGAAACACTACAATACAATCCTAAGGAAATTGTTTAAGAGGAGCAACAATTAAGCTCTCAAGAGGGAGACAAGAAAGCAAGCAATGATTCTTCAAACTCAGACCACTCTCAAACTTTACCAAAAGATTGGACTTACAAAAAGGATCATCCAAGTGATCAAATCTTAGGTAATCCTTCGAGTGGGGTAAGAACTCGACACTCTCTTTAACAACATGTTAATTTAGCTTTTCTTTCCCAAACTGAATCCAAGAATTTCTCCGAAGCTCTACATCATGCATCTTGGATGCTTGTTATGCAAGAAGAGCTAGTTCAATTTGAAAGAAATCAAGTTTGGACGCTTGTGCCTAAATCTCAAAACTATAGGATAATAGGCACAAAATGAGTTTTTAGAAACAAACTTGGTGAATCCGGAGTCGTGGTTAGAAACAAGGCTAGATTAGTGGCCCAAGGTTATAACCAAGAGGAAGGAATTGATTTTGATGAGACTTATGCACCGGTAGCTAGACTTGAATCTATTAGACTTATGCACCGGTGGCTAAATTTAAGGATAATTTCATCACTCTCTTTTTTCTTTTCTTTTTCAACCCCATTCTTTCTTCCTTTTTCTCCCATCACCACCACAGCCAAGCCGTTCTCCCATCACCACCACGGCCAAGCCGCAGCCTTAGCTCACCCAATGCTGAACACCCATCACCACCGTCACACCTTTATCCCTACAGCCCATCCACCGCAAAATTACAGCCCCACCACCATTGTCACTATAATACCCCCTCACACCCGCCCCTACAATACCCTAGCCTTGTCACCGCTTCTGCAATACCCCACCCTGCTGTCGCTACAGTACCCACATCACCACCAATGTTAAAGTACTTAGCGCCACCACTACAGCAGTTGCCGAGGTCCCTTCGACCATCATAGTTCGATGGATCTCTTTCTTCTTCCTTTGGCATCTCCATAATTGTAATCAAGTTTTTTTTTGTTATTTTGGCAGATTAATATCCTTACGAGGAGGATGATGGAGGAGCATCTTTTGAAATGTTTTGATCATGACATGGTGGCGGGATCCGATTATAGCGACGGCAACTGCGACGGATGGGATCCGAAGTTGATGAAGGGGTGCTTGAGTAACGATCGGCGTAAGACATCAATGCGATCGTCTTGGTCGTGGTGATGACGGTGGGTGGCGAGTTGGTGGGGCAAAGACTTGGGCGTGGTTGTGGTGGTGGTGGTGGGTAGTGATGTGGGTGGGGCAGTGAGGCTTGGTTTTGGTAGTGGTGGTGGGCGGTGAGGCTGGTCGTGGTCGTGGTCGTGGAGGTGGGTAGTTTGGCGATTAGGGGTGAAGAAGATCCATTTGGGGTTAGGTTAATTAAAGAAAAAACAATTCTATTTGGAATTAATTGATGAAAAAGAAATTATTGTTAGGTTCAATTAAAGAAAAAATAAAATATATTTGGGGTCAATTAAAGAAGAAGAAAAAATTGTTGGGGTCAACTGAAGAAAAGTTAGACCAAAAATCAGAAGGAAAAAAAAAGAAGTAAAAGAGAATCTTGTTCTTTTATCATTTGACAATTTTGCCCCTTAATTAAGCATCATGTGCCTTGCACATGGGCAATTAACGGACTAAAATTAGCGGAGTGACTTAATTGAGATCGATTGAAGGATTCAATGATCACTTTGACACAAATCGAAGTTTAGTGGTCAAAGTAAAATTTCCTAATAGTTCGATGGTCAACCCCGTAATTAACTCTTTAGAAAATGGTTTTCAAGAGGAAAACTTGACACCACTCTTTTTATAAAATTTAAAGGCAAGAACTTGTTGTTGGTGCAAATCTATGTTGATGATATTATATTTGGTGCTACTAATGGATCCTTGTACGAATAATTTTCTTCTTGTATGAGTAAAGAGTTTGAAATGAGCATGATGGGAGAACTCAACTTCTTCCTTGGATTGCAAATCAAACAAAGCAAGGATGAAATCGTTATCAACCAAGCCAAATACACCAAAGAGGTACTAAAGAGATTTGACATGGAAAAATCAAATGCGTTTGACACTCCAATGAGCTCATCATTAAAGCTTGATAAAGATGAAAAAGGTAAGGATGTGGATATTAAGCGCTTTCGAGGTATGATCGGATCACTCTTTTACCTTACCGCAAATAGACCCGATATAATGTTTAGTGTTTGTTTATGTGCTAGATTTCAAGCTTGCCCTAAGGAATCTTATTTGGTTGCCGTCAATAGAATCCTTAGATATCTTAAAGGCACTCACGACTTAGGGCTATGGTTTCCTAGGAACACATCATTTTTTGACCTAGTTGGTTACTCCGATGCCAACTATACCGGTTGTAAAACCGAGCGGAAAAGCACTAGTGGCGGTTGCCAATTCCTAGGACACTCACTTGTTTCTTGGAGTTCCAAAAAGCAAAATTCGGTTGCACTCTCTACCACCGAAGCCGAATATGTGGCGGTTAGTGCTTGTTGTGCACAAATTCTATGGATGAAACAAACCCTTTTAGATTTTGGACTCAAGTATGATCACATACCTATCTTATGCGATAACTCTAGTGCTACTGACTTGAGCGAAAATCCCATCCAGCATTCATGGACCAAGAACATAGAAATCAAACACCATTTTATTCGTGAACATGTGCAAAAAGATGATATCGTTCTCAATTTCGTAAATACAAATCACCAATTAACGGATATCTTCACTAAACCGTTAGATGCAAAAAGGTTTACCGCTCTTAAAAGAGAACTTGACATGTCTTCACCTATGTGACTAAATTATTATATATCTTATGGTTCAAACATGCAAGTTGCACTTCACATGCTTGAGCATTATTTCATATGCTTATAGCATGTTTTGGTTATTTTCTCTCAAAATTATTGATTTTGTTAATATTCATTCTTTGTGTTTAAATTGTTTTGCACACATTTATATTGCAATATATATATGCATAATCGATTTCAAGACTGTGTTAGAGTCGACTGCATGTTGAAATACAGTCGACTTCATGTTGAAATACAATCGACTGCATGTATGAATATAGTCGACTTCATGTGGAAATACAGTTGACTACGTTACGGGAAAAGGGCATAAATTTGACCCATTCCTTCGAACCCCCTTCTCTTTTCTCTCACACTAGGACTCAAATATTCACAGATCGGCTTGAAAATGGTATGTAATTCGTCCCAAATCTTGTTCTAATACATGTTTTGCACACTTACATTGTCCAAAATTTGTGAAAATTTGAATTGCTCACTTTCAAATTATTTCATCATATTCATATCAATTGAGCATGCTACTACATGTTTTTACTCTTAATTCATGCTTAAGATTGTTCATTCTACATAGTTCTATTACATGAATTCATGCAAAAATTATTTTTCCCCAAATTTCATAAACTAGGGTTTTTCGTATGACAAAATTACTTCAATTAATTAAGCAATTACATGTTTGATCACTTCATTCATGCTTAATTATGTCATTTGCTTGTTTATACTTAGTTATTTACATTCAATTTGTCCAAAATTCATTTTTTCCCAAATTGCATGAACTAGGGTTTATATTTTTAAAAATTATTTAAAAAATTCATACTTCTTTCGTTTGTTTTAGCCTAAATTCATGTTGCATTATCTTTCTATCATACTTTCACATGATTTATTTCAACAATTTCATTGAAAACATCAATTTTCAAAAATTTCACAAACCCTATTTTTCAAATTTTCTTAAATAATATATACATATATACATGATTTTCACCATCCTTGTATTTTCATAAATCTTATTTATGATATTTCTCTTTCTAAATTTGTTAGACTATTTCAAGAATGGTAAGAGAGAAACGTGTGCGTGCTAGTACTTCACGATCACGAGCAGCACCAGAGCCCGAGCCTATTGCAGTAGAATTTGATCGCAACCGCTATCGGAATCGCGAAGCTCCTGACCGTTTTTTTGCATAAAATGCTTCCCCTTCGGCTCCAGGTTTGCGCTTGGATACTCCATTTCTCTTCAGCATAGGTGTACTTAGACACCTTCAGGATTTATATCTAGACTGCCTTACTGATAGAAACACCATCCTATATTATCCTGATGCAATCCGTTTATTTTATGCAAATTTGACTTGGAGCATTTCCAGTGAGTCGCGTACCCTCACGTCTTTTGTCTTTGGTCGACGTATCTCATTCTCTCAGTCATGACTAGCCAACCTTCTAGACCTTCCCGACACTGGTTTCTCATTTACACTAGAGATGATTCATGTCGCCGGTCAATCGCATTGGTTTGACCAACCTTTCTCTATCTAGGAGCAGCTTCGACACACACTTCATAGTCGACAGATTAGGGTTGTGAGCAAACCCACCCTACGTGACCTTCCACCTCTCTCTCAGCTATTCCATCATGTCAACACTCATAACGTCATCCCTAGAGCCGACGGTCTTTCACTTGTCTCTTATTTAGATGTCTAGCTCTTGACTTTTTTTCTGCTCGGGTACACCGATTAACCTCTCTCGTCTTATCCTGTTGAACATGATCAGGAGCGCCTCTCATCCTGGCTTAACTATACCTTACGGCCTCGTACTCACTCGCATTTTTGTTACTTTTGATATACCTCTTCTCTGTGAGTATATTGAGGTGACTCGGCACAACATACTAGACTGCTCTCCCATTCGTAGGAAGGGACTTTTAGATGATCGTAGTTGTTTCTTGCCTGAGCCTGACATGGATGATGTTATGGAGGACGATGAGGATGAGGATGATGAGGGTGATGATGCAGCTGATGCTCATGGACTTGCCGGTGATGAGACTGATCATGCTCCACCTCAGTTGGTCATGCCGAGCACTCATGAGGCGGGCACTTCTTCCGGTCCTTCTGCTACCGGATATGAGGCAATCCTAGCTCGATTGGATACAATGCAGCAGCAGATGCATGCCGGTTTCAGTCGGATGGATCTCACTCAGCCAGCTCAGTCGACGCCTTTCTCGCTTGGAGGATTTTTGCGGTGTTCAGTGTCCTGAGGAGGATATCTTTTATCCACCACCTCCACCGTCGGGTCCTTGAGGCATTAGGACATGATTAGTATTTTATGTTTATATCTGTAGACTCTATTATGTATTTCAAACCTTGTCATGGATGCTACTCGTAGTATTACATTAGAACTTGGGTTGATTAGCACTTTGATTCACGCTTATCTTGCTGCACATCTGATTCATATTACACTTCTTTTTTGTGCTATTATTACAAGTCTTGGTATACCTTTTGATGGTTATGCAAGTACTTATTTTTTCTTGTTTTGAATGCCCTTGTTGGCTACATTGATTATCCATGGATGGATACATATGTTGATCACTTTCACACACACACACACACACACACACAACTCTTGATCTTTTTAATGATGTCAAAAAGGGGAGAAAGATTGTTGATTTATACTTGTGTGGAGTTGATAATGAGCATAGATTACTTAAGTTAGGGGGAGCTTATTGTCATGATTTTTTTTATTATGACCCCTTACGATTTATAGTGATTGAAATTGAGACTGTTATGCTTCATTGCGCATATTATCCTTTATGTCTCATAGTATTTGAATCAATGTTTGTCATCATCAAAAAGGGGGAGATTGTTAACCCTACGATTATCTAAACTAGGATTATATTTGGTATTGATGATAACTAACATTGATAATTATGTTGTCTAACATGCATTGAGTTTATGAAGAAATAGGTACAATCTCATACTCATGCAAACAGACAATTAGAAGAGCAAATCGATCAAAGACACTCAACGGAACGCATCAAAGAAGAAATTCGTCTATTGATTTTTATTATTCCCTTCTTTGTAACTAGCATAGAGAGATGATCGTATTGACGACTATAATCTAGAACTTGCATTGGAATGCAGTCGACTGCAAGTTGGGCAGTGAGGTATTACAGTCGACTGTATTATAATGCAGTCAACTGCAATACTTCCAGTAGCCTATTAAAGTCGACTGCATTGGAATAGAGTCGACTGTAAGTTAGAAATTTGAATTTCCAACGGCTACTTTGGGATTACAGTCGACTGCAATGGCACAATGCAGTTGACTGCATTTACCGTTTGGCGCATTTAATGCTCCACCTTCTTCCAAACGGTCATATTAATTCCTACACCTATTTAAACTCATTTTGGGCATAGTTTTCATTCATCAATTGCATTCAAAGCCTTATTATCTTGCATATTATCAAAGATCAAAGCAATTGTTCAATCTTTCTTGGTTTCCATTTTTTTCTCATCCATTTCAAGAGAGCATTTATTGTGAGCTTACATTTTAGAGATATACACTTTCATAAGTCATCATACACTCATCTCTCTTGCTCTAGAGCTTAAACTTGTACTTATCTACTTCTTGAGAGTGAATCTTTGTACACAATTCTTCATTTAAAGTTTCTTGTATCAAAGCTTGGGGTTGTCAAGCTTTGGAGCTTTGGGATCGTCAAAGCTTGTTCTTGATATGGGCATAGCATCAAGGGATTGTAAGAGGTTCGATCTTGACCCATAAGAAATATCATTCTAGTGGATTCTAGGGCCTTTCAAGGGACTTCTTTGAAGGGGTGGACGTAGACTTGAGGGTAATTCGATCCGAACCATCTAAATCTCAAGCGTCAAGTATCTCCAAACTCTTCTCTCTTTACATTATTGTCTCTTACTCTTGTTGAGATTTGTTAGCTTGCTTACTTGAGATATGTGATTGTGGTTTGATATTTGAAGCTCTCTAAGTGTTCTTCATAATTCCTCTAATTTTGTTATGGTCACTTGTTTATTTTTAAAGTAATCTTATAACCCTATTCACCCCCCTCTAGGGTTAATTTATTGGTTTCACAAATGTTGTGTGCTGTAGGGGTAGATCCTAACAACCAAATGTACCCTTTAGCATATGTTGTAGTTGAGTCAGAGTGTAAGGATTCATGGGATTTGTTCTTGCAGCTATTGAAAGATGATGTAGGCATGGTAAACCAAAGTGCTTAGACATTTATAAGTGAAGCAAAAAGGTTTAGTGCCTGCATTAGAGTCCACAGTCCCAAACTCTGACCATAGGTTCTGTGTGATGCATCTGGTTGGCAATTACAAGAAAGCTAGACATAAAGGGAAGAACTTGCATGATTTGCTGGTGAGAGCTGCTAAGGTTACTCAAATTTCTTAGTTTGAGCATTAGATGGAAGAACTTAAGAAGGTAAATGAAGAGGCATACAAGTGGTTAATTGAGAAACATCCACATCAAAGGTCAAGATCCCATTCAACACATCCCCCAAGTGTTATATGGTATGCAACAACATGTGTGAGTCCTTTAATAGTAGAATTCTTGAATCAAGGGATTAACCAATATTGACAATGCTAGAATGAGTTAGGGTTCAGTTGATGAATAGACTGCAGAAACAAAGGGATTTGGCTTCAAAATGGACTGGAGATATATGTCCAAGGATACAAAACTTGATAGAAATGTGGAAAGTGGATAGTGGAAGTTGTATTCCATCATATTCTGGGAGAGGCATGTTTGAGGTGAATTGTATGAGGGGTGAAAGGTATAGGGTTGATATTGGGGACCGCAGTTGCACATGTAGAAAGTGGGACATGAGTGGTATACCTTGCATCCATGCCATTTCCTATTTGAATTTTAGAGGTGAGTTGCCAGAGAATTATGTCAATGCTTGCTAAAGGGTATCAACCTTCAATATAGAATATGAACACAACATAAGCCCCATGGATTCTCCCCATGGTGTTCATAAAGCATATAAAACAACATAAGCCCCATGGATTCTCCTGATATGTGACCAAAATGTGGCATGCCCTCAATCTTGCCACCAGACTTCCACAAATAACCTGCCAGGCCTAGAAAACTTAGGAGTGCAGATAAGCCTTCAAACTCAAACAAAATTCCTAGATCTAATTGACACGGTAAGTGTACACTTTGTGGGAGAGGGGGGCACAACAGAAGAATAGATCAAGCCAAGTAGCAGCAGGACCAGCAGGACAAGGAGCAGCAGCAATAGCACCACCACCACTAGCAAAACCAGTATCACAAGAACTAGATACAGTACACTTAAGCCAGCCACCACCAATTGATAAAGATGAAGATGCAACATAAGGAAGCCATGCACATGATAGTCATAGAGCAGCTAAGCACATGAGAAGAAAGAAAATTCCTATTAGTATTTGCGTAACTTATATTTTTTTCAATACTTGATCATTATTACCATTTATTAGATGTTTTGATTTTGATTTATAATGTCCTTTTGTCACTAATGTAGGTTCAAAGAAATACCCTCAAAAGCTCTACTCAAAATCCAGCTGCATCTTCCAATGCACCTCAGGTAAGCCCTTACAAGTACATGATAGTGAGTAGTTTCTACTTTAAACACCAACTAACCATTAAACACCCTGTGTAGGTTCACACACTTGCAGACACTTATGGGCCTCCAGAGTCAAGCACCCTAGAGACAGTTGGAGCTGCTACTAATGCAAATCTAGCCTTTGTGCAGTGTCCTCAGCCATTGCACAGAGATAGGGGGAAGAAATATGCCTCTCTATCAACACTACAAGTTGCTACCAGGGGTACGTCAACAACGAGAAGCAAATGGAAGGGGAAGAAGTCAAGTTTGCGTAGAAGCAGGAATCGTTTGTGGTTTTGGGGTTAGGTGTAGGACTTTTTGAAGCTAATGTATAGCTTTTGAAAAGCTTAGTCAATTTATTGTCATGTAATGCATGTTAAAGCTTAGACAATTGTGAAGCTTTGTGGTGTGCACTTTTGCTTTAAGTCATGCGATCCTGGAATCTTCTGTAACAAATATTGTTACTTAATGTAATGTAATAATTCTATAAGTTGTTTATCTTTGGTTGGGAAACACAATTCTCTATTTTTCATTTATTTGACTGGCATTGACAGGAATTGGTTTGTTTGACTGCATTTGTGATGAGGATATAGTTTGGCATAGCTGTTTAGGCTTGCATTTGTGATGTGCTTTGACAGGGTTGGTGAGGCTTGTGTTTGTGAGTTGGAATGATTAGTGATATTTGGCAGGGTTCATTTGAGCATTTATCAGGATGTGTATTGGATTTGCATTTGGGTTATGGTTTTGCATAAGTGTTTTGGTTTTGTATTTATGCCAGGAAGTGTGCATTTATGAAATAGAGGACCAGATATGGTCCTCTGTTTTTATCCCCTTTTTCTCAAATTGACCATTGAACACATGCTTTTGTCATTTCACAAGATTATAGGGAAAACTTTTTTTCATTTCATCTTCAAAATGCATACACAAAATTCCAATTTTTCAAGGTCCATACAGAAGTCCCTAATACACTACAAGCCCTAACTTCATCCTAAAGCATTAAGTCTAACACCTACAGTAGCTCCAAATTCCCTTTCCTTATTGTAGTCCCCAAGTTTGCATACATGATCCAATACAGAAACCAAAAAACCAATATTAGAAATACGAAGGACGTTCTCTCTACTTTTTTTCTCCAATGAATTAAGCTTGCACAACAATCTAGGTATCACCTCCTTCGATCTTGCTCACATCTCTGAGTCACGCCAACCAAAAAAGCCACAGTCTTTACCTTGAAAAATCCAAGTAGAAGCTACCATTAGGTTTAAAATATTGAAATCAGTCAAATCTTGGGTCTTACATTCGGTTTCAAGCACACCCAAAACCTTCTTCCCTGGGTTTTTGGCTATCCAAGAGGTTGCAGATCTGGTCCTCCTACCGCAGTAGCCGTACACCTCATTGCTCTCCATCTCCCTCCTTTTGTAGAAAGCTCAATGAAGCATGGATATATGTATATATAGACACACGTGTATGTATAGGTGGGGCAATAGTGGGAAAAAAGATAGAAAGAAAGGGAAAGGGGAATGTCAACAGTGAACGACGAGAAATACCAAATATGGCTTGACAAAATTGCCCATGATGGAAAGGGCTAGATCATTAGGAATTTGAACAGATGTCCTTACTTATTACAAATTTGAAATTACAGACCCTTATGTGTAAATAAACTTTGGGACCCTCAATTGAGACTTCGGGGTACTTTCAAGGTACTAACGTGTATTTAACCCAAGGGATTTTTTGACTTTGTATTCCAATATGAAACCCTTCCTGAATAAATTATTGATTTTCAGTTTGTTTGATGTAAGCATATTCTCTAAGCAAACGAATTGGATTAATCGCTTTATAATGAACTGTTTTCCATTTATTATGACTTAAATATGATATGCTTCATATTTTGGCTCGAAGTCATCGCCATTTGCCATTTGCCATTTGCCATTTGCATGCTCATGAGTTGATTTGTTTTGATCCAATTTTTAGAGGGTAAAATTCCAGGTCATGCCAGGCAATAGGATGCTTTAGTATCTACTAAAGCATTTATTTTAAAAGGGTGATAACCCTGGAAGTCAAAACTTAATTCTATATAAGTATTGTTTGGACTTACCGCCATCCGTTTACTATTCAATTTTTCGGACCTTCTTTTATCTTTGATAGTACTCATAATTTCTTGAATACCCTTTTCAAGCCCATCTCCTGTCAAGCCTTTTTCTTTAAGCCTCTTCTTGATAGTGTCATTTATTGATGTTTTGATTATTACATGTATAGTTTCTACATGTGATGACGTACTTCGTCTGATTGGAATGGTAACTATTTTGTACCCTACGATGTCTTCATCAGAACTGTCTTCTTCTTTGATAGCTTCTTCTATTATTTTTTTTCTTTTTCATTGCCTTTTGGATTAGTAGACGTGGAAGGTATAGAAGAGATAGAATGTCTCCTTGGTTCTTCGAGGATTATAACTCCTTTATTTTCTCCAATCTGCATGTGTTCTAGTTGTTTACTAGCTAATCCTTCTCCTATCACCCATTTTTTAGGTCATGATAGTTGCTTTGGATTTATCTTCTGTGCTTTTATGGCTCGGACATTACTACTTGTTTGTTCAAATAGTTTCACTTTGCTGTTTAGCATCTTACTTAGTAGATTTGTGGTATTTACCACTCTGTAGACTAGGCGATATTATGTTGCAATATTTTTGCAGACTTCTCGTAATTCGGTCATGCCTTGAGTCTGAATCCTCAGTCCTAATGCTTTATTAAGATAAGGATCTTTTAAAGACATGAAATAGTTTGGTGTAGTTTTAAACCAAACTGGTCCATTATACAAGTTACTTTGGATACCTTCTATTAGGGCTTTTTCAAAAGTTTTCCACCGATTGTCTGTTAAACAACAGATTACTAGTGCATCTCGACCATTTATGAATAATGGATAGAGACTAACTTGTATCATACCAATATGGACATAGTGATAATCCTTCTCTAATGTATTGTTTTGCCTTATCTGTCTTCAAGAGAAGAATGTCTAGTATTCTTTCTTCAGTTTGACCTACCGAGGTTTCTCTTTCGGACATCTCTACATTCATCTTGGTCCTGAACCAGAATATGGAGTTTTTGTATATTTTTCCAACATTAATTTTAGGCATCTCCCAATGGCTTATACTAAAACATGGAGTTTCTTCCTTAATTGATTCATTTTGACTAATTATGTTATTAGATAAATGAATCATCTCTTCTTCATTGTCGTAGGTCTCTAGCATCATGAAGATCTTGCCTAAGCCTTTTAAAGTTTTGTTTAAACATTCTTCATCACCTGATGTGGTTTTATCATCAAACTCGTAGTCGTATTCTGAAACAAGCTCTTCTGCTTCATCTTCATAATCTAATCCATATCTACATGCAGGCTCGTTTCTTTCTTCAGCAAATAAGAAAGATCTTATATTTTGTTTTCTTTTCTTACTTGGACATTTATTTGCATAATGTCCTTTTTCACCACATAACCAGTAATAATCACACTCTTCTGGTGATTTTCCTTTTGGATATGAAGGTTTTTCTTATACAGAATATTAGATTTTTTTTAATATATCTTCCCCATGGTTTCGAATTTTCTTTGAATGGATTAAATTTAATTTTTTCCATTTCTCCACATCTTTTTTCTTTTCCAAACCTTTTCTTCTCGAATTTTTTTTCCGTAAAGTTTGGCTTCTTTTCGCATCCAAAGTTGTTTACTATGTTATCGACTTTAGAATAGCAGTTGTAACTCAAATGAGCTTTTTTCATATCTTTTATTGCCTGTCCTTCAGTACAATATTTCTTTAGAACTTCTTTTACAACTGTTGTCCTTCCTCTTAAAGAATCACAAAGCATTCCATCGTTTAGGAGTTTAGTAAATTCTTTTTTTGCTAACTCGTCCCAAGGTTTGGGGAGTTTGACAATAAATTGCTTTTGCCAATGGAGGCTGTCTCTGAGTTCTATCTAGTAAAAATATTTTTTTAAATTTACAAGTGTAGTTTTGTCAAATTTGTGAAAACACTTTTTTCTTGAAAACCTATATTATTTTATAGATATTCCGCAGAACTCTCGTTTGAGATTATCTGCATAAAATATTATTTTATTCTTCAGAAATATTAAGCTTGCTCTGGACTTTAATTATCATTTCGGTATCTACTATACTATTCCAGAACCTAGCTGTGTTTCCTCGCAGGGTTGCTCGAATAAAATGTTCCATAGCATGCCTTTATGTTAAATTACCACATGTATATTATGTCAATTCTTAAGGCTTGTGCCAATTATCAATTGTTTCTTCAGTATTTGAAATACAATTGATATCAAGATATATGCCGTATTGATATACGGGCTCATTTCTTCTATTTTTTGGGACAAATTCTTGTTTTAAATTTGTCCTTATAAGGGTGTTCTTTAATTTAGAATCTCTTTCTAAATTTAATTCTTGATTCTACGCTCCTACATATTTTGGATCTGTAACACCCCCAAAAATTTTCAGAGCATTAACCCATCAATTCATCAAATCCTCAATTGTTCAATTAATTCACTACCACTAAGGATAACCCAACAACATCTATATCAGAGCTCTACAACATATCAACTGTCTTAACAAACCGTTGTCATCACAAAACAAATGTAAAGTACTTAATTTATTATGTTATGCATTGGTTCCCTCGCAAGGGCTTAAATAACCAATAATAAAAATGCTAATATAATCCATAATCAAGCTCATTGTTCTGGAATCTTACTGACGATTATTTCCTGCAGAAGAGAATTTAAAAAGGGAGTGAGCTTTCAAAAGCTCTGTAAGGTCGCTCAGAATTTAGTAGAGAATACAAATGATTTAGAAATTTTATTTCAATATAAATATGGGAAGAGATTACTCTCAATCCATCAAATCAGAAATCAATAAAAAAATACTTTCGATTACACTAAAACAATGCAGATGATATTGAACATAAAAATAATGCAAAGCCACACAGGCAGTGCAGGGTAACACTTAGCAAAGCCACACAGGCAGTGCTCACTAACAATATGGTTACATATGCATATGAACACTAGTTAGACCATTAAGGTCCTAGTATCTCCTAACAATAACAGACCATCTTTATATCACCCTCGATATAGACCATCCTTATAACTCCTCAATATACTAACTAATGTCAATATGTAGAGTGCAATGCGATGATGCAATGATTAATTCGATGCATAACGAGAAATAAATATGTAGCATCGAATAGGAATTTTCAATAAACATATTAGGCTCAAAACAGGGTATTAATGACAATTGATATTGAGTCCAATGAAAACATTCATAATAATTTAGAAAGAATATTCACAATGTCAAATAGATGAAATAAGGATTTCAGAAGAAATCCCTTACCTCAATCCAAGTGCTGAAGCTAAAAACACTTGTTCAAATCCTCAGAGTTAACCTAGGTTGACAAAGTCACTTATTAGAACACTTCTATACCACTATGTTATAAATCTAATAACATAACTATCCAGGGCGTACTCATTTCCTACCCGAAATGACAAAATTCAGAGCTGGTTTTGCACACGCCAACTTATCCCGAAACTTGTCACACTCCTCGAGACTCTGACAAATCCCAAAAATATTTTTAATGTTCATTAAGAATTATTTATAGCTTAATACAATATATGGTATAAAATTTAATTTTTGAATATTGTTGAATTAAAATTAATTTCTGTAAATACACTAAAAACCAATAAATTGCCATAATTTATTCTAGCCAAAAATAAATACTCACAATTTTTATAAAATCCTTAATACATGTATAAAAATTATAGAATCAAAAATCAGAATTTAAAAGGCACTGAAACTATTTCTTTATTTTTCGTTTTGCTAAATTTAATGCGATATGGAAAATGATAATAAATAAACACCAAAAATTACCAAATTTTTACTGAGTCTTTCTTATACTGTAAAAACATT